>OZ025299.1:190886459-191490690 GCA_964019185.1 Maratus speculifer
AATTTTTAATTAGTTAGTGCTTTCATCATCTAATGCTAAGTGCTTTTTATAATTTTTTTTTATATAATTTTCCAAAAATATAAACCTTATGTATATGACCTCAACGAACATACACTACTGAAAATTCATACTTTTCGTATGATTAATTTAAAATCTTTTTAATGTATTCTATTTTTATATAGAATATAGAATATCTTTTTATATAGAGTGTCGAAGCTAAGATGATACAAGCTTCTGGAGGAGGTATGGTACAATTAGACGACTTGGAGTCACATAGGTATACCAGGTCGGAAACGGCTTCCTGACCCCGTAAAGACATTGAGCAGGCTCAATAATACAAAATTGATCACTGGATCTGGCACTGTTGCCAGTGGGATACTTTTTTTTAAAGTGAGATTTCTTCTTTGGCACGACCTTTTTGAAATAATAAATTTTGCTTTGTTTTCGCATTGATTGATCTGTTTTTATATAGAGCTAATTAGATTTTTTAAGTGGTACAAATCAAGAAATTTGATTTAAATAACATAGCCCGAGCTCTGGGGTTGTGAGAGTGGTGTCATCGGATAAGACGGGCACTGTTCTCGGCTCAAAGTTTCTTGAGTGTGTGTTAACCCTTTCAAGCACAGTGACCCCACTTATACACGTAACACGTAATTTTAATTCGAAACTTTGAAACGACACCAAGACTTATGTTTGTATAATAAAAGTTTTAAAATGCATATTTTTATTTTCAAAAGTGTTTGTTTACAAAATCTCATGTGAATCAACCAATTCATTATTTTACGAATCTTTACACAAAATGATTCTTAAAATGATCCCCCTAACTGTGTCCGGAAAGCGCTCCCGATCCGGCATTCCGAGTCGTCTACGTGTACACTACCACCCCTCGAAATTTGTAATATCTTAGCAGAGAAACCCTATATATGTGAATCAGAAATTTTATCTAATTTTAAAACTTACTTATTTAGTTACTTTAAAAAAAGTTAGTTTAGTTTCTTTAAATCAGTTGGTTCGGAGACATGCTGTAAGAATTTATCAATTGATATATTTGATTCACTTATAAATATATTTTTTTTAAATATGGATGGCATTATTTTTGTAATACATAGCTGCCCACACGAGGCGTTAATTACCAAACTGGCTCAGTCCAAACTTTTATGTATTATATAGAAAAATTCACAAATATGTATTCTTTAATCTTCAAATATAGTAAAACCTCTATGAACAGATTCCTGCATCGGATCCGGTTATTCTTAATTTTTCCAGTTTTCCTTCAGTTTTAGACAATCAGATTACTAAGCTCGGCTGAGCCAGTTTGCGAATTAACGGCTCGTGCTGTCAACTACTGGTTTTTTTATCACAACTGCAAATATCCCTTTTATTTATTCATAAAAATGCATGAGTATCTTTGGAAATCCATATTTCTATTCGAAAATATAGAGTTCGTACTCATAAAGTGTTTTACTTGATTTAGATGTTTTAGAACAAGAAATTTCGTAAAATATTGGACGCTACATCTGACAATAGAATTTTTTTATTACGTAAAGCAAATATTACTTCACTTGAATTCTGATATAAGGTCCATGAATGTCCTTGCAACGTACGAACATTGTAATAGTAATGCAGAAATCGTATCAAGTAGAAGCTATGACAACATAAAAAATTTTTCAATAAAAAATGATTCAATTGCGATGTATACAATTTTAAATAATACCAAACAATTTATTGTCCTGAATACTTGGTTTAAGCATGTCAATGTAAAGATGACAAATAATAGTTGAACTTTTTAAGATTTTGAATAGATCAGAGACCAAAAAGATCAGAGATGAAAAAGATCAGAGATCAAAAATAGGAACTTCCTGAAAATATTTATATCATCGGAAAGTAACAAAAGTTTTAACCCTAGAAATTTTTAGGTCTACTGGGAAAAATTGCACTGAATCTGTTTAGTTCAATATTGAATATAAATTAATCATTAATCACATTAAATATTTGTATATTTTTTTCAAGTATTTCTGTGGCAATATTAGTAGGTAGTGTTTATTTTTTGCAAATTTGTACAGATATTATTATTAAGCTATTGAGAGGCAAAGTACTTCCGTTTCCAAAATATTAAAATTATTGAAAGACACCATTATTGAAAGACACCGGAATTTATGAACAAATTTATGTGAAATCTGTAATTACAAGCCTTTTCCTGAAATACATTATTAAAATAAAAATTTCATTCCTAAATTCTGGTGAAAATTTGGCTTTTTGAAAATACAATTAGGTGGTATATATAATATACCAGTGCCATTCAAGGGGTTATAACAATGAAAATTAATGTCGCAAACTGCGAATTCTAAAGTTAAGACTCCACTATAGAACTATCTAAAATTTGAGTCAAGTTTTATAAAAAATATTTCACACCAGAATTTTGATTTAAAACAGTTAAACTTTGTTATTTAACCCCCCCCCTTTTTTTTTTCTTTGTAACTGTTAAACGTATTTCATAATCAAACTTCTGGTTTGAACCGAAACATATTTATATGGCAGGCGTCAAGATAAAGCCTCATGTAGTTCTAGTGTTAACACACTGGTTTATTGTATTCATTTTATCTTACTTTACAATGCAAAAGCTTTGTAAAATCATAAGGGACAAAATATATTATGTTACAGTTCGCGAAAAAAAAATAAACACACACAAACACTGATTTTCAACGAATTTATGTCAACAAAGCGCGAAAAAAATATTTTAACAAATGTCCAAAATGTTAAATGTCAAAAGAAAAATGTGACTTTCTTCAAGAAAATATAAAGTAATGCTAGCAACAGATTTCTCTATAAGAAAGATGCTAAAGAAAATAAAATGACATATTTTTAAAAATATAAACTCGTAAAGACTTCTTGAAGGACATGAAGTTCGTTGTTTGTACATATGTTTCTAAAATAGAAAATATTGATTCTCTTTTGACACCAAGAATGACATACTAATTAAAAATCTTGTCGTGCTGAAAACTTTTTTGAAAAGCTTTATTAATTTATCAAGTTTGTATGTATCTTCGACTATCATCACATTTACTTTCCTGACAGCAGTCTTTTATTAAAAGAGAAAATGAAAATAATAAAAATGAAATTACTGATGGCTGCAAATCTTAGAAATATTACTGAGAGCGTACTAATATTAATAAATGGGAAAATCTTCACAGTTATGAATTTTTTCTCCTCTTATTAAAAGAACTGACTGAATGCTATTATATATTTTTATTACATATACATATTATTTTTTACATAAAATTTTTTAGCACATGCTTCTTACATATTATTCAGGTTTATCAGAGTATAGTGATATTCTTTTATTAATAATTTTTCTATAAAATATTTTTCAGTCTATTAATTTTTGCAAAAACACTTTCTGACATGTATTTTGGGCTGGGAATAGATACATTAAAAATAACAAACAATTGTATAATGACGATTTTAAAATGACAAGCTTCATTTTAATTAAATAAATAAATTTATTAATAGTTGAATAAGCTTTATAGTGTTTATATTGAAACATTAAAATTAACAAAAACTTACAGGTATTGAAGAAAAAAATATTCCAATTAAAATGGTCCCAGGCATAAAAAAACCTTGCAAATTAAGGAACATATTTAATTATAAGACAAATTGAATTAAAAAAAACAAAATATAGATTATAAGAGGGTTTGTACGCTTCAAGGATATTATACCAGAATGTTTGTAAAATAATATTTGTTTTATTTAATGTAATCAATTCAATATTTAGATATAACAATCAATACTTTACGAATTTTTCGGTGCAAAACTACCTAAAATCCCAGAAATGCGTACGTATTATGCGTACGCCCTGTATTATTTTTTGTACAGCAAAATGATCAATGCTTTTAAAAAGTTTTATCGGTAACATTTGTAAATAATTTTGAAGCTATGAAGAAACGTTACTTTTCCTCTTTCTACGTGAATAAATGTTACGCCAGCTTAAGGCAAGCGTGTTAAACCATTGTCAAAATAGTCCTAATAGAGGGTGACGAGTGGTCATGGGAAAACGCAGTCAAAATAAGAGGACACTGCCAGTATTTCCTTTTCGAAAATACTTCAAATAATTTAAAGAGATTAAAGAAAGCGAATTCCACTTTAACAAAATACTGGTATCTAACGCTTATTTTGACTGTGTTTTTCCCTGACCACACACCACCCTGTAATAAAATTACTGTAGTTTTGACTTACTTAATTTCACCATTAAGTTAACTAAGTAAAGTATAGATAAATATTAAAAATATTTGGTAACATTGAGGCGAAGTGTATTATAATTTGACATATCTTACTTAAAGATTACCTCTTGTTAAACATTGCTTTCCCGAAGTTTTTTAAAGCCGATAAAATAAACTGAACTGTCTATGAAACTGAGATTATATTAAGAATGATTTTAATATTGCATTATACAGATATTGTTTCATTTGAAATCAGTGTTATTCATAATTCTCAAAATTGTGAAATATTCGAAAAATAAATTTCTGCTTTCAATCGAATTAAAAATGGTCGGATTAGTAAAAGGATAATGTTAAATAATCAAATATGTTTTCTAATTATGTTATAACAAAACTATCAGTGTATATTACATACTGAAAAGAGAACTTTTTTCAAAAAGAAATATTTTTGAAAGATTACACCGGAAGTGTAAAAACAAATTGTGCATAATTTATATGTAACACAACTTTTACTCGATAAAGATTTTTTATACATCATTATCATTTTTAAAATGAATAAAATACTCCTAAGCAAATATTTTTTTTCGTTTGAATAACTTACATTGAAACAAAAAAAATAATAATTTCTAATATTCATACTTACACAATTACTTAATTGGATTAAGTAAAAAAACTGAATTAACAAATTATATTCTTAATTTAGTTATAAATAAAAATATTCTATTTAATCCTTTCTCTTGGAAAAATATTTCTCACGCAATCATTTTGAAATGATTGAAATTGCGCACAAACATATTCGAAAATTGCTAAATGATTTTCTTCAGATAGTTTTTAAAAAATATTTAAAAATTCTGGTACAGATTTGGTAACGAGAGATTATTATTTGGTGCTATAAATATTATAACACTGATCATAAAGCAACAATGACCCGGTTGGTAGCGGGTAATTTGTAATAACTTGAATTTTTGGAAGAAATGAAAAATGTTTTTTAGGAATAAATGGTGGATAAATTTATTTTTTTCAAAAAAAGAGAAAAAGAAGCACAGACCTACAGTATATACATATACATATCGCTAAATCCATCGACGCATGTTTGACACTGTTGAATATAAATTAGTTTAATACTTAAAGATTGTGTAACTCAAACAAAATTAAACATTTGTACACTTAAAAAGCTTTTTTTCTACATTAATAAGGGAGCGTGTATTTTCTCAAACACCAGTTTCCTGTGTAACATGGATATAATTTTTCGCTAAAACACTGTCCAATATCAATTCGAATAGTATTTATTTTTCTAATTGCCGCGATTGGATTGCCTTTCTAGCTGCATGCTAATTCCCGTACCTATACTTGAATTTCCATGATTTTTCTATACATTATTTGTGTTTACGATGCGAAAATAATTAGGCCCACAGGCATCTGAATAAGTAAGGTGATGTGTCATTTGTGCTTAATTACCAGTTAGAAGGAAATTGGTCATTTTTATATGTAAAGCAAAAAAAGAAAATAATAATAAAGTAAATTTCTAACTTTTCACGATATTTGAATGTTTTCTCTCTCAGATAGCTGGCCAGGTTCATAAATTTATAAAAATAACGAGACGGCGACTGTGTCTGCAGAAAGATTGATGCACGAGACCATAATTTCAAACTTGAAATCGATGTTTCAGTAACAGTTTATTTAATTCCTCTATCACTCAATGTATCGAGTTTTTTAGCTATTCCGTAATGGCAAATGAAATTTGGAAAAAGTATGCACAATACATTTAATCTTCGGAAACTTTTAATTTTAGATATTTTGTCGAGTTTTTAAAGACATTACTTGTCGGAATTCCAGGTCTTTCAGGATTATTAAGAATATGTTTGACTTCATATCTATGTTTGACTTCTTGCATATCTGATCAGCATGAAAATTTGGAGGTCATCATAAAAAAAAAAAAAAAAAAAAAAAAAAAAAAAAAAAAATTAGGGTCAATCTGCAAAATAAAATACATGAAATTATCTACCGCTGTAGACTGTGCATATGTTTATCGAACAATATGTGTGCTCACTTGTGTAAGAATAACATTTATATTCATTGAGATACATCATTTAAAAAATATCAAACAATCATGGTATGTTTTTTGTTTATACCGAGCAGGGTTTTCTATTAAATACAACGCCAGTTTCTGAAAACTTGACAAGTTATAGTAGAAATATTAAAGTGCAATTCAACTAGAAATATATTAAATATTTAATGTAATATGAGAAGTTGTATGAAATGCATTTTATCTGTGCATGCGCACGTGTTACATGTAATTTTTTCATGATTTAATTGTCAACGCTGTGAAGCACATCATAAAAAATAGCTTTTTAAATATCGTGAAAATTCAGAAAGATATCGGCAATAGAGTTATCAGATTTTCAGTTGCTTTCTAAAAGCTGCTCAATGGTGAAGGTCATTTCTGAAATTGTCATTTTTTATTAACTGAATTTCAGAAAAGATGTTTGTATTTAATGAATTTAAGCGTATAGATTTAGAAAAAAATGCGTAGATTTTGATACTTCTTATTTTATTGGATCTTGTTTGTTCTGGTAATTTTCCAAGGAAAACTAAAGTATCAATAAGAAATTAAAATAATAAAAAAAATTAAATGTAAGAATGCAGGGCTCGTACGCTTCAAGGATCTTTTACCAGCATGTTTGTAAAGTAATATTTGCCTTATTTAATGGAAAAAATTCTATTTTTAGACATACCAATCAGTACTTTACGAATTTTCTGGTGCAAAACCACCTAAAATCCCAAGATTCCCCTGATGCGTATGAGCCCTGGAATGAAAAACCCTTATCATTTTATCACCTATAATTTTCTGAATTTTCATGATGTTTGATTGGCTTTTTTATGAGTTTCTCCATAGACTTCACTAAGAAATCACGGAAAAAAATTTTAAGTATGGATAGATAAAAAATATTTTTAAGCAACTGCTCATGTTTGACCAAATGTTTAATATATTTACATTCTAAATGCACTATATTATCTCTACTACATTTTGTAAAATATGCAGAAACTGGCATTAAATTTGCTAAAAAAACAGCGAATGATATAAATTAAAAATATCCCAGAATTCTTTTAATTAAAAAAATCCTTATTTTCATAAATATACATGCTATTCTTACAAATATGAACATATATTTTACAATATCCGCATATATGTCAGCTATAGTGATATGAATATAAGTTTATTTTATTTTACAGTATGGCTCTAAATATTGTTATATTTCTGTAAATTTTACTGGTCACCAAATTGTTCCGCTGTTCAAATCTCCGTTAATGAATATGAAGTCAAATGTAATCTTTGTAATCTTGAAGTTCCAGAAAAATCCGACAAGTATAACTTTTAATATTCGATAAAATGTCTGAAGTTAAAATTTTCCGGTGATTGATTTTCATATAGTGTATATGTCTACAGCTATATGATCTTCGAAATTACTATTTGTGTGTCAACATTTGCTTGGACATTTTCTTTCGTCACCTTGTTATGCATTTTGAAAAGTAAAGTCCCCAGACATTGTTAACATAGAGATTTGTTTCCCCAGAGAAAAAACTAAGAACTATTGATTTAAAATGCAGCGTGATGCTGTATTTTTGCCCCATTCCACAAGTGAAGTAAGCTTGACACGACAAAATGTAAAGAGAAACAAAATATCGTTAATTTTATTCTGGCAAACTGTTTTTAAGGATATTCTCAAGCTATAACAAAAATAATTATGTCATACACCCTCTTTAGTCCGGATGCCACATGTAGGAAACACTAAACAATATCCTTTAAATTATTTTAAGTGCTAACAGAATTGCTAAAATTTCTTCTAGACTTTTTTATTAAGCGCGTGCATATCATAAGAAATGATATATAGACTAATACATCTTTGAAGAAGTTGTATAGTAATTTTAAACCGGTTTTTGTAGTCCCTCGTAACATTGATCTGAGGACTTAGGAGGTAAAAGTGAGGTTCAGAACTATAAGCCAAAAATATAAAGGCAGGTAGAGGGGACCTAAATGAGCAGATATTTTTTTTTATAGAAATGCGGATTCAGGAATACAGCGTTGAGGCAACAGAGGGTAGTGTTACGTTTGGCGGATGAAAGCGCTTCACTTGCTTGAACAGACTTTCCCTCATGGATTTACAGCAATCCAATACTGAGCTTACAGACATGCATTTCATACATGAGACTAAGCTCGTAATTGGCAAAATCCAACACACATCTTCTGGAAGTGAGTGGGCCAACGAATTAATTCCTACATAGTCTGCAATCAGAAATGGTCAGACTTGCCTCACAGTAATTCAAGGAGAGATCCCATCTAAACAACATCAAGTACTCATATCACTCTTTTTAGAGGTTTCATCACATTTTATATATTTTTTTATTTTCTTTACATTTTTTATCTTGAAATTTCAGGATACTAAAGCATAGGAGGGAATCACTACCTCCAATAACTCATTGGACAAAGAACAATATTTGAAACATTTTTGGAACTAGAAGTTTAAGATATTCATCAGAAATAAGCTATTAGTAAAAGATAACATAGGACACTGAAAAAGATGAAGATCGGTATATTAAATTAAAACCAAAATTTTATTTTTTTAATGCTTCTAGTGCAGGTTAGTTTTTTACACTATTTGTAGTGTTAAAGAAAAATAATATAAATTAAAATTAATTTAATAGATCCTTTTGACTGCCCTTTCACACTTCAAATAATTATAAATTTGAGTAGAGAGGATAACAAAAAAGCACCGCTTAATAATTTACCGCAAAAAAACTTGTTCTTTTTTCATCAGTTTAATCAATTTTTATACAGAAAAAAACAAATCCTTTTTTTTCGCATTTGTCTTTTATTCCTATAATCCTTTAACATTTTTATGACAAATTTTCTATAAAGCTGAATTGTGCTACATTGTTGTATACTTTTTAGTTGCTTTTGTAGGCTTGCAGTGTCAATATTTTAGATTAGATTTAATGAAACAACTGCTAAATCTATTGAAGGTGATTGCGTGAGAAACGATCATTTGTGTTCACTAACATAAGTGCGTGATTGCACAGAGAACATTGATAAAATTTTGTCATGTATAAAAGTATCTTACAGCTCATTATGTTAATTTACAGTTATTGTGAAACTATAGAATCAATATATCTATTGTTCTTAATATAGTACAAATATAATGCACCGAAATAATGCCAAATTTAGAACACAACAAGTAATTTATAAAATATTTAATATAGCTTCTTATAACTTTAAAGTAAGGAAAGGTAAGTGTATACGTATTTAGTATATATAGTATATTTAGTACATACGTATATATTAAAATATACATTCTGTAAAATCTGAGGTAAAAGAATATTTTTTATTAATTTGCAGGGTTACACAAATCGTCACCTGAGATTAATAAGGTTTTATCTGTGTTTTTGAAAAAATTGACTTACCGATATAGAAAAGTTCTATTTGTATCTATGAAGGCATTTCTGGATTACAATAATGTCATATTATGATTGTAAGTTCATATGTAAAGTATACATAACATCATTTTGATGCAAAACTGCCTTCATAGATGCAAATAGAACCTATCAATAAAGATAAATCAATTGTTACAAGAAAAGAAAAAAATACAGATAGAATTTTATTATTCTCAGGTGACTAAATATATTCCATTACATAGTGGTACATGACAAAAGATTGTTTGGGGCGTGTTTTAATTATATTAAGCTATTTCACATTTTATGAAATTAATATACGTTGCTGAGATTTACTAAAGGTTACTTCCTGTATAATAGAAAGCAGATAGTATTTACACGGACACACAAAGGATTTCGGATACATATACAGTATCCGTATTACACCAAAATCTGAATATTCTTAAAACTTCGTTATGGTACGAACGCACCTCATTTTCTGCGTTTGACATGCTATTTCCTCTTTTTAATTAAATATCTGGCTTTTAATTAATTTACTTTATTATCAAACATTTCCTTGCTGTAATTTTTTTATCCATTTGTTTGTATTTGAAAATTTATATAAGTCTAACTTATACCGTTTTTTTTTCTTTTCTCGAACAATTTTAGATTTAATTTCAATATACGTTAAAAGATCTCTTCGTATAAACAGCATAGGTATTATGCTTCCTCCTCCCGTCTTAAAACAGACGTAAAAAACTTTTCAGTATTTAAATATCCAATACAAATAATTAATAAAAAGGTTTTATTGTGTTCAATTTGATGATACAGAAACTTTATTAATAAGAAACTTTCTTACGCTAATATAATTTTATAAGTCAAAATTTAGTTCTATAAATATCGCCATGTGTTATCAAAAAATAAACACGGGAAATAAAATAAAAAAATTACAAGGTCAAGCGATTTTTTCCAATGTCTAATTGTAATTAGAGAGTATAAATAATAATAATAATAATAACAAATATTTCTCATAAAAAGTTTATATAACAATAAAAAACAGATAATTGACACAGGGAATATGCGAGCTGCTTCTAATTAATGCTCAATTAGCCAACACCCCACACTACTTCACCCTGTCGGCAAAACGGTTATGCGCGCGCATCCGAAATCAGGAAACAATTAGTCAATCAAACAATCAGACTTTGTGAACACACCCTGTATCTATATATCTATCTATATATATATATATATATATATATATCTATATATATACATATATATATATATATATATATATATATATATATATATATATATATATATATATATATATATATATATATATATACACTAAGTAACAAATAAAGCTGATTTATTTTAATACATTTATAACTAAATTCAAAAAAGGGTATAAGAGTTCTGAATTATGACAAAACAAAGCCGGTAATTAAGAGATGTAATGTAATTTTAATGAAATTTAACGTTCTAGATTTTATGGAATATAATTTCATTTTTAAAGAGTGCCATTTAGAAGATTTTGAAACTATGTTCATAAAATGGTATATTTATTATATTTCAACAAAAGGAAAAAAATATATAATATGTCAAGCATTCAGGTTGAAAAATTATGCAGCTCTATCTTTATATCTTTTTAACTACATTTGTTGGGGAAAAAACTTCAAAAAATCATATAGGAATAGCGTAAAATTCTAGGTAAATAGAGTAATATTACTAGTGATAAAAAAAAAATGCCATTCCTTATTAGCATTCCCCTCAGGCGTTCTCCTCCATTCATATCATATCTCTTTTATGGAAAGTCCAGTTATGAGAGCGCATTTACTTTAAATGAACAGTTGCATTCAAAAGGTCAAAAATGCTAGTTTAATGCTAGAAATAATCATTTATTCCTTAGTAATTAAAATGTTTTGTCTTAAAATTACCCCCACACTACTCAATATTGAGTGCGTAATATGACTTATTATTAAATTATTATTCATTTTTCCCTAGTTTTAAAAACTAAATATTATTTTAAAATCTTATTTTTTGTCAAAATAACATATCTAAGAGCAGTACGAAGATTTAATCCCGTTTATTTAGGGTGTGAATTATGGAAAATTATCAGAATATTTGATCCGCATTCTCATATTTAATTAAATATTCATCAGTTCAACAGAAAGTTGTTAAAGTTAAAGAGAAATCTGACACTATTTATGCATCTGTTTGGTTAAAGAAATGCATTTATATTGAATTAAATAGTTTATATAAATTAATCCAGTTATTTTGATATCTTCATCTAGGGCGAAGAGTTTGACTATTTGTTATATGATATAATGCATGTATTAAATTTATGAGCTTACCCTCCAATTTATCGTAAACTAATGATGCGGAAATTCTAAGCAGCAAAATGTAAATAGCGCAGACATTCGAGAAACCATGATACCAACTGCATTTGAAACACATTTATTACGATAACTCTAAATGCAAAGCTTTTAGAACTAAAATTACTGTGCCTGTAGATAATTTAATTTATAAATGACAACCCATTTATTTTAGTTAAATTGAACTGTTTATATAAAAGTAGGATATTCACTGAACGACTGTGGATAATGTCAACTTAGATAAAATTATTTTTGTAGGTGTATTAAATATCTTAACACTACACAAGAACTACACTAATTTCGGGATGTGTGTTTAAACGAAATATTAAACTGACAAATGATAAAAATATATTACTTGGGTATGGTTAATTTAATAACTATATCTACGTGAACGAACTAACGAGTATAATAAGGCGAAATTCTTAGAAAATGAAGAAATATTTATGAAATTTATTGCTAATACATGTTTAAATCCCATTTCAGAACAACACAATGTATAAAAAATGTTCCTTTTGGGATGAATTGATAGACATTTTTATATTACTAGATATTAGATATTAGAAAATTATGTTATTAGATATTTTCAGTAATTTTGCGATATTTGTAACTAAGGGAAAACAGCATAAACAGTTTTAAATGTGATCTCACAATTCATCAATAATTCATAATATTATTTTGATGAAGGAATTTTTAACAAAACAGCATTTGGTATCTTCATCATATCAGCTAAAAGTAGTCATTATGTACATCTAACATTTAAAAAGGTAGCATAAATATTTTCAAAAAATTATTTAAATATTTTCCAAGAAACAACCTTTGGACTAACATTTTAAATAAGATCGGAAGTAAAATTTAAAGATGAGTATCAGAGGAACAAATAGTTGAATACAGATACAATTTTAAAAACAATTCGGTTTTTTTTTTTCTAAATTTCAGCTATTGCATTTTATCACCTCATTAGTTTTCAACATGCTGCTGCTTCGTTCCAGGGAATATGTTATTTTTGTAAAAATAGTATACCTAAGAACAGTACGAAGATTTCATCCCATTTATTTAATCTCGTATGCATTTTATGCGTTGATGCGTATCACAAGAACAAATAGTTGAATACAGATACAATTTTAAAAATAATTCAACCAGTTTTGTTTTTCATTTCTAAATTTAAACTATTGCATTTTATCACCTCACTAGGTTTCAACAAGTTGTTGCTTCGTTCCAGGGAATATCTTTTTTTAGGAGTACAGCTTAATATTTTAAAATGCTTTATATGCTTTTTAATAAAATAAATCAATAATTTCCTTTCTGTATTATATATAATATACAGGGTTAGCAAAATTGAGCTTCCGCTACTCAAAGGATCCTGGAAGCCGTAAAATTAGTCCTAAGAGAAATTTTTTTGGACAACAGATCTTTCAGAGTTTTCGTTCGACATTTCCGAAATAAAAAAAAAGTTCAAAAATTCGTCACTAGATGTTCTACGAGTTTTAGTGGGAAATGACAACAAACTGGGAATCAGAAACACTGAAGGAGCAGTGGTCTTACACAAAAGATTGATACAACCTACTCCACGGTTAGACATATATTATGCGAAGAATCCTAAACTTTTACCAGTATTAGAGTCTAGATTTTCAACAACTGGAATGCCAAAACCCGGGCAAACGCGAAACATTCGCGCTAAAATTACTCGCAAGAATGACGGTTGGTGATTCTTAGCCATGGAACATTCAAATAGGTGGAAGAAGGCCACTTTTACCTTAATGGACAGGTGAATACCCATAATTCTAGCATCTGAGCGTGAGAAAATACCCACGAGCTGCGCGTCCAACACTTCCAAGGATACGAAAGTGATCATATGGTTCCGGCTCACTGTTGCATTCTTTATCAGACCATATTTTTTTAAGAAGTGACCCTCTAGGACTCAGCGCCTCTTCTGTTAACGCGCAACAGTATTTTGACATGTTACAGACATACGAAATTCCTATTCGTCAAGAAACAATATTTATACATGAAAGAGCCCCATTGTACATCGCAATCCGATTCCATGAATTAATGTACACTTGATCAGTCAATGCTTCCCATCAGCTTAACTTCCGCGATCACCCGATCTCATGCCATTTCATCTATGGTTATGGAAATTATAGAAATACAGCGTTTATAACAGTGTCCAATTTGAAGAACAGTATTCGACGATATATTCAGAACATCCATGTTGATTCTCTCCTTTCAGTGGTAGAATAGCTCACATAATGAAAACGTTTTAGACATTGGTTTGCATATTTAGTAATGCCATTAACAGAGATGTTTTTGTTGCAATAAATTGTAAAAAAAAAACATATTTTAATTGCGTTACTATCCTTAATGTGTTTATTTAGTGTAGGACTATTGGCCTTTCAGTATTTCAGGTTCTCTTCACACTACACCTCGTAGTACCGTCTAATGGCGATCTTTTTATCCTGTGGGTCTGTTGTCTACATCTTTTCTCTTCGGACTAATATAACAGCATCCAGGGAACTATGAATTGCGGAAGTTTAATTTTGCTAACCCTGTATATCCAAGGTTCGCACACTCCTTGGAATTTCCAAGGACTCTGGCACCACTATTAAGAATAAGAAAATTTACATTTAATTTTTAAACCACATCTTTCGTAATCCCCACCTTCATTCACAGATTTTTCGATGTTTTTCTGCAGTGAAACACTTTGAAAATATTCTTAAAATTTAGTGGTAGAACTGTGCGAACCATGATATCAGATCTTTAATTTATATTTTATGGTTTTCGGATAAAGTATAACTTCTAAAATTCAGCCGTAATCCCTAATCTCTGAACAAAAAGATTTACAACCTCGTGATATTAATTATGGCTAATGGAGTGATATATGTTTGATAACATTAATATTAAATATTTCAAAAATGATATCATGTAAAAACCACACCTTTGAAAATCGAATTTTTAAAAATAATTCTTGTAAAACAGAAATTGATATTTGTTAACTATAATATAGGATTTTAAAAACTCTTTCTGTAAGAGTGATTGCCATAAAAGTTTTTTATCGGACTGCTATTAAAAGTTTCGAATTGTCGAAATAACTTAATTTTTAACACTTTCTCATAAAATTGAAAAATGTTTATGATTTCGGTTTGTCAGTCCGTCTCTCTGCCTGTCTTCCTTTCCCCGCTCTAAATATTGTAAATATATTCGGATTTACATGAAATTTCTGAAAGTTATTGACATTTTTCTTAGCCCAAACCCTATTGCAAATGCAGTTTCTGCCATTATTAGTTTGTTAACACGGGCTGTCAAAAGATTTCCGTTACATTACAGCCTATGGGAAAAAGTCTTTTTAAATGAATCTTAAACATATTACTCACAGTCAAACATTCAAATTTATATCGATTTATGAAGTGCACTAAAATATGAATTTTGTAAAATATGCAGTGAAAAGATTAGCTGTTAACCATGTACAGGGCCACACAAAAGATTTCCATTACGCAATAATAAAGGAAGAAATTGTTTGCGACATAATTTGATTTTGTTAAAAAATTTCATGTATAATAAAATTGATATAAGTAGGTGAGAAAAAATATAAGTTATTTAATGCATAATACGAAGCACATAGCATTTACAGGAACACATCTGAAATATTTAAAATAGTATATTCCATTCGAAGTACTGTATATTATAAATGATGGCTGTTGGATGAATAAAATTGATTTTTAAATGTAATATGCGCTTTTATGGTTTCAGTAAATGTATACATATTATACGATGTGTATAAATGCTATAGTTAGACAATTTAGGCATACATGGTTACACAAAAGAGCTCGTAAAGGTTACTGAATGAGTGTAATTTGCGTAAAGATATTTTTAAATAAGTTATGCATTTTTACGTTGAACTGCATTCAGTTTATACTAAGGAATATTTGTAGAATATAGATAAAGTGATATACAAGGCCATTCAAAGAATTGAATGCATGATTGACTATGGAAAGATAATTTCTGGAAATGTGATTTCAATATTTTTAAGAATATTTTAGTTTACTGGCATTTAATAAAGATGCTAGATAAACTATAACAGAGAACAAAAGTATTCAAGTATGGTTCTTAAACTAAATGAATTACAAATTCGTCATATTAACTATGGTTAATGCATTAAATCTGCATGGTAATATTAATATTAAACATTTAAAAAATAATGTCATGAAAAAAATACACCTTTTAAACACAAATAATTAATTTTAATAAAATATTTTTTTTAAATAGAGATTGAGCTCTATTTAATATACTCTTTTTAAAAGTTCTCACTGTAAGAGTGATTGCCATAAAAGATTTTTGTCTACAATGAAATATTTCGCATCCTCGAAATACATTAATTTTTAATATATATTTTATAATTTCCGAATAAAGTATAACTACTGTAATTTAGTAACAATCTTTTATCTCCAAGCTAAATGGTTTACAAACTCATCAGGTACACTATGGTTAATGCATTGACATCTGCATGGTAATATTAATATTAAATATCCCAAAAAGTAATGATATGTAAAAAATATACCACTGAAACATAAATTTTAAAATAATTCTTATAAAATAGAAACTGATCTTTGTTAAATATAACATGGGATTTTTAATGTTCTATCCGTAAGAGGTTCATTTCACGGTAACTTATGTTACATTTTGAACTATTTTCAGTAATTCTAGTAATATAACACACACAAAAAATATTCAAAATGTAAATTTGATTTGGTTTTGTAATTAAACTTATTCAAAGCCCAATATGTATGAAAATTACCCAGTTTTAATGTTATTTCTTAATTTTGGTAGTTTTATTTACTATGGTAACTGCCATTACTGAAAAAGGAATGTATCTTATTATATAAAGTGTAATTTTCATCCAAATTGACCCTTAGATATGTTTCATTGACAAATCATGTTAATTTTACATTTGAATATTTTTTAGTGTTTTGTCGCTACAATTACAGCAGTAAATTGTTCTAAATGTAACGTAAGTTACAAATGGAATGACCCAAGAGTGACTGCCATAAAAGCTTTTTGTCGGAATACAAGTAAATGTTTCGCCTTCTCGAAATACCTTAAATGTATTTAAGTTCTCCCTTTAATGAAACATCCACTTCACCACTTTTCTCCTCATTACAGAATTTCTAGCTTAAACATCTGTTTCAGCTGAGCCATAACAGTGATGTTGTCTTTTCAATGAGCTACAATATATTCACAACATCACGAACATCCATTAATTGATTACGCATAAAAAGTATTAAATTTATTTATAAATTTGTAACTGGAAATTTATTGAGTATTTAATTATAAAATATTGCAAAAAACATTGTGACATAATTTTACAGGTGCCGACAAAATAATACCAAAAATGTACATGTCTGAGAGAATACTTACGTGTACTTACGTAATTCACATTGTAGGTAAGAAAACTGCATGTAATAAATAAAAAATGTCAGTTGATTTAAATTTCCAGTATTTAAATCAAATATTCAAGAGTTTAAAAATCGTTCGGCTTGTAAGCATAGAAAAAAAATCATTTTCAATAAACGAATGAAATTTATATATTACATTCTCAGAGTTGCCAACCTCCGGCTTTTGTTAATTCATAAAAACATACTTTTAACCAGAAAATTTATTTAATTAGAAGTGTCTAGTATTAACTCAGACGGTCATTTGAAATTTACTTGATTGCGTTGACTCAGTAAATTTCTGGTTAGAGGTATAATTGTTTGATTTTTAAAAAGCCGGAGGTTGGCATGTCTGCATTCTGCATTGAAATTTAATGATATTTCAAAAAGTACATTTTAATCACAATTGTCATCAATTTTGAAGTTCTGCTCTTTCACAAAACAGAAATTAGTTGTTTTATAAGCAATCCTTTGTGCTCATACTGAATCCAGTATAGATATGCTCCAGAAGATGTTGTTTTTCAGCTATCTGCATATTTCCATTTATGAAAATTTTGTAAATTTGTGAAATTATAGGCAAATTAAAAGCATGAAGAATTATCGGGACATTTTTTATGTCATGATTACTACATAGTTTACTTTAAAAAATACAAATGTTCATTCTGATATGACACGTGACTGAGAAAATATTGAAGGCCTTATTTCCGTATTTCTCATATTTTTCTAATAATGTTTCTTGACGTCTAAATATTTATGTCACACGAATAATGATAATATGTTTCTAAACCCTTTTTATTCATATTTCAAATCTCGTATCTCTCTTCTTTTATTACATCCAGCTTTTTGAACAAAATAACTTTTTATTTTGGGGGGGCCAAAAAATCTAGAAATCGCAGTTTTTACTTATTTATAAGTTACTCCAACAACTTAGAATAGATTATACTAAATGTTTCAATTTTTTATATTATTAATTGTTGATTATGCCGTGATAGGAATCCGCTAATGTTCAGTATTTTGATAATGAGGTACACACGCTTAAAAACACCTTATATCAAACTTGTGTCAATTTCACACAAACTCACTTAAAGTTTTGACGTTTAACTCAGATAACGTCTTCTGTTAAAAAAATAAATACTGGTAGTTTTTCTGTAAAAATTCCCTGACTCGCGTGGTCTTTGATATAAGTAAACCGATTGCAGGTTTCAATTCATCATTAAAATCTAGTCTACAAAAACAGTACGTCAAACCTGTGGCAATTACTTTGAAGTTTATAGTCATGTTAAGACCACAATATTAAAAATTATTAAAATTACCTTACTAGCTGTCAGATAAATTATACGAATATGCAAATCGTGGCATTTACCTGAAACAAACAGTCAAGTAGTACATCTAGAAAAGGTAACTCAATATGACATTTATTGTATATAAAATATGCATAGACAAAAGAGCTGAAATTTGAATTATCATAAAAATGCTAATTTATCAAACACTGGACCAATTAAAAATACAGAAGCATATTCGCAATCGGTGTAACAAAACTGACCCAGAATAAATTAATTTCAGTTCTGTGATACAACCATTATTTCCCAGTGTTATTTTTGTCAAATTGAAAATATTCAGAAGCTGATTCGAATTTTAAAATGCTAGATTAAATGACCAGATTTATCAATTAAATTTTTCATTTAAGTAAATAAAATTAAACGCTTTTATTATCTAATGATATTATTGAAAATTTAAAAAACAATTTGCTATAGAGGATTTAAACTAAACATTAATACATTTTATTGTTTTACATATTTCATAGAATTTCCAAGACTGACTTTGACCCTTTGCGTAGAGCGTTATTTAAATACATTTATATGTTTAATAACCGTTTTAAAAATAGAAAATTTTCATTGATTTAATAGTAGAAAAGGCACATTTTTTAATAAACGTACAAAAACTGAGTAACTGATACGAAAAATCACGGAGTATTAGCATTTTATGCATCGCGTATACGTAAAGCTCGCAGTAAAGGGCAGTAGAGAATTAAAAATGAAAGCATGCGTAGTCTTGACGGTACTAATTTGAAATTGAAAAGAAATATTGAATACTAGCTGACCCGCCCGGCGTTGCCCAGGTCCATATTAACAATATTAAACGAACTTGAAATTTGTATGATTTTATCATTAACTGGAAGCATGCAGAAATGCATTGTCTGAAATACGTCACAGCTGACTTTGTGAAAAATCGGTTTTAAAAACAACAACTAATATTAAGCTCTAAAAATACTTAAAATGAGCAATGAGAAACACGGTAAGGAACATGTATCCAACGATTGCGTTAGTTCCGTGTTAAAGTGTTGATATTTACCCGTAAAAAATACTGTTAAATCACGTAACTAATTATTTTTTACGCATATAGAAATCCCAGATGAGATATTTTGAATTTCAAACTAATTATATCACTCTTAAATATGACTATACCGTGAATGAAATCGATACGCGATGATAAAAGATTGGTATATAGTATTATAATTTCAGGGCCATTTAACAAAAGTGTATATTTTTAATCAAAGCATGCGTAATATTGACTCTGTGGACAAATTCCTAACCGTAAACTTTTGTACCGTAACCATAATCTGGCTGTAACCTAACTGTGACTTAACAGTACCCTACCGTAACTTAAATATAACATAAATGTAACCTGGCCGTCACTTTATTGTAAACTATTCTTATTCTAACCATCACATAATTGCAATTTAACTTTAACCTAACTTTAAATTAACCGTGATCTAACTGTAACCTAACGTAAAATTAAATAAAATCAAAGACTTACCGTAACGTAATTGCAACCTAATCGCAACTCAAATGTTACCTAACCATTCATGGAGTTCATGTCCATGGAAATTATTTTGTCTTGTTCGGATTTGGTTATGATTCATTAGAATATTTTTGTCCGTTCAGATTTGGATCGATTCAGGTTTCAGGTATTTTTTGAAATTCGATTTAAATGTTCGGGTCGGATTCATGTCCATGGAAATTATTTTGCCTTGCTCGGATCCAGTTATGTTTCTGTGAAATAATTTTGTCGGGAACAGATTTGGTTCAATTCAGATTTCGGCGTTTTCTTCAACTGGAATTTTTGGGTTCAGGTCTTCCTGCGTGTCCCCGGAAATTATTCTGTCTAATTCGAATAAAGACATGCTTCACTGGAATATTTTTGTCAAGTTCAGACTTGGTTTAATATAGATTTCGGCTTTTTCTTCAAATGTAATTTTTGGATTCGGGTTTTCTTGCGTGTTCACGGACATTATTTTGCCTTGTTCGAATAAATACATGCTTCACTGGAATATTTTTATCAAGTTCATTTCAGATTTCGAGATTTTTTCAAAGAAATTTTTTACGTTCAGATTCGGTTCATGTGCATGGAAAATTTGTCTTATTCGGATCCTGTTACGGTTCTTTGGAATATTTTTGTCATGTTCCGATTTGGTTCGATTCAAATTTCAGGTATTTTTTCAAATAGAATTTTTAGGTTCGAATCTCGTTTATGTGTACGGAAATTATTTTATCATACTCGAGTCCGGTTATGATTCTTTCTAATATTTTGGTCGGATTCAGATGTGGTTTGAGTCAAATTTCATGTTTTTTTCAAATCGGATTTTTTAGGTTCGAGTCGGGTTTATGTCCATGGAAATTATTTCGTCTTGCTCGGATCGAGTTATAGTTCTTTGGAATACTTTTATCGGGTTCAGATTTGGTTCAATTCAGATTTCGGGTTTTTTTTCAAATGGAACTTTTGGGTTCGGGTCTTCTTGCGTGTTCACGAAAATTATTCTATCTTGTTCGAATAAGGATATGTTTCACTGGAATATTTTTGTTAAGTTCAGATTTGGTTCGGTTCAGATTTCGCGATTTTTTCAAAGACATTTTTCGGGTTCGGATTGGGTTCATGTCCATGGAAATATTTTGTCTTGTTCGGATCCGGTTGCGGTTCTTTTAAATAGTTTTGTCAGATTCAGATTTGGTTCGATTAAAATTTCAGGTATTTTTTCGGATTGAAATTTTAGGTTCGTATCGGGATCATGTCCACGGAAATTATTTAGTCCTACTCTAATCCGGTTATGGTTCTTTCGAATATTTTGGTCGGATTTAGATGTGGTTTGGGTCAAATTTCAGAATTTTTCAAATGGAATTTTTTTGGTTTGAGTCGGGTTTATGACCACGGAAAGTATTTTGTCTTGTTGGGATCGGGTTATGCTTCATTTGAACATTTTTATGGGATTGAGATTTGGTTAGGGTCAGTTATCAAATCCATAGTTTTTTTTTTTTTTTTTTTTTTTTTTTTTTTTTTTTTTTTTTCAAACAGAATTTTAAGTTCGGGTCGGGTTTTCACTCACGGAAATTTTGTCTATCACGGATCGGAGTGTGGTCTGTTTTTTTCTGGTTGGGATCTGGTTATGTGTTAATTAGTCTAAACATTAAGGTTATAATCAGATTTGCTACTATTCTTTTATGGCTATTTCTGATAAAGAATTTACTTTGCTATTTGATAATTTATTATGGTGTATGAATCGTTTGCGAATTCGAACAATTGTACGCCAAACAGCTATTTTTTAATTTTGTTTTAAAACCAAATTAAAGCCATAATTTAATTTTAAATTGAATAGAATAGATTTAAATTTTATCAATGATAAAAAAAATAAACTCCTAGAAAAGTGTTTGTGATTTTTTACTGCAACACAGCTAATGACTCATATATTCTAATGTTCGAAATGCCAACGATCTGCGCACAACCACACAGTAAAAAGAAATTGAGTGGAAGTATAATGTCTTGGGCTGACGCCAAAAATGTAACCCTAAAATCCGCTACATTAAGTCCAAATAAGCACCAACAAAACCATGTGCTTTGACACGCCGATCAATTCAAGCTGGTTTAAACCCGTAATTCTTTGTTTTTTACCTTTTAAACTGTTATTGAATGGATGACTAAAATTTCGTTTAAAAAATAACGTTTTGTACCATTATTGACTGTAATACACGATCGGAAAGCATAAAAGATACAAATATATCAATCATAGGTAAGAATTATGTGATTATTTTTATCATATGACTTTGAAATATCAATATAGAAGCATCCATTAAGATTTTACTTAAAAAGTTAACATTCTTTCGTTAATGTCTTAAAATCGTCTGCACTCTGAAATCTAGATTTTAGACTAATATTTGTTTAAGTTTTCGCGCATGATTTTAAAAGAATGTTTCATAAATATATTTTATACATTGACGTAGAGTTATTAATATATTGTTAAATCATAAACATTTTTCATCTACGTTATAAAGTATTAAAAAGTTCTGAAAAAAAGAAAACTTTTAGTAATACAATTTTTAGTTCAAATCAAATGTTTTCAATATTTTATTTTATTTTATTTTGACATTTAATTATTTCGAATTTATCAATTTCAATTATTTTAAAAGCAACATTTTTTTAAAAAAAATAAATAATATAATAGAAAAAAAGACCATTTTAAAAAATTACTATTTCTTCGTAAAATATGCTTCAGCTGTAATTCATTTCTTTCAATTCGTCTTATTAATACAAAATCCCTTTCACATGCTTTTGTTTGGGAAATTAAAATTTGAGCGATAAATGGTATAATATTGCAACCCTTTTTTCGGTTTACTTCACCACCACCTATCTTTTTCCTCCATGGTTTACAACCGCTGTGATAAAAAATCATCATTTAAACTGACAGTTTGCCAGTCTATGAATTTTAAAGGTCTGTTCCAGCTTTTTTAATTATTTATGCGAAAATTTTATGCAACCAACCAACCATAACTAAATGAAGGGAAAAAAAGAAGAAAAAAAGGCAATTTTTTTGTGAGAGTGATCTTTGGAATTTAATTAATTACTCAGTTAATAAATAGAATTTCGAAATTTTGAAGCTCAGGTGCATCAGGAGAGATTTGGGGCTACTCTCAAAAAAATTTTGAGCTTCGTACATGCTGTAGATTTTGCTAGGCATCGCAGACACACACACACACGCAGACAGAGCATTTTGTTCTTTTATTAATATAGATGATAAATGCAAGCATTACAAAGGAGTCGTTTATCATGTAAGCGTTTTGAAGTGTGTGCCTTATTTTATAATTCAAGCAAAAGCTTCCTTCGCTTTTTTATATTTATCGATCAAGCACTAAATATATCGAAGAAAGGAAAAACTGCATACAACAATCAAGTTCAAAAATCTCAAAAGTTTTGCCAGATTGTAAAAAAAATGTATTCTTTGGTCCCATAGGATAAACCAAAAAGAAAGAAACTGAGACCTGTCTGATCTACGACTTTAATGATATGAAATAATTTTGTCGTTTTTCAACATACTATTTAAAAAACATTTCTTAAGAACAAGTTATATTATGCATTCCATATAAAGTTTCTATCCTAAGTTTTTTATAATGATATTTTATGAATTATTCTGGGTTCATTTTATTGGATACAAACATTTTAGGATACCAACATGATGTACAATTTATTTAAACTGAATGGAAACTTAACTTTCAATTTTAATAAGATAATGTTAACAAAAATGTATATCAATCATCTTATATCCCTTACTGTTTTTTTTTTTCGAAGAGAATGATAACATTTTTCTAAATGGCATTAATTATAGATCAAGTCACGAATGGCCGAGAAACAGATTATTAACCCTTTGTGGCGCAGGACAAATTCATTGCTTAAGTATTGAAATTCATGACTGACACCGGAATTTGAAAACAACTTTATTTGTAAATACGAAAACACTATATTTCACGCATTCAGTAAACCGTAATTTTTTTGAACGAAATTCGGTGCCAATGTGGCGTTTGGGAATTAAAATTAAGTGGTATATCTACGAAACCACCGCGCCGCAAGGGGTTAACTGAGTTATCAGTCATCGATAACTGTGTTTTTATGCATTGTTCTATACAAGTCAAATTGTTTATATAAATTATTTTCCAACTATCGCTGGAATTTAATGTAATGCCAGAGAACTACACTAGCATGCAATGACTAGCTCCAAAATGTCCAAGGATTTGGTGTAAATGGGCTACAGTTATTATCCACGTTATTTGATTGTACTGAAATACACCTACTACCCACATACCACCAAATAAATAATATTCTGAATAACAATGAAAATCTATTAATTCAACGAGATGACTCTTCACTTGTGAGAAACTCCTTGATCCCATGAAGACCAGAAACAATCTCTGTGGAATAAACTTTTGCGTAAGTGTCTATTTAATTTACATTTTTCTGTTTCTTTATTTAATAAATTTCAGATGCTTTAAAGAATACCTTTCTATTTATTTACCATAATAAGGTTTCCAAAATCCAAAAATGATTTAAAAACTAAAACCTTAAGTCTTTTGGAAAAATAACTGTAATTTAAAATTAACGTACAGTTCACAATTTCTTCGCATAACATTCTGCATTATATGAAGTCTTTTTTTATAAATTTAATCATTTAAAATTCATTATTGACGATTTTAAATATCCCTTTAACTTTCATCATCTTTACCATGCTAATTAAGAGCGTAAATTGAATTATTCAGGAAGCATATTTTCGAAATAAGATTTTCTCTAAATTAAGTTAAATAAAATATCGACAGCTGTGATTTAAAATACTTTAGTTAAAACTAGAAGATTAATGATTTAAATTGCACATTCCGTAAGTCTTAATAAAAAGAACAAAACTTTGAATCATATTAGATTCTTTTTTTAAAGTTCTGGGATTATCACTTTATATGCTAAAACAGAATAATGGAGGACTTAGAGTAAAAGTAACGATATTGTTTGTTAAAAGAAAATCATTTAACGCATTTTTGAACTAATTGTAGACCTTCATTCTAGGTTTTTTTCTTTATTTAAATATTTTAAGGGGCTTTAAAAAGTAAAATTAAATTTAGTAACAAAAATAAGATATCCGATTTCCAAGAAAAAATTAAAAATTAAAATCTTGGATCTTTAAAAAATAAATGTATTTTAAAACAATCATAAAATTCATAAATTCTTTATGAAACATTTTTAAATATGTGAAAATTTTTTAACATCTTAAATCGTTTAAAATTTGCTATTGAAGATTTTCAATATTCATTAAACATTTATTATCGTAACGACTGCAATTAGGAGCTTTTTGACGCATTTTTGAACTAATTGTAGACCTTCATTCTAGGTTTTTTTCTTTATTTAAATATTTTAAGGGGCTTTAAAAAGTAAAATTAAATTTAGTAACAAAAATAAGATATCCGATTTCCAAGAAAAAATTAAAAATTAAAATCTTGGATCTTTAAAAAATAAATGTATTTTAAAACAATCATAAAATTCATAAATTCTTTATGAAACATTTTTAAATATGTGAAAATTTTTTAACATCTTAAATCGTTTAAAATTTGTTATTGAAGATTTTCAATATTCATTAAACATTTATTATCGTAACGACTGCAATTAGGAGCTTAAATTTAATTATTCCTTAAAGACTCATTTTCGAAAATACATTTTCTCTAAATGAAGATGAATAAAATATCGACAGCTGTGATTTAAAATACTTTACTTAAAATTTGAAGATTATTGAATTAAAATTCTCGTTTCAGCAAGTCGGAATAGGAAAAATAAAAGAATATAGGAATCGTTCTTAAGACTTTAAGCTTATCACGTTACATGCTAAAATGGAATATTTTGGACGATTTTGCTTTTGGAAACTTGTGCAAACAATGTTTTTCCTTTTGGAGTGAAAATACTATCTTTGTATGATCTATTTACTTAAAAAACGAAATAAGTAAATGGGCGAGTAAATTAAGATTGATTTGCGGCTCTAACGTTATCAGTATAATGTAGTCTCTCAAATATCCAAATAATGCTTGTGTTAGTACTCTACTACGCATATTTGAGAATTATTGTCCAATAAGAATATGTCATTCCTCATTTTGAATGGAGTAAAGTAGTATTGCAAAGAATTTTTGTTTCATTTCCTTGATTTTTATTTTCAAAGAAAGACATAAAAATAATTGTACATGTATTAAATTAATGATGCTTTAATTCTACATACATTGAATCGAATATATCTTCTAATACATATTATTTTTTAAATTTAATTAACACCATCTCAAAAGTGTTAATAATCCATTATTTCAATAAATTTCGTAATTTTAATTATATCACTGCAATGCACACACAATGATACTTAAATATCTTTTGGATAGAGAAGAGGCTGGGTTTGGATACTTGTGACATTGAAATTTTCTTATTTATAAACAACTGTGCGCTGTTCCCACTGGCTAATGCTTTTCAAATCTTAGGGTGATGATATCTCTCGCCCGCAAGAAAAGTGACACATCTCGCAAATATTCATTTTCAGCTTTATTCCACCAATAGGTCTGCCATAGACGTATCTAGTTGCACATATAGTTTCATAAGTCTAGTTATATGGAAAATCCCTTTATTATGCTATGTGTCCATTTGTGCCCTCAGAGGTGGGGGTGGGAATGGATTGTGCAAGGAGGTAAACTTTCCTTATGTCTTCTTGCTAAAGGATTTTATGCATTTATACACGTTTTCATTTCTGCTTGCACAAATTTATTCCTGCAGTTAACTGCTATAATTTCATGTCATAGTAAAATCATACAAATATTCTTTTGCTCCTCCTATAAGATTTACTTTTGTCGGAACATATAACTTTTCTTGCGTGTGATCGATATAAATTCTTAAAACCCGAAGTTAAAATAATACTACAAGTACTCAGTCATTGTTTTTGTAAAAAAAAATTGATACTGTAGATGTCAGAAAAAAGAATTTTCAAAATTTGATGCATATGTGTGAGGTTCATTTATATAAATCTAAAATTACTAGATGCCGAAAATATCAATTTAATTACCGATAACTTAAATCCACATAGTAAAAAACATGAGATCTTTTTTAAGTAAGAGAAAAATCTACAAATCTTCAAATTTGTTTATTGTAAAGGTTTAAGTTAAATATTGAAAATAGCTTATTTTGTTGTCTGTAAACATTTTTTGAAATTAAATGGAAGTAACTTTTTATAAGAGCAGCATCTAAGCTGCTGTTTATTGGCTTCCTTCTAAAAGAAGTATTCAACTATATACAAGTAAACTGAAAAAAAGTTTAGTTTTTATGTGGAAAATAATCTGTATTCCCTTACGCATATTCAAACCACTGCTGTGAAACCCACATAAATGATACAACTTATCGAAAATTTGTTTATATTAGTTTCTTCTAATCAAAAATTTACTTTATTCACAACTGTATTATTTTTTACTTTTATAATTCGCTTACGTAATAGACCGGGAACTGACGGCACAGACAAGCTACTCCCAGATAATCTAGGATTATTTAGATCTCGATTTGCATATTAACCTCCTGACCTCAGAGCAAAAGAGCAAAATTGTAATGTTGTTTTCACTGTAATTTAGTTTAATTGTTAATAAAACAGGCATTTTCTAACATAGTATAATTTTTTTTTAATTACACATATCTTTCAGGGTGCGTAGTCTGGAAGCACCTTGTAAGGACCTTTTACCAGAATTTTTATAATATAATATTTGTTTTATTTAACGAAAAAGAAATCGTTTTTCAGATGTAACAACCAGTACTTTAAAGAATTTCTGATGCTAAAAGAATTAAAATCCTCTGAATTTCTTGATGACTACGCACCCTGTCTTTATAAGTCTTCAAAGTACCAATGATAGCTTAATTTCTTAAAATTGGATTATATTTGTCGAATTATATTAATTTAAATAAAGCTTCAATTGTAGTGAAACCAGCAGCCAAGTAACGGATATATCGGGCGGCAGTAGAAAGGTTAAAAAGGAATCGGTCTGCCAATTAATATCTTGTTAGAAAACACCTAAATATCCGGTTTTAGCGGTTGTCTTGTTGTTTTACCATTGTCTTTTCCAGCACCCAAAAGTATGAAAACATGTAGCATTGGAAGCATGAAAACATAATTGTAAACCTACGGAACAACCACTAAATTCGGGTTTTTAGGTGTTATCCACCAAGATATTATTTGACAGACAGGTTGCTTTTTAATATGCGAATCGAGATTTAGCTAATCCTACATTTTCACCCGTGAACTCTATGAGGTGATTGTCCGTGCTGCCACCTCCTGGTGTATAAATATTCAGCGAATCGGTTTCCTTTAAGAAATATCGAAGGATGAATACATCTTGCGGGTATAGTCAGAAAAAGGTTATTTTCATTACAAATGATGGATTTTCTACAATTGGAACAATTTCACTGTTTGAAAATTAATAGCTTACTGCAATTAGTTTAATTGCTTTACTAAATACAAAAATGATTACGCCGAAAAAACATAATTGTTTAAAAAATATACTTCGTGCATGTCGATGGTCTTTAAGCATTCATCAGCGACACTGTTAACATACTTACAATAAATAAGATTTTTTGGGGGAAACATTGTTCCTATACATAACATTGAAATTATGAGTTAATTTGTTACTACTCATATGTATAATTATATGTTTAACTATTATGTCTCCTATTGTTCTTATGAAAAGTACTGCTTACATAATAACGTACTTTTCTCCGAAAAATTACGTCATGAGCTGCTGAAAACTTTGAGGAGAACAGGTTTTTGAAAAGTTATAAAAATCCGTGTTAAAACAACAATGACATTTATTTTAAAATAAAATCACCTGAAGACGGTGACCATAGATACTTTGGGAGAAGAACCTCAATAACACAGTCTTAGAAAAATATTTACTACAATGTACAGGAGACAGTAGCATAGTGAAAATATTTACAGTAAGAGGCTACTTCAGTTTCGCAAAAACAGTTGTACGCTAAGGTAATCCTAAATGAGAGAAAATTTTAAAGATATCTCGCTTGCTTTTCGATATTTTTAAATGATGCTTTTTCATTGGATAGCTGAGATCAATCTTTGCATCGTCTCTTTTTAACTTTTTCGATTTTGTTTTCCAGTCTTTTTAAATAGATACTTTAACTTTCGAAACGGGTTTTGAAAGTAAAAGCATCCTCATGAAAAAAACCTGAAAACAAATCGAAGAAGCTAAAAAAGGCCTACGTAGAGATCTATCTCAGTCATCCAGAGAAAAAAATTATTTATTGGATTAAATTAGCGAAAGAGTGTTTTCCCGTAACTGACGTACACTTTACCAGCCATAGACATGAAAGAGTATAAAATTATGTATTAAAAAAGAATGATGAAAAGACAATCCATTGGCATATTTTAAAATTTAATGAAAATCTAACATTCCGAGATAAAATAAAGTTGACGGTAAACGGGTTGTCAAAAGATATAAGAAGTATTTTGCAACAGCCTAACGAATTAAAATGTATAACATATAAAATATAAATAAACAGTGGGTTTAAACATAAAATAAACTGTTAAAGAAATTGTAACATTCTGATGAAAATTTTCATCTTAATTATGAAACTTTATCATCGTACTTTGAAGTCGTTCGCACAGAAACATATAGAAATTCGTTATAGACACCAATACATTAGCAAAATAAAACATATATTTATCTTCAATATTGGAGTAGCATAGTTCAGATTTGCTCCAAAATATCAAAGTCACGACTCGAACCTGAATGACTTGGATTGCCCATGGAACTATTAAGGAAGAGGAACTGACATATCCTTGAAATAGTGAAGCTTCAACTGTAACCGCATTCACAGGGATTCATTACTACCGCGTCGAATTTTAACCAATAAAATTACGCAGAAAATTTCTCTTTATTTAAACGGCTCATTAATAGAAATCTTCAATCAAAAAGAATGACAAAAACTAAAATTCACTTTTACTGGTAAGAGTTTACTTCTGTGGTAATAGATGCGCCACATTGTGACAACCAAAACTATGTCAGTAAAAAGATTACAACACTTCGCCAAACTGACACCAGTTAAAAGAAATAGAACTTTTTACCAGAATTGTCAGAGAATTTTTTAGTCAATACGGCTTTAAAATAAGACGACATTTTCTAGTTAAGTTTACTGGTGGGAGATTTCATAGGCGGCAATGAGAAAGTGTAAATCTGATTAAATGAAACAGCTGTCATATTGTGACAACCAACTCAGTTACTTCACTCGCCACTGATAGACAATAGACTATATGTCTCCTCCTTTTTATTCATAACTCCATTGGATTGCCGTGCCAATGCTCTTGCCAACCTCATGATACTTGGATTTCTAATTTTAGCATTATAGTATTAAATTAAGCAAATTTCTTAATTTAATGGGTAAGTGAACCATTATATAAAAATAATTTTTATTTTTATAAATTCACCTACTGAATGTTGTAGTAATTAAGTAAATTTCTAAAAATAAAACCATCAACTATATTTACATTAAAATATCAGATGCCTTTGAAATTTTTAATATCTATTAATTACACTTTTTAGTCCATACTATTATAACTTAATAATACCTAATAACGCTGTATTTCCCTAAAAAGGTAATTTTTTTTAATCTACACTATTCGGCCATTTTCCCATTTAATTTAATTCCAATTAAATTAATAATTTAATAAATTATCCAGGCTTACTCAAAGATAAACGTCATAGAGAGTTTATTATTCTTACTAAAGCATTTCTTTTTTTCTATTTGTTATGATATTATATATGGATATTTTGAAAAGACTGAATTTCCTCAGTCCTATTTTTTCTTATAAGAATACGAAAATAAAGTTAAAAAACATTTACTGAAACCTTTTTATGGTGACAATGTTTTCACGTTGAAAACTTAATAAATATTGCCCTCTAATGCTACAAAATATGAACTTTTCAAAAAAATGAATTTTTTGAAGGAAGCGGGAAAATTTCTGCGGAATAGTGAATATATTTCATTTATTTACATTTGTATATTTATTTTAACTTAGATGTAAAATTTATCGCAAAAATGTTTCGTGTTTTTACGAAAATATTGTTTTATCTTTTTATCTGTCGAGTTTCATTTTATGCTTTATAAAATTTTATGCCATCTTGCATTATCTAGCTGTGTTTCACTGAATTTAATAGCTAATGAATATAATTAGAATACCTGAATCAAAAGAAATGATATCAAATGTTGAATGTGATAAATGAAAATTTATTTCTAAAATATTTATTTATTGTTCCAAAAGAGAATTGAGGATTTTGCAATTTTATTTTATTTTTAAATAAATTTTTAATTTAATTGTTCTATCTGTAATAACGGTTAATCGAAATTAAATATAGTTCTGTAAATTATGCTTTCTTTGATGTTTTACTACTTTTAAGATAAATAGATTTTTGACATTATTTTTAAAAAATATGTATGATTAGCGGTTTATCTAAAAGAATCTAGAATCAAACGAAATACATCTATTAACCCTCCAAGCGTCTAGCAAATGGGTAAAATTGTAATGTTGGTTTCTCTGCATTTTGCTTTAAATGCTAATAAAATATGATTATTTCAATATTACATAAAAAATCTTATTTAGGAATATAAATGTAATCCTTGAGAGTCTTAATCATTCTTCAGTGCTTTGAAAATTCATTAAATTTATAGAATTATAATATCTTAAACATTGCTTATATTGCAGTGAAACCTGGAGCTTAGTGTACGGAATATTACGGGACAAACGCTTAGAGGGTTAAATTTTAAAATAATAATATATTAATATCTAATAAAATTTCCATAATTGTTCTGTTATTCCTTTAATCTCACATTATCAGGTTCAAATTCGATGATGACAGCATAATAGAACAAAATAGCTCTAAATTAACTGAAGTATTAACTTATTTTTTAATAGATTTATTGTCTTGAATTTTCTGCTTCTACCTAAAACTGCTGCAAAGGTATGCGAAATGTCCTAAAAGTGCGACAACTACAATAAACACTATTAGGTAGAAATTTCTAAAATACGCAAAATATATGTTTAAATTTGTTTTCCTAGATTAATTAGCCTTAAATTCAGGCCTCTGTCTAAAACTGCTGCTGCGGTATGGCTGAATGACATAGTTTCGAATCTCCCGTTTAATTTTTTGGTGTGTGGAGTGGAATAAATAAATTCTCTAAAATAAACTTCTAATATATTTTTTAATAGGCTTATTATCTTTAATTTCAAGTTTCTACCTAAACCTGCTGCTGGGATTTGGCTAGAGATGGGCGATTCTCGAAAATTAACAATAAAAAAATCGGTATCGTAAGAAAACACAATCAATACAGTTATCGATTACTTCCGACAATATACAATCGAAGATGTTCTATATGTTCTACAATCGATTATTAAAATAATATTTTTTATATGCTTATAAAGGAAATTTTATTAAATGCATCACAACAAGATCCATATGGAATTAAAAAACAACAAACGGAAGGCAGGCCATAAGGGAACACAAAAAGTGCAAAAATCATGTGACGGCTTCCATGGTAGCTAAAGGTTGAAAAGGCTCCACTAAGTATAAAAGGATAAGCAAGTATAAATATCAAAAATTAGAATTTTTCATCAATTAGCAGAAAAATAGTCAAAGAAAAAATAATTAAATCCCCCTGGTGAAAAAACAGAAACAAAATGTGTGGTAAATGGGATCGATATTATTTATAATTTTTTCTACGTCATTTAAGATCTGTTGCACAATTTTCCGATTATTAGAAGATATTCTATTGGAATACTTTATATATACGCCTCGAGAGGGGTAAAATTGGGGAGAGGCAAGTGAAGTATATAATATGAATAAGTGGTCACAAGGTTTTGCAATGATACATTATGTAAGGAGTGTCGGTTAAATTTAGTAAATTCCCTCCTACTGGAATGAAGGAGGTTGGAGCAACGGAAGCTCATAATATGAAATAGTGGTGGAAGAGCTTTCCAATGATATATCACGTTAGAAATGACAGGAAAAATTAGAAAAGTGTCCGGCAGTGTTTCAGATATCCCATCCCCCGAATACATTCTCCACTCTCTTTGAAATTTTCATATATTATAGATAGTGTTTATCGGAGAGCATCGTAAAGAAATCCGATCTTAAATTATAACAAATGTGGGTTTAAAAAAAATTCGAATTTTCCCTCTTTTGGGGGTTTAAATTAGGTAGGAGAGAAGAAAGTTTAAAAATATGAAATATTGTTCCAAGGACTTTCCAAAGACATATCACATGGCGTTTCCAAAAAAGAAAGAAAAAATTTTACCAACACTTTAATACCCCTCAGAGATTGAAATATTAAAATTGGTGAAATACGTGTATAATTATTTTTAATAGAATATTTCTGTGATTTCATACTTCTACTTAAAACGGCTACTGACATGTGTCAATTATTCTAAAAATATGAACTTAATAAACTCCATTTTAACACCCTTAGGGGGAAGTTTCTAAAATCGCTGATATACATGTTTAAATATTTTTTAGTAGATTTACTTTCGGCAATTTCTAGCTCCTACCTTTAGTGGCTGCTGAGAGGCTCCAAATGTTCTAAATTTTTTTTCCAATTATTTCAGAAATTTTTAAAATTCCTGAAATACGTTTCTAAATTGTTTATTTAACCCGCGAGTAGTCGCGACTTTTTTCACAACGTCATTAGTCGCGCTCGGTCTTTTCGCCGCTGGCCCCCCACATACCAAATATGTAAAATAAGAAATATTTTTCACCTAATATACGAAAATAACATTTGAATGAAGATGTAAATTTGCAGTTTTCTTAAATTATGCCTTTTATTCATGAGATTTGGAGTAATTATAAAAAGTACAAATGGACTGACATTAGTGATTGTTACGTAGACTTTTCGCCAATTTCAATTTTGTTTCTGAAAATGTACGTGAAAGAAAAACAGAGGTGTACTATTACTTCACTAAGGGGTCTAGAAAGCTTCAAAGTCAGCTACATGGTAGATCTCCGTTGTATTTGTAATGTGATACAAGTTAGGAGAAGATAAGTTATAAGGGCGGCGAAAAGACCGACACGCGACTACTGACGGGTTAAATAGATTTGTTTTCTGTATTTCTATGCAGCTTCCTAAAACAGCTGCTGATATATAGCAAGATGTGCTGCACAGTGGTGGAAAAAATTATAAAGCCACTTGAAAATATGATATAATTAAAAAACAAAGGATGGAATATTTGTGAAATTTCATACATATACATTATATGCTACAAGGAAGTAAAGAAAAAAAGAAATTCATTATTAACTACATTAATAAAAGATTAATAGACTTAAGAAAATTTTCTGTACAAAGAAAGTTGGAAACAATTATAAAGTCGATACATGTATCTCATCAATAATCGATGTGAGATCCTTTTTTTTCGATGACTTTGACTAGTCTCTTGTTCATTGAATTTATCAGACCACACAAATACTTGCATCAATATTGTTCCAGCAGTTTTTAATAGCATTCATCAAATCTAACTTTGAATTGAATTGTCGTCCATTTTTGTAAACATTTCGGGCTAAAATTCCCCAGAGATTTTCTATTACGTTCAGATCGAGGCTACGAGCTGGCCATTAATAGCATTTCACCTGATTAGCTTCCAGCCAAGATTTAGTTGACTTCAAAACATGAACGGAAGCGTTGTCCTGCTGAAATGTCCAGTCTCCCGAAGTTATAAGAGGGGCAATGGGTAATAAATTATCTCCTAACATATCTTGATACATAACTGAATTCATTTTGTTATGCATGAAGACAATTGGAGTGGTTCCGCAGGCAGCAAATGCAGCCCAAACCATTACCGAACCACCGAAAACTGACGCTTTGAAAAAATATGAGGTTCCTGTCGTAAATCATGCCAAAAGAATTTATAGCCGTCGGGTCCATCTAAATTAAATTTCTTTTCATCGGAAAAGACAACATCTCTCCAATTTGTGCCTTCAGTTAAATGTTTTCGTGCAAAGTCTAAGAGAGCATTTTTGTGGTGCTTAGAAAGAGGAGGTTTTCCTTTAAATTTTTTTAATTGAACAATGGGATTGTTACTTAAAACATTTCTTACCGTTCGGCTTGTACAGGGTAATTGTAACTGTTCTTGAATTTGAGCTGACGACATTTTTTCTGCGCAAGCTAGCTTCCGGATTTGTCTTGATTGCCTTACAGTTAAGGATTTCAGTCTTCCTGTACGCTTCTTACTGCCGTAATTTTCGGGATTTCTGAGAAAACTGTTTACTGCAGCCTTGGATCTTCCTATTTTTCTTGCAATATTAGAACCAGACATTCCAGCTTCATTTAAAGTTAATATTTTAATTTGTTCACCATTGGATAATTTTTTTCCTCTTGGCATTGTATTAAACACACCAAATACAAAATGAATGCACGTAACACATTTACATTTGCCTAAACTTTACTGGAGATCTGCTTTCTCAAGTTTGGCATCATGCCAAATGAGACTAGAACCATCGGCTTTATAATTTTTTCCAAGTTGTTTTTCATTGGTTTTAAGAAATCAGCATAATTTATGCTCCCTCTTTAATTTTCTAAACAGAGTTTATGCGTATTATTGCGATGTTGATCATGCAAATGTAAATAAAATTTTCGATATCAATAATTCCATTACTTTTTGATTTTTGTAAATTTTTCTATCGGCTTTATAATTTTTTCCAACACTGTAATTATCGAACCCCATTTAACTTATTTTTAAAAATTCCGTCTTCGTGCATACTTGCATCATGCGAATATTCTCTCCCAAATTTCATGCTTCTAGTTTCAGTAGTTTGGTTTGTGTATCGATTTTGATTCAGTCAGGACAAACAATTATGCATGTATGTATATATATATATATATAACCAGTATACAATACTGCTATTCAACGTCTACAGTGAACATAGAATAACCATATATAAAACAAACTTAAACAAGGCGAGTTTGTAATATAGAGACAAATACGAATATTAATGGAAATAGAGTTACTTGGTTCTTTTTCAAGGGTAATACCAAATAGACACTAGAATTACGATTAATTTCTGATTAGAAATCAGGAATAATCCTAGAAATGATTTCTAAATTCCCCGAGAAATCGTAATTATATATATACATATAAATATACACTCAAGAGCCAACACATTATGACCACCCCTACATTTTGCAATGAACTCGCTGGATGACGTGGAAGGCACGTGATCTGGTGGAAGTAGTATTTAACTGCTGCTGAAGAGTCTGAAGAATCATTCTTTCACTTACTTCTATGTGTGATGGGAAAGGCTGCGAATCTAAGCGACTTTGATAGAGGGCAGATTGTAATGGCTCGAAGGCTCGGAACAAATATTTCCGAAACTGCACGACTCGTGGGTTGTTAGCGAACTACAGTTGTTAGTATGTATGCAAAGTGGATGAATGACGGTGAAACAGCAGTAGACGACATGGTGATGGACGTCCACACGCTATCAAAGAAAAAATCGTCGGAGACTGTCTCGCATGGTGAAGCAAAACCGGAGATAGACAGTTGCTCACCTGACAGCCCAATATAATGCAGGGCCAGGTAGAATGGTATCGGAGCACACAGTTCAGCGGACACTGTTGGATATGGGGCTACACAGCAAACGTCCCACTCGTGTGCCTCTGCTGACCAAGCATCATCTCCAACTGCGCCTGCGCTGGGTCCGGGAACATCGCAAGTGGTCCATGGATCAGTGGGAGAGAATTGCCTGGTCAGATGAATCACGGTTTGTGATTCATCACGCCGATGACCGTGTCAAGATACGCCAACTTCGAGATGAATATTTGCTCCCTCAATGTACTGTAGGTCATACACAGGCCGGTGGTGAAGGTATTATGCTTTGGGGGACGTTCTCTTGGGCGTCTCAAGGACCCGTGTTTGTGGTAGAGCAGACCATGAATGCTACAGGGTATCTGATCATCATTGCGGACCAGTTGCACCCTTACATGGCCTCTGTTTTACCAGCCGGAAATGGAAAGTTCCATCGGGACAGCGCCCCGCGTCACAAGGCTAAAGCTGTGTTGGAGTGGTTCCAAGCACATGATGCTGAATTCCAGTTAATGCCCTGGCTGCCTAACTCACCGGATCTCAATCCGATAGGACATATTTTGGATTTCATGGTACGGCAGCTCAGATTTCATAGACCACCAGTTCACAATATCTCGGATTTGCGTGACCGTTGCTTAAACATCTGGTACAATCTGTCTCCGGCCATCTACCAAGGACTTGTGGCATCCATGCCAAGGCGGGTTGAAGCTGTGTTGCGCACCAAAGGTGGGACAACTCGTTATTGACAGGTGGTCATAATGTTTTGGCTCTTGAGTGTAGATATAGAAGGTATCTTAACATGTTTACAAACATCGTTTAATTAAATAATTTCAATGTGAAATGGAAATTTCATATAGCGAGAGTATAACTGTCATCAAAATTTATAAGCTAACATTAAATCCTTAAAAAATTATGGAAAATAAAACGGATTTTAGTTTAGTTCGTGGTTTAATTTGATGTTCATTTATATAGAATAATTACAATTTTGTTTTGAAATTATATTTATTGTTTTCGATTCCTATGCAACTTCACAAATCACTGAGAGTAATAATAATAAAGAAATAATAATATAAATTACGATATCATTTTAATTAAAATGTGCCCAGCACTAGCTTATTTGTATTTCATTTGTTCTGTTTTTAAAAAATATTTATGCACATTTTGACATTAAAATTGCTTTTACAATGTATTGCTTTGGTAATGATAAATTAAAGAAAGTTAGAAAAGCATTATTTTTATCGTAATATTATTTTTGTATTCAAAAACAAAATCTAGATATTTAATTTTACAGAAAATGAATAATTTTTGTTTAACTGAAGCAGAAAAGGGTTTTTGCTGAATAATAAATATATTATAGTTTATTTACTTTTCAATATTTATTTTTTCATATATATAAACTTTAAAGGGAAAAAATTCATGTCTTTACAGAAATATAGGTTTACCCTTTATATGTGGTTTTTCCTCTCATACCTTTTTAAAATGCTATTCTCTCATTTTTATCTAAAGGTTTTCTTGAATAAAGAACGGCACTGAAAGCTACAAACAGGAAAAGAGCTGAATCAAAAGAAATGATTTTCTACATTGTTTGTTATAAAAGAAAATACTTCTACTAAATCAATGCTGTTTATTACCTCTCAGTAGACAAGGTAGAGTTCTTTCAAAAACAAAACCTTTTATAAATATATTTTACAGTTTATTCTTTTATTTAAGTATCAATCAAATGCAACATGCTTCTTACAATAGCAAGCCAAAAAAAATACATATATATTTCTATAATAGTATGTTATTTATACACTCTACAATGTGTCTTAAAAGTCTTCACCAATTCAGTCCGAAAAGTCTAGCATTCAAGTTTATTTTGGTTCTTTAGTCGTAAATTTGAATATCAATCAAATATCATACGTTTCTTATTATAGCAAACTGAAGAATATACGTATCTATAACATGTAATTCATATATTGTAGAGTTCGTCTCAAAGCTTTATCAAATTTCAAAATATTTTAATGTCATAACTACATTCCAAAAACTGTAGTCTTAAAGTTTTCTTTTATTGGAATAGATGTCACTAGTGATCATAACTGACACACAATAGTGGTTTCTTTTTTCCAATTATTACTTGCCCATCACAGTATGTGAATTCTTTTGTTTGCATCCAAAATAAATTGGTGTACAGACCTGCTTTCTCACATGGTGCATCTCGCATATGATACATAATTCATATCAATAATGAATCTGTATAAAATTATTGTTATTTCTAAAGAAAGGACAAAATATAATGTATAACATATTTGTAATATCATTAAAATGCGGGCAGAGGACGAAAAAACAGTGTTTTTGAGAGCAAAAAGTTCACTGCTTTGCCATGTCTCAAGATATCAAATCCATCTAAGTTTATTACAAATCTTTCTAATATTATGCAAATTTTCTTAATGATATCTACAACTTTAATATTGATAAAATTTCAGGTAGGACCGACTTTGCTAGAAAAATAAATAAATAATTAAATAAGTGAGGGGGCTATAGAAGGATCAAACATCGCTTTACCATGATTTTCATAAAAAACTCTTACAAATACATAGAACTAAAAACTCGTCAAAAGTGACAAGATAAAATTGTTAAACTTGGTTTAATCTTGATTTGATTTTTGATGTTGAAATTTGTATTAAACTTTAAAATCTACCTATGCCTGTAGGCCAAGCCGGCATATTTTTTTATTATTATATTTTACAAAATAATTTTCAAATCTGTTTTCGAATTTATTTCAAGTCTCGAAATCTAATTCATATTACGTGAGTTTTCATCACAAAAAATCAAATTAATCAAATATTTTTAAAAATATCTTTTCAAGTACTAGAGAAAGAGAAGTTCTGTAACTTCAAAAGTAAGTACAGAAAAAAGAAGTTAAACGTGTTAATATTCTGATGTTATATTTAAAAAACAAGAATGAATTCCACGCCGACATTAGCGAGATGAATTCCAGACCTCACTCTGCCCAACACCCTTAAGAAACTTCTTTAATTATATGATGAGAAATGCAATAGAAAACATTCATGTAAAAAAAAAATAAAAAATAAAAAAAAAAAAAAAAAAAAAAAAAACATTGGTTTATTTTTACGCTTTTCTATCTTTTCAAGAAGAAAGTGCTGGATTCGTGAAGTTTTTCAAATTCCGATTTTCGACACATTTTACATGTTTTAAGTGTCAGGAAACTCGAAAAACATATTTTTACGATATATCTTTCTGTGACCCGTCTGTAAGTGCCTGACACACATTTATATGGCCGCTTTATGTCAAGATGATCGCAGATTAATAAAACTTTGTTTCACTTAGTCCCTGATATAAATTGGTTCTTATTACGTTTTGGTGTAAATCGCTAGACAGGTGGCGATGTGTTTCTTTACCGGTACCAGCGAGAACAGAAGTTGGAAGTGAGAGCCATGAACCGCATATAGACTTTGTTAATGAATTTCTTATCCAATATGATAGAGATAACGATTGATTTCTTCGTATATTATGAATGGATGAGGCACATTTCACCTTAATTGGTAACGTCAATGGCCTCCTCGATTCCCCCGACCTCACTCCTTTGGATTTCAGGTTCTGGGGATATCTAAAATCAAGAGTGTTTATTTGCAATTCGCAAACTTTGCCGGATTTGAAAGATTCTATCAAACGTGAGATTGCAAACATCCCTCATGCGATGTAACGTTCGGCTGTATTGTCCACAGACGCCACAATGCAGTGTGTAATTGCCTGTGATGGCACACATGTGGAAAATGTGTAATAAAAAAAAATTTTCTCCGATCTGTGTTGCAATCAGAGATTAGTGTACTCACTCTGTGTCATATGCAAATTTACTCCTTGCGCCCCAATCGTGTTTCTTTATGGGGGGGGGGGAATTCGCAGAACAGTTTTTTGTGCGTGCATAATGTGTCCATTTCTTGCTATACACGTACGGTTGCAACGCTCTTTAGGGTTTTCGCATGCGCTGAGCATTTTGCGATGAAAAAAATGGGTGTTGCCATTCGAAAATGTGGTGTTTATGTGACTATAACCGTAACCGTGAGCGCCATTTTGTTGTCGTTCACAGAATCTCGAGCTCATACCTCTGAATAGCTATATCTGAAATTTCTCTTTGATCGGTTGAACGGACTGGCCGCTAGAGCTCCATATACCGGCAAAGTTTTTTTATGACCACCCCGTATATTAAAATGAAATTGATCATGTACACAGTTAAAAAAGAACTGTATTGGAAAATTAAATAGAATTAGTTTTACGTAATACATACAGCAAAATTAAAAAGGTTAGAGTGAAAATTAAGATAATGAAACAAATATATATATATATATATATATATATATATATATATATATATATATATATATACCTAAGCGCTAAATCGATGTAATTATTTGCACCTCTTAAATGGTTTAATTGACGTGATTTAAATAGAGGTAAGTTTTGTAATGGCCACAACATACTAGTTTACTTGATGTATTTAATAAGAATTGCAGCTAATAGCGTTTTACTATTCAGAATTTTAGAATTAAAAAAACAAGAACCTCTGTTGAATTTGCATAAAAAATCAAAAACTAAAATATGTACAACATACTATGAAATTTTAAGAATATCTTCAATGATTACCGGATCTATAACATTTCTTAAAGAACGTTCCCACATTACTGCCTTAAAATATATATGTGAATACATAAAGTTCCAATTACTTGATTTCATAGAACGTTTCTGTTCTTTAAATGCTGATCTTCAAAACATCATTATACTACCTTAATCATAAAAACCATATTTTACGATTTTTACCAAAATAAAAATACCCCTTTTTAACCCCAAAATTTTTGTGATTAAATAAAGCAATTCTTTCTTTACAAATAATGGAAAAAAAGGTTAAAACTTATCAACTATGCACTTGCTTTATTTAAGTTTTTAAAAATATAGTTAAATCTTATAAAAATGTTACATGAAGATAATAAAAATTCTCTTAATGTATAAAATCAATAAACTTTTTCACTGCAGCGTTTATAAAAACTAAAATTGTAAATCAAAAATGTTTTTACATTTTAAGTAATTAATGAATGGTGTTATGAATTTTTTTTAAAAAATAGCCTCATTAAAAGTATCCTCTGTTATGCTAAATGAAGTTCAAAAAAACTTTATTTCTTTTAAATTATAAAATAATTCTAAAATAATCTATTCTGGTTTATTTATTTAATTAAACACATGCATCCATTTTTTTTTGCTTACACGTGATGTTTTATTATAAGCGGATATCAAAACAGGACAAAAACAAGGAAATACACATCATTTAAAGATTACGTCTGACAAAAACACTAGGAGTGTATAAGAGTGTCAAACGGATCCTCTTTTTTAGCTAAGATGTAATTAGTGGAGTGGTGCCATAAGCACTCGATATCGAAGCGCTTTTCTTATGGTTAATAATTTGCCCTTATGAAAACATGTTTGTCTTTCATTGTAACCATAACTTTAATGAGAGGTCTTAGCAGTAAATGTCAATTATTCATTAAATCAGTATATTTTCATAGTTCACACTGAAAATATGATATCTATAGACTTTTAAAAGAGGACTAGCGGCCTTCGCCCGCTACGCTGCTCGGTTTATCTAAAGAAATCTTGAAGAACAGGAAATATCAATTTTATTATATTTGAAAGTAGGTGAAGGTATCATCATTAAATTGACTAAACAGCCGTTTAGTTCAAAATGTTTCAAACTAAGTGAGTAAACAAATGTATTTTAATTAAGTTGAGTGACCTTTGCTTCTGAAGTATTGTTTTCGATCCATGGAGATAACTACATTTCGCTGCACTAAGGTGCTAATTTATAGAAATTAGCACCAGTTGTATAACATTTTTTGTCATTGCAATTTTTATTAAAAACCCTAAACTTTTATTACAAACAAAAGGATTTCGCGTTTAAGTATGGATTTTGGTATAATGCCAAACATATCTTCCGTGGAAATTATGGGTTGGATGTACGTTTTACGAAAATCAAAGCCGGCCAAATCAATGCTTTCATTTTGAAGTCTGCTTCAATGGAAATTATTAAAAAAATCTATTCAATCAATTCTTTCAAAATTTCGAATACCTTTAAATCATGTTTAGATAAAAAACTAGAAACATTTTTCAGTGAAAATACCCAAAAATCGGCGAGATATAAAATATTAATGTTCACAATCGCTTATATATCAACCACTCAACCGATTTTTTCTATATTTTCCAGATAGTAATTAACAGATTAATAATTAACGAACTAATTGGAATTTCGGGATGTGAATGGGCAACTCATGATCCCCGGATTTTTTTCCCTTCAATTCAAAACAAAAGCGACGTTTCTCCGTTTCCGGGTTCGGAAGAGATAGCGTCACATACATACATACATACAACATACGGTCGAATTTTAATATTATAGATAAGTCAAAGCAGAAGGTAACGATCTGTTTAGATAGTGATTACAAAAATACAAAAAATAAATAAATGTTCGCTATGTTTGTATATCATAGTAAACACTGCACTAAATTAAACAGTATAAATTAATACTTTACTTTATCAAAATAAATTTTATAGTTATATGCATAGATATTAACCAAAAAAGCCTTTAAACAGTTTAATCATCAACATTCTTACAGATTTTTTCACTTTCCTCCAAAACTGGACTCACTTTAAGACCAGTCACTTAAAATATAAGAAAACATGCACATTGCAACTTGTCACAGTTATTTTTATCTAATTGAAACTCATAAAATTGTGAAAATAACCAAAGATATTGAAATAGACTCTGCGAATTCTAAACCAGAATTCCTGTGTCAGAATGAAAAGCGGTAAAACGAGATCTATTATAAAAATAATGTTTAAATTTTGCGCAATGAAAACAATGTTTAGTATTCATAAAACATCTTGAAATATAAAAAAAATGTTTTAATACATTGTAAATAAAGTACATCTTTAGCACTCATAGAACTTCAAAAACAAATTCATAAATATTTCAAGTGTTATTATTACACTTTATAACATTCTAAAGTTTTACAGCAATCGGAACAATACACATTAACATCATTTATGTTTACAGGTATTCAATTGCGCTAAATAAATTGCAAATTTAGTAAACTGTTGTTCACATCACACCAGCAAGCTTCTAGTTTTAATCTTTTTTTAATTTATATCTGCTACCATTGTCACCACGGAGTAATAAAAAAGAATTCATTGGGATAAAATATTCTTTCAAAGCAAACACTTCCTTACTTGCCAGTAACATATTGAAAAATAAGTGCTAATTCATCTCCACTAAGATGTGATTTCAGTATGGAATGTTAATGTTGGTATCGCGCCAAAAGAAAGTCTCTGTTATTCAGATCTTTTGAAAATGAAAGATGTAATTATTTTAGCGTTATATTTATGTAGAGTTTGCTTTTAAAAGATTTTGGATGAATCTCTCATTATTTTTTCCCAAAGCAAAGTTAATGTGAACATAAAAACTTAATATCTATAATGATTAAAATACAGGATTTTTTTATTCACATTATTTTCACTGTTATAATTAAAATGCCGACATCAATTTTCTCTCAGAATTTAGAAATAAACTTTTGGAGTAAAGGAATTAATATATAAATGTTAACCTAAGAACTTCCAAGTGTCCATGCAAAGTGTCGATTACAATATCAGTTTTCACGCAAAAATTTAAATACTATATTGGAAACTAAAATATATTTTCTCTGATTATTCTCGAAAGATTTCTTGATTTAAGAAGAAAATTATAATAAGTTCTTTAAAAAATTAAACTTTATGCAGTAAGCTATTTTACTACGGTTTTCTATATATAACCTATATAGATGAAAATGTTTAAAATAATAGAATGAATAAAATTAAACTATAACTGATCTACAAAAAACAAGTTTAAAAAGTGTCCACAAAAATTTACCAAAACCATTCTAAAGAATTCTTTTGTTATCAGCGTAGAGTCACCAGAAAACATTGTTTAAGTTTCTACTGCTCAAATCATTCTGAGAACTGCCACAATTTTTTGTAAAAAATTCCTGGAGTTGAAGTATTAATAATATCTTGAAAAAACAAATTTATTTTAATCAATTCTGATTACACTTAATTTAAATTTGATTAAGTTACCATACCGATTTGCAACCTTTAAACTCAAGTTTAAAAAACGACAGTGATACCTTTATAGAGGTTCTATATAATGAAGTGTAAGTATAGGGTATGTGAACCGGTAGATTCCACTATACTAAAGAATGCACTAGCTATCAAAATGTATGAAGGGATTGTATACAAGTATTTTGAAAGATTACCTATGCTTGAGATGAGACGTTTTGAGCTCGACGGTTCAACTCTGCGATTACACTCGCACTGGACATTTCACATAACATGGGGATCAAATATGTCAAAATTTTTACCATAAAGGTACATTGCATGTTTCGTGCGAATAAAGGATTTTTAAGCACCTTGTACCAGAATATTTATAAAATAATATTTGACAAATTTAAAGGAGTGAAATTCTATATTCAGATATAGTGAAAATACTCTACAAAATTTCTTACGTTGAAGCACTTAAAATGTTCTGAATCCTTTAAAGCATACGAATCTTATATTAAACTTTCTGATGTAATATTTTTTCGCCTTTATTTATAGCTTGAGTTGTGTAAAATATCAGTCTTGTTACTATTGCAATATTAAGGTCTAAACTTTATAAAATTTATAACGAGCACGTAAATCTGACTTAATCTGATTAAAACAAACTAAAGAAATCCCTTCGTGTATATTTATAATATTTTGTAACCCCAAGTCTCTTATTTTTACTTCTCGATATCTCCCCTTTCATCTTATTCACGATATTATTCGATCTCTTTAATTTTAATTTAATTTTAAACGTTAATTATCATATTGTTTTTCAAATATATATTATATTTGAGTTTTTATGTTACGTATATTTGTAAACATTTGGAAAGCTCTTATCAGTAGTTTAAAAAAAGGAAAAACATTATCAATTATTTTCTAAAACACATATTAGACAAAATTTGAAACAGAACAAATAGATTTTACAGGTATAAATTTTGAACAAAATTATTTGTTGAAGGTAATCAACAAATAATTCTTCACTCACATCCAAAAGACTTATATCTTGAAATATTTTTTATATTTTTTATATTTACTGCTATTTTAGAGATATAGAAATCTGATACAGATTTTACCTGCATATGCTGCATCTGTATTTTTATCGGAAAAACAGGGGAAAAATCGAAGGTTTCTGAATTTCGTTTTATAATTTGAAACTCAGAAGAAAAGATGGTGTTTTTTTTCCTTTTTCATTATTGTTATTCACTCTACCCCCACCTTTCCAAAAAAAGAAATGTTTCCGAATTATAAAAGGAAACGGTACTAAGAAAACATAAACGTCTATCAAGTTATCAGATCACGTGTATTTAAAAAAAATAGGTGTATACTGTACTTGTCGTATACTTGGGGTGATTTGACGAAAACTTTTAAACACGTTTTTGCATAGATTGCAAGTATCCTCTTTATACTTAACAAAAGAACCCCCATAGCTAATTAGGGAAGCATATAATCATATGAACCTGTATCAAAAAATTCAAGCAAATAGGTTAATTTTGCAAGGAAAAACATTTACCTAAATTAAGAGGGGTAATCCCACCGATCCCCCATTTATACTTATTTAATGAATTTCCAAACCAATCAGGGAGGCGCCTTACCAGAATGAAACTATATCCAAAATTTGAAGCAAATTGGTAAATTCTGCGTAAAAAACCCATTAACCTAAATTAAGGAGGGGGTTACCTCCCATTTCCCCCCTCTTAGACTCATTCAATGATCTCGAAATACAAATCATGGAGGTAAGCTCATCAGAATGATCCTATGTCAAAAATTTGAATGAAATCTGATAAATCTGCTCGATAAACCCATTTATCGAATTAGAGGGTAGGGGATTAGCCGCCTGTTCCCCCCTTTTTTTAATTATCCAAAGCACACCTAATACTAATCTCGGAAGCAACTCATCAGAAGGATCCTATATCTAAATTTTGAACGAAAACTGACAAATCTGCATGAATAACCAATTTATATAAATTTAAGGGGAGGGGCATTAGCCTCTCGTTACCCCTTTTTATACTTATCCAATGATCAACTAATAGTAATCTCGGAGACGCCTTATCAGAATAATCCTGTATCTAAATTTTGAACGAAAACTGGTAAATCTGCATGAAAAACCCATTTATATAAATTGAGGGGTGGAGCATTAGCCCCCGTTCCCCCAATTTATACTTATCTAATGAACACCTAATATTGATCCCGGAGGCGCCTCATCAGAAAGATCCTATATCTAAATTTTGAACGAAATATGGCAAATTTGCATGAAAAACCAATTTATATAAATTTAAGAGGAGGGGCATTAACCCTTCGTTTTCCCTCTTTGTACTTATTCAATGAACACCTAATACTAACCACGAAAGCGCCTTATCAGAATGATCTTATCTAAATTTCAAATTAAGTCTTCGATTACCTAAATTTTGTACGAAAACTGATAAATCTGCATGAAAAACCCATTTATATAAATGTATGTATCGGGTTTAGGTTTATGCATTATTACTATTTTTATAATACTATAAAATATACATTTCTTTTAAAAAGTAGTACTTATGTAACGAAATTACTAATACTTAAAACGTTTTATATTGTTTCAAGTAAATCATTTTTAAATGTTAATTTTTCATGCCTCATAAATATAAATAAGCAAAAACGTCCTACTCAAAATTACGCGATTATATTTTATTTTTTTTTTTTTTTTTTTTTTTTTTGCTTAATAATATATAAATATTAATATTCAACTGAATGGCAACTAAATTTTAACTTAAATTAATTTTGTTAAGATATAGTTTAAATGTATTAGTAGAAAAATGATCGCACTGGTAGACACGAGAGTTGAAAAAAAAGTGACATTTTTTTTACAATTGGAAAAATTAACTCCACCAGCGATACTCTTTTTTTTTAGCACGAGTAAACTTTTATTGTGTAAAACCTGTACCACTGTTTCTATTTAGATAAACTAAATAAATGGATGAAGCATATATAGTTAAACCATACGTAGCTATATTTTATTCTTTTGTCTACCACTATTTCAAATAGAAATCTTCATCGTAGATTTCTGCTAAATTTTACGGTACATTGATTTTATTGGGAGAAAATTTTCGAGAAAATAATAGAAAAATTATTGCTAAAGCAGTCTGGCGATTTTGAAAAAATAATATAGTCATATTATTTTTACAAGTGAGTAAATTCTTTGCATTCATGAGCAATTTAAAATATTTAATTTATATATTTTTAAAATAAATTTAAATGATTTATATACATATAAAATAGAGAGAGATGAAGAAAATGAAAGAGAGAAACACAAAAAAATAAATAGAGAAAGAACAGCAAATATAAACTTAAAAAAAATCATTTTGTTTCTTAAACCCACGTGAAAATTTCAAACATAGCCGAATTACATATATATATAAGATAACTTAAAAATCTTACGGTGAAAAAAAAAAAAAAAAAAAAAAAAACTTCCAGAATTTTTCGATGTGATTTTATTTTATTAGGCGTGGAGGGAAAATATGTACGTCCAAGAAATTTTCTTTCCGATAATGTCTCAACAAATTAATGTAAGAAGAAAATACAGTCGAACCTCTATATAACGAAACTCCATACATCGAATTTCTCCATATAACGAATTTTTAGTAAGAACGGTCCCCTTTTCGCATTATTACATTAAAAACAGACTCTATATAGCGAAATATCTATCTCCATATAACGAATTTTTTCATAAATTGATCTTAATTTATTCAGTTTTAAAAAAGCTTCGAAATCATATGGAATCAATTTTCCATCACTTATTTTTGATTTATCGTTCATCGGAGAGGGTTTTTTTTTATAAATATTACTTCTCTCCTTATTCTTTAAATCTAACAAGTTCATCCCACCTCCCACACACCTTTCAACACCCTTCTCAAAACACAGTCAATTGAATTGTTACACATATAAGAGAGGAATCAATGAGAGCACATAAGACAGACCTTCAAATGGAGGAAAATATCAACTACAATTTTTCATTCCTTGCTAAAATTTGAGAATTTTTTTTGAGAGCGTAACAATTGTAATTTTAAAATCAAAACAACAAAAAATTACAGATTTCTTCTTCTGAAATTTATGTAAGTCTTCCTCATTTGATTTTCATTAAGCTTTCAAATAAATGTCTTTTCTCTTTTTTGAAACTGCTTAAATAAGTAAGAAATAAAATGTTAGGTTAATATATACTTTTAAACATTTCAAATTCTTAATTAAAAAGATCAAAAATAATATTTGTTCAAAATTTACACATTAAATATTATTTTTAACATCATACTCTATACATCGAATTTCTCTATATAACGAATTTTTTACTGGAGCGATGGATTTCATTATATAGAGGCTCGACTGTATAACTAAAAACTACATTCCTATGAGGATGTCAGGGAAGTAGAGAATCCTTATAAAAATTTCTAATTTATTATCACTTGATGTTTAATTATACAAAACCATTTGAGAAAAAAATATTTATAATAAAATTCATATTTTAGGCGTTTTAGCTCACAGGCTATGAAAGACTAAGAGCTTATGTGTCCGTCCGTTTTGTATGTATATACGTACATACGTACGTAACGCGATAACTCATGATAATAATAATCGGATTCATTTGAAATTTTGGATGTATGTATATTATGATAAGGCGCTTCCCTGAATAGTTTTTGGAGTTCATTCGATATGTATAAGAGGAGACATGGGGTCTAATAACCCTCCCCTTAATTTTAATAGATGGGTTTTTCATGCAGAATTATCAGTTTTTTTTCAAAATTTAGATATTGCATCATTCTGATGAGGTGCCTCCATGTCTAGTATTGGGTGTTCATTGGATAAGTAAAAAGTTGGGGAAAGGGGGACTAATGCTCCTCACCTTATTTATATAAATTAGTTTTTACAAACAGAACTTATCAGATTTCATTCGAATTTTAAACATAGGATCATTCTGATGAGGGCAACGCCATGATTAGTTATTGGAGTTCACTGGGTAAGTATAAAGAAGGAGACGGGGGCTAATCCCGCACCTTTTATTTTGATAAATGTGTTTTACATGCAGATTTATCAGATTTCATTGAAATTTTAGGCATATAATTATTAAGATGAGGTAACCTCCATGATTTATTTTGCGAGTTTATTGGATAAATCTGAGAATGGGAAAATGGAAGTAACCCCCCTTAATTTAGATTAATGGGTTTTTCACGTAGAATCTACCGATTTGTTTGAAATTTTGGATATAGGCTCATTCTGATAAGGCGCTTTCCTGCTTGTTTTTGGGAATTCATTGGATAAGCATAAATGGGGTATCGGAAGATTACCCCTCTTAATTTAGGTAAATATTTTTTCTTGCAGAATTAACCAATTTGCATCAAATTTTTTATGCAAGTACATAGTAAAAAGATGCTTTCTTGATTAGATGTGGGGGATCTTTTATTACGTATAAAGGGGTTATTTGCGATTCCCCCGTAAATTTGATAAATGGTTTTTTCTGCAGAATTGTCCGATTTGCTTTTAATTTTACACGTAGGTCTGAATAGGTTTGGATGTTTAATAGTTAAATAAAAAAGAGGGGATAACTAAATAAAGAGGGGATTTGAATTTTGGATATACATTTTTTTTATGATAAAGCGTATACCTGATTAGTTTAAGGAGTTCAATGATTAAATATAAAATGGGAAAATGGTGGATCTGTTTCCTCTCTTAATTTGTTTTTCGAATGGAATTAACGCTTGAAAATATATGGCTGTAATTTACAATTAGTATGCGTAGCCTGTGAGCTCAATACCACCAGTTTAACTGGGCAATTTTTTTTTAAATTTTCAAATGATTAGAGAACTGGGTGTTTTCATTCATTAAATTAAAAGATATAACGAGGAGAATGTCTCTCCCAGCTCATGCCCCTTCAGAGCACTATGTTTCTATTTGTTATAAAAAAAAACAATTAATCGTCTATACAGAGTGTCTATAAAAGAACTCCGGGGTTTTAAAAATTCATATCTCACTGCCTATAAAAGATAGCAAAATTTACTCGATTTCTCTTAAAAGAGTAGCTCGAAAAGTTTTACTCATACGAATTGGGAATGTTTGCATCAACTGTTGGCGGCGCTGCAGGGCGTTGACCTTGAAATGATGGCAACTCCGCATCAAAAGCCTCAATGTGTTATTTGGCTCATAGAAACGATAGAAATTTCTTCTGGGGGCATATCAAGAATCTTGTGTATGCAGAGAAAATTCGTGATGTTCAACATCTCAGGGAACGAATAGTCAATTGTGTGGCAACCGTCCCCCCAGACATGCTCGCCAGGACATGGGAAGCGGTAGAATACCGTTTAGACGTCTGCCGTGCCACTAACGGGGCTCATATAGAACTTTAGTAAGTGCTATAAAAAACTTGAAAATGTAAGCTTTTCAGTCCTGTATAAAACTTGTATATATGTTTTTTATTTCATTAAAATATTTTGCCTCAAAACTCCGGAGTTCTTTTATAGACACCCTGTATTTAAGCCAGTTGTTCATGTTATGATACATTTATGTTAAAGTTTGAATATATTGTATAAACATTTTCAAATAACGAAACAAAAAATGCCAGATAAGTTTTATGATACATTTATGCTAACGTTCGAATACATTTTTTAGAACATTTTCAAATAATGGAACAAAAAGTGCCAAATATATTTAAATATTCCAAAATAGGACCGGTATCGGTAAATCTAATCGGTCCACTATCCAGCCTCTGATATCAGTTCAGAGTAATTTACTATATCAAAGGCATACCGATATGTAACCATAAGAAGACCGACAACAGCAACCAGTATTTTATCTAGTATAAATCACCGAAAAGCTATCGACAGAAATCGACATTATCGACTGCAGCCCGACCACATGTCGAAAGGTGTATGTTTGCTGGGTAGCATTCCTATTTACCATGAAATGTAGAAAATGACCTTAATAAATTGATTGAAATAAATATGAGCATTTTCTGTGAATCACCAATCTGGATATTAATTTTATCCAGAAAAAAGTCACATTCTTTTCATTCAAAAACTATATGATTATTTCAAGTTAAAAAATCCCTAACAAATATATTTTCTTGAAAAAAATCTAAAAAATAGCTAAAATTTTACTGTTTATGCTTTGTGTAAATAGATACGGGAAAAGAATGTAAATAAATTTGTTCATGCATGTGATAAAAAATTATATTCTGAAATGTCCAATCAGAAATCCCGAAATTCTAATATATTGCAATCAAATGTTAAATATGGGCGTTCACATTTACATGTTTGAAAAAATTGCGAATCCTTTAAGTTATATATTTAAATATTTTTTTATTCTCAAAACTCGAAAGGAAGAAGAATTGTTTCTCTCTTTATTTTATTCACAAAAATAAAATGCTTTATACTACGTTTCTCAATATGTAGGTAAAGTTTGGGGAATTTTATACAATTTTACATCAGAGCGCTTGACAAAATATTTTATTCTTATACTTCTGTGGAAGTAAATCCGCAACAAAACTATTTTCTTGCACAAGTAAAATATGTAGTGGATTCAATATAAAAGAAAAAACAGAGGAATCCAGAACGCTTAGTTAAATACTTAAAATAAAAAAATCTAATTTTTACTCAAAATAAATCTACTAGAAATGTATTTTTGTTTGATTTTTGGAGTAATAAAAACAGTTTTGTTTTATAAAAATAATTTTTTATGAAAAATGTACCAGCAAAAATTAATAATAAAAAACTTTGTTAAACTGGCATAGATGCATATATTATTTTTCTTTCGTGTTTTTCGCAAATATTATATTTATTTTTGTTTACGCATATTTTAAATACACTCGTGTTAAAAATTAAGAGAATTTTCATATTTTGTCTACTTTCATGAAAAGAACTAAGGTGAAACAAATGCTTCGAAACAAAGAAAAATCTCTTCATTATCGAAAACTGTATATTGTCATTCATGTGTTTACGGGCGGAGTAGGTATAAGAAAAAAGCTATAAAAGCAAGCCTGGCAATTTTTGCGTTTTGATCGCTTGCACACCTCAGTGAATATCTTGGTGCTATTTTTAAACATTCGATGAAATTCAGAGGAAAACAGTAAAAATGAGTAATCAAATACTTTTAAATAATAGAATGAGGTGGCAAATCGCGGGGAGAGTAGAAGCAGTGCAGTCTGAATTGCAGGTAACTGGATATTTTAATGTAACGCCCAGCGTCGTATACAACTTATGGTAACAGTTTAAGGAAACTGAATCCATAAATAGAAATCCTAGCCAAGGTCATCTAACTGCCTAGAAGGCTGTAGACCTTCTCTATTTGTCCATTATAGCGAAGGGTAACAAGAGTGCAACAGCTTCTCAGCTCTTTTCTGACATTTATAAGGCCAAAGGCAGTAAGTAGAGATGCAAAGATTATTGTTTGCAGAAAATTACACGATTGGTTTGGTTTGCTTTGGTTTATTTTGTCGTCTGATTACCTACACTAGGGATGTAGGACTAGGGGGGGAATGCCCTTCGTGGGGGTCTTTCTAAGGGAACCATAACACGTATTTATGCAAGGTTCGAAGAAAACCCCGAAAACTCCGAACGGTTAGGCCGAAAGCCGCGATTGGGTTCGAACCCAGCACCTGTCGTCTACCAGTTGAGAAGTCAGAACCTCTCGGCCACTGGTGGGGCCCAGAAAATTACACGAAGGACGACTGTTTGTAATAAGGCCTACTACATACGTTCGCTCCTTTTTGCATACAGGACAAACATTTTGGTGTGATGCAGAGATCCTCTGTTTTCGACAAAGGATCAATGGGAGACCACTCTATCTACTGGTGAGCCTTTGTTGAGCCAAAATACAAATTCACAGTACTTTCCTCTGAAAAACCAGGGATCCATTTACCTGACCTCCGACTTCAGAGAAAAAGACAACTATGGCAACGGAGTTTAGATGGTCTGGGCTGACATCTTTCGATGATCGTAAAGCACTCTGTGTGTTTTGAAAAGGTTCTATGACTTGTGTGAGGTGTAAAGATGTTATCTTGATAACCTATGTTCAACTTTTCAGACATATAGCTAACCCTGACGAATTTCTCGAAAGTGGGAAGATTCGCTTGATGAACAGGAGAGTCACTTCTCCGTATCTAAACGTTATATAATATGTTTAGGTCACTCGGTGGAGGAAAACTAGAACTCGCTTTCTACCTCCCAGAATTATCCAGAGCTTCGTATTGGGAACAACTGATTTCGAGCTTGAAATCCGTTCATTGATTGTTTAGGAAATTAAGACAGTACATTAATGTAAACATAAATATATGTATATAACGACAAAAAAAGATGTTTTTCTTTTATATAATCGGTTAAAAATTGCTTTTTTACACTGCAAATTGAATTTTACATTTATGGAAAAAAGAAAGCTCCAAAAAATAAAAACAATAGCATAAAAATGAAAATGACCATTTATTTAGTAATAATTTTTTGCAAAAAAAAAATTTACTTACAAAAAATTATTTGAAAAAAAATATATTTCTTCAATTGACCAGTTAAAAATCCCTTTAGTCTGTATGCAAAAAAAATTATTTTCAGAAATCAGTTATAAAATAAAAAGTGATTAAATACTTCACCTTCCTCATATAAAATAAAAATAAAAAAATTCATTAACACTAGAACCGCGGGAAAATTCATTCAAGTTTTATAAAAATATTTCTCACCGGAATTTTGATTTAAAACTGTTTAATTTATTTATTGAAAATATTTCTGCTCAGCATATATTTAGATTATTTTATTAAGAGTTTTGCGGTTCGAATCGATATCTCTCCATATGATACGGGTCAAAATAACCCGTCGCCGCGGTTCTAGTGTTAACAAAAAAAAAAAAAAAACCGTTTTAATACTTTTGATTAACACGTATAATGAAACAACTTTTGCTTTTATGGTTTAATTTGGAAATATATATATACATATATATATATATGAATACATTAATAAATATATAGAATTTGAGCATTATTTCATTTTGAAACACAGCTATATATTGCTATAGTTGTTAGGTTTCAAAGGTCATGTATGTCTCTAATTAAAACAAAAACTGCTACATCTTTCATATAAATCATTGGTGGGAAACTAGATGAACGGAACCCAATTTTCAAATATAGGCCATGCAAGTATATTTGATTACGAGAGAGTGATTGATGTGATTGGAATGTGTGCCTCTAGCACACCAGGTAAAGCCAAACAAATTTTGAGAATATTTAGTGTACAGGACTCTATTATCCCGTTTGTCGTTGTAGTGTAGTTGTAGTTTGTTTGTAGTGTTTTGTGTATTTATATATATATATATATATATATATATATAAATAATAAACAATTTCTCGTCATCTTCCCGTTCCGATTTTGTTCAAAATTCTTATAAAAATCCCTTCTTTTACCTAGATTTCAGTAATATTCTAAAATTTAATTATCATCTCAATTCCCCTTTTTCCTTAATTCGGCGTAATTTACTATTTATTTTCCTAAAAAGAACTCAAATGTATTATTAAAATGCCCATCTTTCATGTAGAACTCTTTATCTATATATTTCTTTTCATTTTTCCTTTTTAGACTAATAAATATTCTCTCGGAGGTTTTATTTTAACATTTTATTAAATATCGTCTGCTATCCCATAATTCCTTTCGATCTTGTGCCCGCGCACACCTTTTCATTTGGTATGCTCTCGCTGCTTGGATATAGTTCTAGCATGATGTCTTACTTTTTAGCCACTAACGTAATTGGATACATCCTGTTTCCGCCTCCTGACGCACACTCATTCCAGTTCGGCAATGATGTCAGTCAAAAATAATAATTCTATTAACTAACATCGGGGTTCGCACAGTTCTACCACTAAATTTTAAGAATATTTTCAAAGTGTTTAGTGCAGAAAAATATCGTAAAAACTGTGAATGAAGGCGGGGTTACGAATGTTGTGGTTTAACACTAAAACCGCGGGAAAATTCATTCAAATTTTATAAAAATATTTCTCACCGAAATTATTTAAAACTGTTTAAATTAATTATTGAAAATATTCTTGCTTAGCATATATTTAGCTTATTTTATTAAGAATTTCCTGGTTCGAATCGACATCTTTCCATACACAACGGGTCAAAATGACCCGTCGCCGCGGTTCTAGTGTTAAAATTAAATATAAATTATCTTATTTTTACTAGTGGTGTCAGAGTCCTTGGAAATTCCAAGGAGTGTGCGAACCTTGACTAACATTTTACTGTTTCGGATTAAGTGCCTCATTTCCATTTAAAATACATTTTTGAATTGAAATTTGAATGATATACAGGGTCATGAAAAATCAAAGAATGTTAAAAACAGGATTACAAATATCTCAGTAACTAATTATCCATTCGACTTTCTTCTTTATGCAATTTTTTTCTTATTTTATTGCCTTTTACATCCTCTCCTTAAAATAAAAAAAATTTGGAAACTATAAACCTTTCATGAGAACGAATTTTACGAGAGTCCGAAACAAATAGTTCAGGATAATCGAAGTTACTGATATTAAATAGGCTTCATCCCATTCTTAAATGCTAAGCACATACAACGTTTCAAGTCTCAATCTCATTTTATTCGGGAGAGATAGCGTTTACAAACAGATAGACGGGCGGCAATTTTTTTCTAAAACTATGTTTTTCAGAATCCCCAGTATCTGAAACGTGTAAATCCGTCAAAAAATCGATTTTCAAGACGACTGCAAGATTTACACTATGCTAGGTATGATGGGTAAATAAAAGAACATTTACATCAATTAGAGATTCACTTAAAGAAAAATTTTCTTTTTTTTATTAAAAATCATTTTAACAACCATCGCTAAAATGTTCATTCTTTTACGCTTAAAATTGGTTCAAAAATGTGTGTGAAATTTTCGTGTTGATTTTTTTTAACGGCATTAAAGAAGCATTAGGAGGGAAAATATTTTTTTCTCAGAAGGTGAAGACAAACGCTTTTTTTTTAAGTAAACTTAATACACGTGCTATCTTTTTGAAACAATAAAAAAAATCTTCCAATTTCTTGGAAAAAATGTAGAAAAGTTAACCGGAAAACTAACATTGTTTATAAATTTGATTGAAGCTCCTTATAAAAATTCATTGAAGAATTTTATTTATTTGATTGATCTTTTCAATATATGCGATTGAGTTAGATCTCAGGTTAAAGACTTACACTTAACATTATTTCCTATCAATGCATTTCACTCATGAAGACATTTTTTTTTAAAAAAATTGGAAATTTAATTTCTGTTATAGAGTGTAAACATTAGTTTTTCTACAATGCTGATTACTGTAGCGCATAAAATCCAATAAAACAAAAAAATATCACTTAAATTAACTTATCAATAAATTTCTTGCGCTGTCTTGCAATCATATGCAGCGTTTAAATTTTTAATAGTTTTTGATTTCCAACATTGGGGATTTTTCTCTGAAATAAAAATTTATTTTGTCTGAGTGTCTAAAAAATAATCTAATTTGAAACATTTGAGCATTTTTTAAATAGAGATCTTCTGAGACGCATTAAAAAATACGTACCTACTTTCTATAAATTTTTGTCACGAATTGCTAAAGCAAAGTAAACTAATCCAAAAAGAAGTAATAAAAACTCCGTTGGAAGCAGTTTTCAAAGAGCAAAATTTTATTCAGACTGGAAAGCTTATATAACAATACACTTGAATACTTTTGAATCAACAAATGGAGCATACATTCTTGTTTAAGTTTATCGGATGTTCAGAAGTTTTTGAATATACTTTGAACATGTTGAAAAAAAAACCCTTATTGTATTTGTTTATTTAAGAATAATGTGGGAATAGCAGTATGAATGAGTGTTAGGTAATTTTTCATGCGTTGTCTATTTTTGTTCTACTTTAGTCTTTTGAGTACATTTTCAGTAAAAAGATATTAAATAATTGAGAAATTTCTATGATTCTGGATTTTTTAAAAGATGATTCCCGTTTTTGGGAATTTCAATCACGACGCAATGAAAAGCATTGAGCCTGCACTGTAAAACATTTGAGTAAAATTACACCCTAAAATGGGTGGCAGTTTTGCTGCCTCAAATTTTATGGAGTAACCTTGCTTCCTCCAATTTAAGGAGTATTTTATCCGATATAACCGGTGTAACATTGTAATGTTACACCATTATATAGGTGAAAAAAAAAATCACTCCATAAAACTGGAGATTGCAAAGCTGCCACATATTTTATGGAGTAACGTTACCCAAATGTTTCACAGTGTGTGACAAACAGCTTAATATTTCTTCGTAGAACATGTAGAAAATTAAACAAAACTCCTATTGCTTAAATCTATACTAATAAAATCCGTGAGCCTCTGTCTGTCTGTCTGTCTCCTTGAAGCCGATTACAGTTCGCAACTCGGGCGAGTTGGAAGTCGCGAGAGGTGTCTTTCGATTGAAAAATTCCGGGAAAGTCATTTCGAGCATTTTCGAGACCGTGGGACCAAAATTAAAAAAGTTATGAATTAAAAACCGGTCGGGAATCGGAACGGAAAACGTCTAATTTCCCAAACGGAGCTCAAACGGAGCTCTTAGGCAGAACACTGCGCCACCTTGCGGTGAACGGCCTGAACTTTCCCCTTTGGCTAAAAGAAGAAGCAGCCGAAAACCTCTTTTTTCTTCCGGGAAAACGACTTTTTCTTTCGTTTCGGTTCTTTGAAAAAGAACTAATTGGTGAAAAATGTTAAACACGGTTTATTTTCATACTTTTTCTTTTTGGTAGCATACGCGAATATTGTGTAACCTAAGATTAACGCGATTAATACTAATTTTTGTTACTACAAACGAAAAACGAGCTGCCAAAATTATTTGTTAGTTATGTTGTTTGTGATATTAATGAAATTACTTATTTTCTTTAATAGCAGTTTTTTTGCAGTTTTTAATACCGAAACTTTTTTTTGCGCGTTTTTTCTTAAACCATCATACAGACAGTTTTTAAAGTAGAAAAAACTGATTACATATTCAGAATCTGCGGAAAAGTCTGCTTCTGATGAACCAAAAAATACGAGAAAATGTCTTATGGGCGCGCAGCGCCAACCGTGCAAAACCAAATATTTTTAACGGGACGGTGGCGCCCATGGCGCGTAGCGCCGGTGGGTGGTAGGCCGGTGGGTCGCCTTTTTACGGTGGGCGCGTAGCGCCCATTGTGCGAAATCACATATTTTTAACGGGATAATGGGCGCATAACAACCATAGCTCTTTAATTTACTTTTTTTGTGCTTGAGGATTCGAACTCCAAGACTTGCTTATTAAATGAATTTTTTTTTGCTTATTATATACTGCTTAATATCGAGGTTCGTTTGGAAAAAGTGGCCCAGCTAGCGGGCGTAGCTCGCTAGTCATTTAAAATAATCTCTGATATATCAAGAATAATAGTATTTCAACAAGAATAAAATGGGAAAATTTTTAGATTTATATGAAAATGGATAGCGAAAATCTTTGTTTAACAAGGATAACTAGAATATTATGTTCCCTAATTATGCAATTTTTCGGTCTTTTTCCAAATTTTGAAATATATTTTAAGCAAAATTTGTTACATCACGAATATATGATGCTATCATTTTAATACGGTTAAAAATATCAAAGATAACTGTTTATACTATTATTTTTCTAAAAAAATTAAATTCTAATTGATTTTTTAATTCATTTTCAGTACACTGTAAAACATTTCAGTAACATCTACTTATAATAAAATGCGTTCTGGAGAGATGTGTGCAATGGTTCCAGGATTCGCCACTCCTATCTGTGAATGGACCTTTGCAATACGCCACGTTAGGCTTAATGGAAAACAAATGCAGACATATGACAGCTAAAAGATAATTTCTTTTACTTAAAATAACGTTTAAAGAGCATATTTTTCTATAAAACATGTATATCATATCCAATTATAATGTATTAGGCTCCAAATTAAAAATACGTAATTGTAAACATCAGATTACGATATAAACAAACGAACTCTGTTGCCATTCAGATTTTCCAAATCTTGAAACAAATGAATGACTCTTTGAACGCATTATTAACAAAAAAAGAATACACGTCAATTATCTAATTCTGTTCTTAAAATGTTTATTATATAATCATATTAAAACATTTAAATACATTTTAAATTATATTTTTCACTTTTGATTACATTTATTATAGGCAGTAAGTTTACAACATTAAAAAAAACTCAATGGTTTTTTCATGGATTTATGCCTCCATTTATGCACTGTGGACGGACTTCAGCTCTTATTGTGCTGCCTTCTATCAGCATCACAGCAAATGAATAATTTTTTCCATTGGATTTATAGTAAAATAATAATACTAATAGTAATAAATAAAAATTGCAAAATGTAATAATGTGTAAGAGATTTCTCTTGAACGTTTCCGCTATATAATTTTAAAATACCAAGCTATAAATAAATAGAATAATTTTCATATGATTTCTTAGATATAATTTTAATTTCGTTTTATCATTATTATTATTTTTTTTAAGATGTCAACATTTATCAAATTAATTTTTCAAATTTTGTTTTCTATTATAAAGAAAATATTTTTTTCCCTCAAGGTGTAATGGATATATGAGATATTATAATAACTGCATTAATGAGATCGAAAATTATTTTTCCACATTCTATTATTAAAGTATAATTTTTCTTACTTTTCAAAGTTATTATATTAAAAAATTACTATGATAAAAAAAAATACCTACTTTGTTGTAATTAGTATAAGTTATACATGACTGTATATTACTTATATTTTAATTACATTTCATAAGAAACGTAAATTTCGTTTACAGTGTAAGCACATTTCAAGTGGATATAAGCTAAGTTTTTAAAAAGTGGCGTAATAAAATTAAAATTTTACGAAGGAAATAATAATAACGATTTTGGTTTTCATTAATAAGGAATGAATTTTTAAAGTCACATAGAGTTTTTAAAAATTGATTTTGATCTAAATTTTCCAAAAAGCTTTTTTTTATGTTGTTTCCAAAACTTTTTTTTTTATGTTGTTGTTTGTTTATATTAACTGCTACTAGATGAGCCAAACCCATATTTAAAAATAAAGTATAAAGCTTTATTAATCGATTATCTAGGAATCTATTTCATATCCTTCTTATATATATGGCTAAAATCACTGCGGAATCATTGCTTTTTGTAAAATAATGCATTTTAAAATTTAAAAAAATATATAGTACACATTTTGATAGTACACATCAAGACAAACAATATTAAATAGGAAACTAAGGGTCCCAAACGTATTCCGATGGAGATAGGCGCCATTAAAGTTTAGGGTCCAAAAATTCAAATGATTATAAAATACAGAAAAATTGTTCGATTCGTTTGCGGTTTTCACTAAAACTATTCTTTATGTCAGTATAGTCTTGAAAATAAATTATAAATATAAATTTTAAAAAATGCCGATAGAGGGCACTTTAGACTTTGGAGTAACGAACAACTATTTTTTACCATTATTTTTTGCAACTCATTACATTTTTTAGAAGCTTAGGCATAAACTTAAATTTCAAGCTCAAAATCTAAATCGTTGGGAGTGCTTAAGTAACGCAAACTGAACTGTTTGGGGGAGGTTTAAATTTTAAATGATTATAAAATACGGTAAAATTGGTCAATTGATTTGTGATTTTCACTAAAATTATTCTTTACGTCAGTATTATAGTAAAAATAAATTATAATGATATAATTCAAAAATTGCCGATAGAGGGCGCTTTAGACTTTGGAGTAACGTACAACTGTTTTTTACGGTTATTTTTTTGCATCTCATTACATATTTTTAGAAGCTTAGACATAAACTTAAATTTTGAGATGAAAATCTGAATCGTTGGGAGTGGTTAAGTAGCGCAAACTGAACTGTGTTCAATGGGGGTGGGGAGGTTCAATTTTCAAATGATTATAAAAAAAAGGAAAAATTGGTCGATTCGTTTGCGATTTTCGCAAAAAATATTCTTTATGTCAATATTTCCTTGAAAATAAATTTGAAAGATATCTTTTAAAAGTTTCCGCCAGATTGAGCCTTAAACTATAGAGTAACAAACAACTATTTTTAATCGTTGTTTTTGTATCTAAATAAATGCTTGTAAAAGTTCAAACTTAAATTTTGAGCTCAAAATCTGCATCGTTGTGAGTAATTAAGTAGCGTAAAATGGAACTGTGTTCGAGGGGTGGGGAGGGTAACATTTAAACTCCTGGACACAGTTCAGTTTGTGCTTCTTAACCCCTCCCATCGATTTAGAATTTTAGCTCAAAATCTAAGTCTAAGCTTTTGCAAGCATTTAATCAGATACAAAAAGTAACGGTTAAAAATAGTTGTCAGTTACTCTAAAGTTTAAGGCGCCCTCTATCGGATTTTTTTTTAAATTTAACTTTAAAATTTAATTTCAAGGAAATACTGACATAAAGAATAGTTTTAGCGAAAACCGCAAACGAATCGACCAATTTTTCGTTTTTTATAATCATTTGAAATATGAACCTCCCCACTTCCATTGAACACACTTCAGTTTGCGCTACTTAACCACTTCCTACGATTCAGATTTTCATCTCAAAATTTAAGTTTATGTCTAAGCTTCTAAAAATATTTTATGAAATGTGAAATATAACAATAAAAGACAGTTGTACGTTACTCCAAATTCTAAAGCGCCCTCTATCGGCAATTTTTGAATTTTATCTTTATAATTTATTTTTAAGATAATACTGACGTAAAGAATAATTTTAGTGAAATTCGCAAATCAATTGACCAATTTTTCCGTATTTTATAATCATTTAAAATTTGAACCTCCTCCCACAGTTCAGTTTGCGTTACTTAATCACTCCCAACGATTTAGATTTTGAGCTCAAAATTTAAGTTTATGTCTAAGTTTCTAAAACAATTTAATGACATGAAGAAAAAAATCGGTAAAAATAGTTGTTCGTTACTCCAAAGTCTAAAACGCCTTCTATCGGCATTTTTTTTATTTATCTTTGTAATTTAATTTCAAGACAATACTGACAAAAAGAATAGTTTTAATGAAAACCGCAAACGAATCGACCAATTTTTCTGTATTTTATAATCATTTGAATTTTTGGACCCTAAACTTTAATGGCGCCAATCTCCTTCGGAAGACGTTTTTGACTCTTAGTTTCCTATTTAATATTGCTTGTCTTGATGTGTAACTATCATCCCTTAAAGTTTGTACCATGAATTTAGAAACACCCTGTATATTATCGTTATAAATTTCTTTATTCTTTGTTAGATTATACAGAAAAATATCAAAAAATGTGTCAAATGTGGAGTTAAAAAAATTCGTAGTCGAATACCTAAAAACAAATGCTATAGACTACTTCTCAGCTAGCTCTACGTATTAGATTATATTTTAATTTTTTGTTCTTTTTTCAATACTTTCTGCTAACTTTTTTATCTTTTAAAGAAACCATTGAGTGAAATTTTCTTTTTTTTAAAAAAAAATACAGGTTCCGTCATGAATTCGTGCAAAAGTATGAAATTTATAATGAAAGAAGTAATGCTCTCTAAGAGTTTTTGAATTTGCACGAATATGCTCAAAGAGATATTGGGGTTTTTTCCATGCATAAAAAAAACGATTTTAAAAACAAACGAAAAAGAAAGATGACACGTCATATTAGACTTTTATGCAAATCAGGCAAACACCAGGCAGACAATGAAACAAATCATAATAAGACGACATTGTGAGTTTATTTTAAAGAAAAGGATTTTCTTATGAGGAATTCCATTAGTTATTAGGAAAGTGAGGTGCTTCAATAAGCCTAGTACAGCTCAGTGTAGCATGTGGTGCAATTGGCAGTCCTTATAATGGCATCTTTCATTTTGACCAAGGTGACTGAGAAACCCGGGTACAAACGAGATTTTAAGTATCCCCACAACCGAAATTCCGCTGGGTCAAATCTAGAATCTTGAGGGCCAGTCAAACTTATAACCTCGATTTATCACTTGGTCTTCAGTTAAAGTTTCCAAAAAGAATGCCTTCACTTTACGTGCTGAGTAAGGCAAAGCACCATCCTACATGGATGTGACGACAGGTAACGGATTTCTGTCCTGCAATGCAGGTGCACAGTGTTCATGGAAATGTGCCTCAATTGCCGGAAATTCGGTGGTGGAAGCTATGTAGAATATCTTTTACTAGAATAAATGCACAGTATCATGTTATTGTGATTTGTTTCATTGTCTGCTTGTATTTCCTAGGTATACAAAAAAAAGTAATAATATGATATCTGGTAAACCTTTCTTGGTTTCTTTCGGAATTATTCTTTCGTGCTTAGAAAAACGTTCAATACTTCTTTGATCGTATCAGAGCAAACCGTATCTTTTACGAATATTACTTATTTTATTATGAAATTTTGAAGTTCGCACGAACATATGACATACCATGTATAGGAATTTCATATGGGCAAAAAGGGTGTCTTATATTTATGCTATGAGACGTGTACAACTACTTGAAGAAAATGCTTATTCTGAAATAGAGCGTGAATTTTATTTATAAAGACTTTTTGAAATTAACTTGCATTTATTTATAGGTAGCTTTCAATACAAAAAGTAAAAAGCAACCTCTTGCAGCCGTCTAGAGGAAAACACTTCCGGAAAATTTTGGTATATATTCACTAATCTTGACCGTCCCCCTAGACCCCAAAACCACCCTCCGTTCAAATGTTGACATATATATTTGAAATAAAAAAATTGCGCCATTTTGCCGTCTCTGAGCTTTTAATTCTAACTTTATGGAACATACATTTAATCTTAGTTTCGTAATGTATTAATATTTTAACAGCTAAAGTTCTTTTTCTTATTTTATTTAACGTAGTAATAATCTATTGCTTGTTTCTCAAAAAGAGCGGCAAAACGATTACGTAATGTTCTTTCAATGTAGAGTCTATTTTTCCTTTTTAGAATATTTATCGAGATTTTATATTTTATTCAGACCGTCTGCCGGTGTGTTCTTGCACCTATGTGATCAGGTTAGTCTATTCCGCGACAGTATCAAGATCTTACGGGGGTCACGTGGGGGGGGGTCACGGGGGGGTCTACCTATCGGAGATGGTGATGACTGCGTCATAGCCTTGAAGTTGGATCTTTAATTTACTGACGTGGTCTGGAGAGGGTCTAGTGTTTTCGTGAAGTCTGGGAAATTCATTCTAGGTTGGAAGAGCGTGCAGAATGCAGCTGACTTTGGAACTAGTAAGACGCCCGTTTATTTTTTCCGATAAATTGAAATATCTAATGGTGTATCTTGGTTCACGAAGGTTGTAGTATTCGATGTGTGCAACACTGACTGTGGGAATAACTTTACTTCTTTTATGAATTCAAATAAATATGAAGTCGAAGACTGAGTGACTTAATTTTTTACGGGGAAACACTCAAAGACCCCAATCTATTGCTTGGTAACTTACACTTACGGCTACTTAAACTACTAATAGTGCTTAAGGGAATGGAGATGGAACTTTAGATGGAATATCGATAGTAAATTTTTTTCATTGCATATGGAAGCACTCGTTATATACTTTTTGGTCAATTACCCTAATGACTCCCCCTTACAACAAGTTTATTATCCCCCTGTTAAGGAATCACTTAAGTTTGCTAAAGCAAGAACACACCGGCAGTCGATCTGAATAAAAAATAAAATTAAAATCTCGATAACTATTCTAAAAAGGAAAAATAGACTCTACATTGAAAGAATATTACGAAATCGTTTTCCTGCTCTTTTTGAGAAACAAGCAATAGATTATTACTAAGTTAATTAAAATAAGAAAAAGAACTTTAGCTGTTAAAATATTAATACATTACGAAACTAAGATTAAACGTATGTTCCATAAAGTTAGAATTAAAAGCTCAGAGAGGGCAAAATGGCGCAATTTTTTTTTACTTTATTACACACACACACACACACACACATATATATATATTATCTTTCTCATACTGTAACTATCATATTTATAAAGCTATTTGAATGAAACTTGGTGTATACATGGTACAATTTTTAATGTCTCGACCGATTCCGTTGGTCAACATCATCCGCCCAAAAAATTTTAAAATCATAAATTAAATGTAAAAAAATTAAAAGTTGAAAAATATTTTTCCTTTATGCGTTAGACCTAGATACAAAGATTCCAGAGCATATTTTATATCTTCTATATCTTAAAAAATGACTGAATTATAGATCTTTGAATTTCTAGTGTGAATGACACTTTGAATTGATCTGATTTTCTTCACGTTATAACACGAGTACTTATAAACTAATTTGTATGTAATTTAGTGTCTACATAATACATACCGATACCTAGACCGAGTCGTTGGACAGTTCCATCCGCCATCTTTTTTTCAAAATGGCGTAATATTAAATTTAAAAAATTAAATTAGGTACAAAAATAAGAAATTGAAAAAGATTTCTCTTTTGTGTGTTTGACCTCAATACAAAGTTTCCAGAGCATTTTCTGTTTCATCTATATCTTAAAAAATGGTTACTGAAATTTTGAAACGGTTCGAATTTTGTCACGCGACAGTACGAATATTTATAAACCGATTTGGATATAATTCCGTGTGCACATTGCACATATCAGTGTCTTGACCGAATTGTTGGCCGATTTTTTCAGCCATCTTGTTTCAAATTGGAGGCCATTTAACTTTTTTTTTTAAATTTCAATCTTAAAATGAAGTACAAAAAAAATCGAAATAAAAAAAAATAATAATAATAATTCTTATTTGTTCAACATTGATACAATGATTTTGGAGCATATTTTGATTTGCGTATATCTTAAAAAATGACTGAGTTATAGCATTTTGAATTTCTAGTGTGGCTAACAGTTTTGACCGAGCTCTTTGGTGTGTATTACCCATCATGTTGTTTTAAAATGGCAGGTACTTCATGATATCTTGGAATTTGGCGACAATTTAAATCCCTTAAAATGAAACCAGCTTGAATAAAAGACGACTAATTTCTAAAAATTCCCATTAATATTTAGTATCGACAAAAATTAGCATTGAATCTTATATAATTGCGTTACACTAATTTGAGCTACTTATGCTTGAATAATATAACTTAATTTAAAATAAATTAATATGATATATGAATACTACCTCTTCCTACCGGTTCTTGCCGGAAGAACTTTTTTGTAATATATACATATATTGCTTCAATTAGTCTACCTATTTATTTTATAAATATGATGAGAAATTAAGAACCGAAGCAACATTTGATCATAGATAAACATATTGACAAGTTAACATGAAAAATTACCAAAAAATGACAGTTTGTAAACTTTGTTTGCATTATAAGTTTAACTTATTAGAGAAGGCTTATTTTCGTGTTTTAAACAAGAAGATTGATTTATGGGCCTTATGCTTAAAAGTAAATGATTGTACGAAAAGTATCTGATCTTGTTTATATTAAAAGTAAAAGCTTAAAATAATGGTAGTATTTGTTTTCGAAGTATTTATATACATGTTCTCTAAAAGAAGAAATATGAATTTCGCGGGAATTTTTCGATCAGAAATAATGTAACGTATAACCTGAAATACCAGCAATGAACCTAATTACAATATTCAAAAGATTTGAATTCGTTCCTCAAACCAGTGAGCATATTTACATGAGCTCAAAAGATTTGACGATTAAAGCGATTAAAAATATGCAAGAATTTTTTGCCATAGAATACCAGTATAAAAGTTAGACGATTTCAATGCACTAAAAATTGTTCTATTTCGAATCTGCAAATCATTGATAATAAAAAAGAATCTTCAAAAGAATATTAAGCAGAAAAGCAATATTGTTTAAGCAGATCAAAGAATAACAACAGTTTATTCTGATAAATATTTGGAGCTATGATAAAGATTATTTTAAACTGTTACAAAGGATGAGCAAGATTATTCCAATGTGCGTTGTTAAAAAACAGAAAGCCAAAAGAATTTTTGGAAGAAAAGCCACGGAAGGCCAATAAGGGAAGCCCAAGGAAAGTCTCAAAGAAAAGCCATGATAAAATGATATTTATCAAAAACTTGCAGTTTGTTCGCTTATGTAAAAAATAAACTTCCTTGGTAAGGTGAATTGTTTTGTCTTCAGAGGTTTGTTCCGAATTCTGAGAAAAAAAGTATTTTTGGAAAATGAGAAGAAGGAATATTCGTGAGATTAAGAAATTGACAAGAAAATGGCGAAACTGGATAAAAGATCATGTTCCATTATAGACACTTATTATATAACAGAACACTTATTATAGAACATAGTTATCTACAAAATACTTATATAGTTTTCTGTAATATGATAGATTCTATTTATAAGAAATTGGCGAAACTCATCCATTCTGGAAAACTTTTTAATTTCTTCTCCAATTCCGCATTCTTTTGACACTCTTTTCTAAAGTTAGAAAGGAGGTTGCTAAAATTGTAAGAAATTTTTATTTTAAAGTTATTGTATCTAATGTTACTAAAATATCTTTTTCAAATATCAAAAATCGAATTAAAAACTAGAGCAGTCACGAAATCTCTTGCCAGTGTGGTGTCTCATATATTAGACAGACTAAAAATCAGCGGCTTAAATGTTCTTCTATTTCCCAACATTGTTGCTTTTTTCAACATAGGTTAAACTTTTACTCAGCCACCAGTATCTAAACATGTATTTAGAAAGCTTTAAAGAATTTTTATTAAAATTTAGAGCATATTAATTATTTTTTCTTTTCTCTTATTTTTTTCGTTTCCCGGTAGATGTCTCTAATCATCCACTCACTGCATTCATGCTGCTTTTTTCTCATTGGTTTTTTCTATCGTATTATCTACTCTTACTGGGTATATAAGTCATCGCCTTACTAACTTCCTAACACATCTATTCAATATTTTTCACTCTCCTTTGTCTATCATAAAAAAATTTTAAAAATCCATAAAAATTTATAAAAATCACAAAAAATTCATAAAAATTATAAAAATTTATAAAATACATAAAAATATATTTTTTTCGCAATGCTATACTTAAACTTTCTTTTTTCATCATTTTTCCTTGAGCTCTTTTTCCCTCAATTCCATTATTTTGCTCTCATTTATACTTAAATATCCTTAACTGCTGCTACCATTAGATACCTGTATACAGTTATTCCTGCTCATGTTATGCTTCGGAGATGTGGGACAAGTGTCCCAGGCTCCTCGATAAAATGCCCTAGAATCTCTCTTAGCACGCTGTTCTTTGCTATCTGTCGCCCTAAAGAGTAATGCCGTTGTAGAATTGAGACAGCTATTTGCTTCTTTTTATGGATTAATTTTGCATTTTTAAACGTTGGCTGTCTGCTTTTTAATATTCCTACACAAAAGCTTTATTTGCTATTTTTTAAATTCTGACCGTCATACAGCACATAACAGTTACAAATACGTTGTTTTCACTCTTTAATTTCTTTTTCAATTTACTAATTAAACTCCTTTTTTTGAAAATTTTATTGATATGATTTTTTTTAATTGAGAAAAAATTAAAATAACGTATTCATTGTTAATATTTTGAGATTACACGCAGCACTTTACATCACTGATACTATAAGTCACTGATACTATAAATTTGTTTAAATCAATTACAACTTTCAATAAAATAGCGTGAAGAAGTTTAGAAATCAAAGGGTTAAATAAAGTCACGCTAAAACTTCAAAATTAAGATAAGATAACAAAATGTATTAAATTTACAAGTTTTGACAAAGTTGTTTTTATTTTAACATTTGCTTTAATATTTTGAAGTTATTTTCAGCAGCAATTTTTTAGATTAGAAGTCTTTTATTGAATGGTAATTAATTTTGTCCTAAAATTTTATTGTCTTATTACAAGAATATTGCATGCAAAAATTCAAATCATGATAAAAGAAAGTAAAAATATCTTACATAGAATATTTTTACAATATTAATTGATTACTTAAGACAAACGTCTGTTAATACATTTTTTATTAAGATAGCAATTACTTCATTCACTTCAAAAATTTCATAAAAAGTAAGAAATAAAATTGACAATGAAATTTTGACATGAAAAATCTCGTCAATGTATAATTTATTTCCAAATGCTCCTTGTTCCTTCGTTTACTTCATTACAGTTAAAAAACGATGTCATAAGACTACATCACCTTTCTACATGCATGCAATATGCATTAATAACAAGCATAGTTATAAATGGATTAAAATCCTAAGAAAGTGAATTAAAATTTCTAAATTTTATAGAACAACCCCTATGAGGAATCTGACGTTAGTGAGCATCTTCAAGTGACATTAAAAAATATATTCCAGTCTCGTTTTACATTTCAATAAATAGAAAATTGCCCAGTTAAACTGGTTTTATTGAGCTCACACACTATTTTATAATACAGAATAATTCCCCTCAAAAAATAAATTAGAAGATAGTGGCCCCGTTTCTCCTATTTATACATAGCCTCCAAATATAATCAGGGAAGTGCCTTATCAGAATAAACCTTTGCACCAAATTTGAAGTAAATCAGGTAATTCTGCATGAAAACCTATTTTGTTAAATCAAGAGGGTCTAGCTCTCTCATTTCCCTCTTAATACATAACCAATGCACCTCCAAATCCAAACAAGGAAGCTCCTTATCAGAATAAACCTAGAAAAAAAAACATTGAAGCAAACTGAATAATTCTGCATAAAAACCCATTTATCTAAATTAAAGAGATACCCTTTCGTCTTTTCCCCTTTTATGCTTAACCAATGAACGTCGATACCTGAAAATTTAAGTGTCCTAGCAGAATTAACGATTGTATCAAATTAAAAAAAAAAGAAATCCAAAAACTCTGGATGAAAAACCCATTTATCTAAATTAACTGAAGATATCTCCCGTCCCCCTACATTTTATATAACCAATGAACCTTCTAATCTAATCAAGGAAGCTTCAGAACATAATAAAGCAGTATATCAAATTGAGGCAAATCGAATAATTCAGCATGAAAAACACATTTATGTAAAGTAAGGGGGAAGGACTAACTGTACTTTTTCCTTTTTATACTTAACTAAAGAACTTCCAAATCTAATAAGGAATGAATATCAGAATGAACCTAAAAAATAAAAAATGAAGCAAAATGGATATTTCTATAAACATCAATTGCGTAACATACATATATGCATACGTACGTGCCGGTATAGATATACGTACATACATACAGAACCTGCGCGACGGGCACGTTAGCTCCCAGACTTTGATAACCTGTAGCTAAAAATTATATTTCAACTATCATCAATAAAAAACTAATAATCATCAATAAAAACTATCAACTAATGCAAAAATTTTCTAGACTATTTTTGCATCTGAACCTTATTGGGATAACAGTAAAATATTCTAATTTATTTAAGTCTGTTTTGTCATAAAAGAAAAAAAAGGAAGGATGCTCCTTTCATCAGCAAATAATTATGCTTTCTTGAAAAAAGAAATATGTATTTTATGTTTATTTTAGCTTCAAGAGTACATTTGAATATACATTATATCGTTTTCGTAACACAAATATCTGATTTTTCATGATGATCATATATGTTTTATTAAGTTAAGCAAGAGTTAAGAAGTAATCAGCTATGCCCTACACTATGCCCTAAGCAGCTTAATTTAGTTTGTTTGCAGACTGATAAGAAAAACTTTTTTATGCTTGACAAAAACATATCTTGAAGCTATTTTTTTAAGTTAATTCATTCCTTTCGAGTTCATAAGAGTGAAAAAATAATTACATAACTACTGAGCATTAAGTTATTATAGAACTGGCCAGAAAAAAGAATGATGGCGAAATGGAATCACTGGTTCAGAAGAAGGGATACTATGACCTGTGAAGGGATGTTGCTAAAGGTACGCATGCAAAGCACTGAAAGTTGTGAGTGGGTATCTATAGCTGTTTCATTGTACGTAATGCATATACAATGATCCGCTATTAAATGTAATACAATAAATTAACTTATAGAATGATTTATGTAAAATATTCCTATTAAAATATTAGTTTGGCCAGTACTGATAAACTGACAGTGAAACGTACAATTGATATAAAAAGAGAAAAACTGAAGATAATGCAACCTTTTTATAATATGAATAAAGGTGAAAATTAATAATTGTGTTGCTTAATTTCCAGTAAAGATATTGATTAACATATTTAATTAACACTATTTTCAGGTACAATTCCATCACGCATACAATTTTATTGTAGGAGATATTTTACAGATAAACGAATGACGACAGGCTGAATAAAAGCATTTTGTTTCATGTAATATGTTACTATGTTGAAAACTTATAACATAAAGAATGTAATTAATTCTTTTGTTTTTGAACGAAAAATTCAGGTGTACAGTGAAATGATTTGCGTTATAGATTTCAAACATGGTCAAACAAAAGAAATCTAACACAGCATAATTTCCCAGATGGTTGAAATGTTGTAATTCGAATGGACGTTTTTACCAGTTCCAGGGCTCCCAAATGGTCCGCGAACTCAACATCAGAAATTTTCTTTTTAGATTTTTCTTGCAAATTGTCAAGAAACCACGTTTGAAAGTTGATTCTAGCTCAAACGTATTATAAAATTTTCTGTTAAAAAATACTCATGTTCAGTTCGCGGACCATTTGGAAGCCCTGCAGTTCGAAACAAATAGAGACTACCCATCATTTTAAAGGGAAGAAATTCGGATAATCGTTAAAAAAAGAATAGTTGTATTTATGCATTCAAATATACAACTGATATAAGTATAATTTATGCACGTTTCTTTCTGATATTAAAATCTTAATAGTAAAATAAACATGCATAAAATAATACATACAAATAATACATGCATAAAATACAAAAGGTATTAAAATATATTTAAATGAGTCTTGCATTTAATCAGAATACACAAAAGAAATAAAGTTTTTTTTTACCCGAAAGAAAAGTAATATAACAACAAAAGGGAGTTTACAATAAATTCTTACGAGTTACCTATAAATTCGAAAAGAATGCCTTTACGTAAAAACATTTTTTTTTTCGGACAATGAATTTTGGATACGATATTCCGAGTGATTTTTATAATGTATTAATGAGTTTACTCAAGAATATTGGTTTTTAGTATGCTACAGGGCTCCCAAATGGTCCGCGAACTGAACATCAGAATTTTTTTAGAGAAATTTTCTTTTTAGATTTTTCTTGCAAATTGTCAAGATACCACGTTTGAAAGTTGATTCTAGATCAAACGTATTATAAAATTTTCTGTTAAAAAATACTGATGTCCATTCGCGGACCATTTGGGAGCCCTGTATGCTATCAATTCCGAAAGAAACATTTCATGTTAAAAAGTGTTTATAGCTGCATAACGAAATTTTTACGTGAAAGAGTAAGAGATGATTTGATGATTTTTTGAGATTTCTAAAAAAGAATATCTTATTTCGTAATCGGAGGTGACTCGGAAAATTTTATTTTATACATTTTGCGTGGTTATGTTATATTTTTCTATATTGAGTCTGTTCTCAACTGCTCTGCTCAACAAGTAAAAACCTTTTTAAATTTCACAAATCATTAATTAACGCAAAGATATAAAATTGGACGTCCTAAACATGGAAGCGATTTGGAATCGATTTATGATTTCCAATTTGTGATAAATAAATTACGTATTGTGTAAAAACGGAAAACACAGTTTGAGTTTGTAGTTTCTATACAATAGCTGCTACTTTCATGCATTTTCGAACAAAAATAAACGAACACTTATGTGATAAATTTGCCCTTTTTCTACTTGAAAACAGCCTTGACAAACTTTTTTTTTTCAATCTGCAAAGGGTTGTTATGATTTATAAATTTTCAGCAATATTTTCGTAGAAATAGTATCATCATAGCTGTAGTAATGACAAGAAATTCGATTACTCGTCTGAAAATTTATGAAAATCCTACAAAACGTTCACGTTGCTTGAGATTTTATTGAAAACTTAAGTTACTCACACATGTATACGGCTAGTTTAAAATGGGTTTGAGAACGCCTTAAAAGTTAATTAATAAAACATAAATGTTTTGTTGTAATTGACAGACTGACGCTAGGAGAATTAATTACGATGTTATGACATGTCCTTTATTAATTTAATTTGTGAATTAGAAAACATTTTTTAAAAAGGATACTTTAGCAGAACTGTTAGAAAACCCATAACAGACTGTTAAAAACTTTTCTTTTGAAACTCTTTTGATTTATGTATATTTTTGATACTAGAAATAAAGTAAACTAAGAGAAATTTCCAGTAATGAAACATAAAAGGTATTTCATGGATTTTGCTTAATTATTCATAACGGAATTCATTTTTTTTTAACTACCCTAACTAATCGAATATGCTTTCGGCAAATACAAAAATAGAAAATGGTATTTTCATCTTCTCTATAGAGGGTGAGTCATAAATATCGAAACAACAGGCTATCTCCTTAAATATTGCCTCTAGACCCATACTTCCAATTGCAAAAATTCATTAAAAAAGGTAAACTTTTTGATAGTATAAGTAGCAGCTCCATGGGGGGACTGTTTGAAAAAGTACGAAAATTAACTTTTTATACGGCCCCCGTAGGATAAAATTTCCAATTAGGAAAACTTTCCTTATCCAGTCCTGAAAAATACACAAAAAGTTGCATCTTCATAGCTTCAAAACTCGCAGAGTTATAGCCGTTTGAATAATTCATCAGGTTTTAAGGGATCAGGCACAAATTGAAATGCGCGCAATTCAAAAGACAATGTTACTTTAACAGTTCTAGGAAAAGTGTAAAATATCTATTTTTTGAGTTAGAACCTTGATTTTCTTTTCTTTTTTTGTCATGGTTAGCCATATAATTTGCCAAGAAAATCACATCCTAAAATTTAGCATAAAATTTATAAAAATCTCACATGATTAGTACTGGTTTAAATGGAATAATTAAAAATCGTTATAACTCCAAACATTATTTATCGGATTTCAATTTCTTCCATTTAATTAAAGATGAAAATCTGATTTTAGTTTTGTTTCGGGTTTTTTTTTTTCAATATTAATTTTAGAACTATTAAAAATATTTATTGAAAAAATAACATAAGTTTTAAAAAAATCTTATTTTCAAAAGTAAATAATTTTTCAATTTTGACCGAAACAAAAATAATGTAAAATAATTAAAAATTACATGTTTCAAGTTTGTACATTTTTCTTTAACAATTCTTAACTTTTAGAAAGGTCTACACTGGACGAAATTTTCAATCTCGGTCTCGAACAATCCGTATTAAAATCACTGTCTCTGACTGACCTAATACGTGCATGAAATAACTAAAATTTCGTTCAATAAAAGTTTTTACGAATACCACATAGATTTTCAAATCGCTTTTATATTATGTATATAAAAAACTGTAATTTTTTTTAAAGCATAGTATATTTAAATGCTAAAAAATCAAACCCAATAAAACCAGAAGAAAAATCTGCCTATGACGGAATTCTGTCTTAAACAGAAAATGTGTTGATACATGCAAAATAAATACAATATTACCTAACAAAGAATAAACTCCATGTAACCCTCCTAGGAAGGGCATTTGTCTATTACGTATTTTTTCTTTCCTATGTAATTCCGTCTTAAAAGGTTTTACTGTATAACATTTCTCCAACGCACGGGATATGGATTAGCAACACTAAAATATAAGCGAAACATTTAGATATAAACAGAGATTCATTGATAAAATAAATATATCACGGCCTTTGGCGTTCTTTAATAAAAAAAAGTGTAACTATAAAAAACGAAAAGCTATAATAAGTATTTTTGGTCGGAACTCCTTTCCGCGAAACAATTTTTAACTACACTGAAGTAAAAAACTATGTAGAAATTTATGTGTGAGCCGGTTTATGATTTAAACTTTTTTCCAGGCTGGTTCGGATTATGATTTTAAGTCAGTTTGGGACCGGACCTAGCTATTTCGATCCATACAGACCTCCAGTGCTAACGATGAACATATTTTGGAAACAAGTTTTGATTTAAATCAATACACTGCTTTATTATGTCCAAATAAGAGGCACGGTCTTGAATCGACACTTAATACGGAAAATTTGTGGACGATCCCTCCTTTGCTTTGAATATGGGACAAAAATTCTTCGTTTATAGGCATGGTAAATTGGTTTAAGTCACGAATTTTGGAGAATTTTGGATTTTAATATCTCTGTTAGATTTTCAGATAAGGAAAGGAAATTTTTTTTTGTTCAATTTAGGAATGGATAACGAATAATTTCTTAATTGGAAATTTTGATCTACGGGGGCCGTATAAAAATTTAATTTTCGTATTTTTTCAAATAGACTCCCCATGGAGTTGCAACTTATCTTGTCAGACATTTCACCTTTTTTATGATTTTTGCAATTGGAAGTATGGGTCTAGAGGCAATATTTAAGGAGATAGCTTATTGTTTTGATATTTATGACTCACCCAGTATGCTGTCTCATACAATAATGAATGATTTCCTGCCATCATACGATTCGATTTCTCTAAAGTTTGACAGAATCAGGATATATATAATATAATATCAAACATAAAATTGTAAATATATGCAATATATATATATATATATATATATATATATATATATATATATATATATATATATATATATATATATATGTATGTATGTATATATATTGTTTTAAATAAAAACTATTTAAAAATGAATTGTTATCCTTAATCTAATTAGCTATTTATATTTTTGTGACATTTGGCTCATTTTTGTCACAATTACAGTAATTGCAATCTAAAAGAAATCTATAAAATCCTCAGTGTGATAATGAAGGTTAGTTCATCTTTATTGTATTTACATAATTGTTTTCAGTATTTTAAATACTCATTTCAACATCATAAGTGAATAATGAATTATTTAAAATTTATGGTTTAATCGTTTTAAATTTTCATGAATATAACGTGGAAGTAAAAAAATGACCAATATTAATTTCATGTTACTATAACAATGATTATTATTATATGTTCTCCAAAACTGTTTGTAATTCTTTTTTATTAAGGATGTCTTGGAACGTTATAGAAGTTCCTAGAATTTTAGAACTGTAATAGTGACAAAGCCAACATTTCGGTTACTTTAAAGTCAAATAAACGAGCAGAAAAAGAACTCATAGGGAAAGAGTAATGTCTCAGTAGCGTTTCTGCTTGGTTATTTATTAAGGTCTTTCACTTTATAGGATTTATGATTTTCATTAATTCAAAACTTCAACTGATAATTGGCATATATTCTTACTTTACAAAATATATATCAATTAAGAACAAATGTTTTAATACTTAAATTTATTCAAATTTAATACATTTTAAATTTTATTAGAAATACTTATACTTTTAATATTCGTGAAGTAATTCCCCTAAAAATAAAATTGACTTAATTTTCTTATAAAAGGTCAGAATCATTTTCAGATTGTGAACGCATTATTCAAATTTTGAATAGACTTTAAGCCTAACAAATTTTATATCAGATTATAAATTTCAAAAGAAAAATTCAAAGTTTTAAAGATAAGTTGTTTTCTTCTCAAATAATAGCTTTTAAGAAATATTAGCTAACTGATCGCAAACTTTTATAACAACTTGTAATTTCATCAGTTTTTTTAGTTGTGTATCCTTAAAAATATTATTATACTGTCAATCTTACACTATAATTACAGAACTCTCGAAGCTTATTAGCAAAATTTCTAATTTACGCCAATCACTTTATTATAAAAGATCCTGAGAAAACAACGTACTACAGTAAAACAATCCACTGAAAAAGTATAGACGGTCCTCGATTTAGTACGAAATAATATCTTGCACATAAAATTAATTTTATTAGAGTCTTTAAATATAATTTTTATGTTTTCTAGCCAACTTAAATACAACATAATTTAATATAGAAAGGCAGAGTTATATAATAGATATACATTTATTAAAATTTAAAGATATAGGTCACATACTGAGGAGACAATTAGCAAATAATCAGCTTTTGATAGTATTTACTCGTATAGTAATATTGAACATTTGACTAAAGAAAGACTTAATCAAAAGTTGATATTTAGAATTTAAAATTGCTAGGTCAATAGCGTTTATGTCGTTTACCAAATTTTCTGAAAAGAATATTGTTTTTCATTAAGAACTCTGCAAATTATAAGCAAAAAACTTGGCAAAATTTGGGACCGTTTTTATAAAAACCTTAATTTCTCTACGAGTATACATGCTATCCGCATAAAAATGAACCCAATTTATTACCATAAGCCACTTAATCATAATCTGCAGTTTAAACGCTTTTGCTACATTGGTTTTGATAGGGTTATTCAGAAGATATTCGTTTTTTTCAATTTGTTGACGGTTCCTAATGGAGTTTCGGGAAAAATATTTATAGAAATGTATCACCAGTACTATTATGTTTACACACCTAGAGTTTCAGGATGTTTCCTCATGTATTTTTCTAGATATTTAACAAAATGGCAAAAATTGCAAGTGACCGGACACCTTTGGCCACATAGTGTTATTATCTACGCTGAAAAAAATAAGGTTTTTAAGAATCAGAGTCATTCCGTATGTATATTTCTAGATATTTAACAAAACGTCTAAAATTGCAAATGTCAGGATTTTTTTTTTCTGTCACTGTATACCGTACTATACTACAATTTGAGAACACGGTGTTCCAAATGGCTTGAGCACTCTTTTGAGAAAAATCAGAATAAAGTTTCATTTTCATAAAGTTTAAAATATAAATATATTATATCATCTTATTTTAGGGGATTCTATTAGTATGAATCTTTTCTTTAAAAGAAAATAAAGCTATCTTATTTACACACTTAACACCTTTAAATACACATCATATTGAACTAAGCTTTGTAAAATTGATAAAACTCTGTACACAGAAATTTGCATTCATTCTTTTAGGAAGAAGAAAGAAAAGTTTTTGCACGATTTTCTTAAAATAACCTCATTGTATAAAATAAATAAAATGTACTTTTACTTTATTGAAAAGAAAATTTATGCAAATCTATGTCATGATAAATATTCTTTGTGAATTTAGTCTGAAGAAGAACGCATGTTACTGTCAAAAATGTAAATATCCTGGCACTTGATTTTCTAGTGATATCCCAATGGAAGACAATAAAGATTTCTCTTCACTACCTTTTTAAAAAACAATCTCAATTCAACTCACTTTAAATAGCTCATTACTGTTTAACTCCTGCATATTACCTTTTTTATATTTATGAAATTCCATGCATAGATTTTTTATTTTTGCGAATGTTTACTTTTTATTTTCAAGAGCTCTTTGATATACAAATTCAAGTGTAAAAAAAGAAAAATTAATACACGAGCATTATCTCTTTGTGATTGTACAATTAAGGTAATTGGAATAAAAAATAGTTATATTTTTTTATTCTCTTTGAAATTTCATAATGTTTTCATATATTATTCAATTTATTTAGATTAAGGAACTTTATTCAATGTTTTACTAGAATCGGTTGAGTTTAGGTATGAAGTGGAATTGTACTTATATAAATATATAAGAAAGTGTTGAAAAGTTTTGAAAAGTGTTGTTCTTTATTTTACTATATTCGTATTATGTATAGAAATTTCTTTTCTTCGTATTTCGTGAATTTAAATAGCTTTTCGCGTCACGCGATATAAAAGATGCAAGGTAAAACAATGGGTATTAACACTGATGCAAATCTTGTTAAGACTATTTATCCACAACAATGAATTCAGTCTCTTTAGATATATGAACGATAATTCTGTTATGTTGAACTTCGACTTGTCCTAAATATTTAAAGCAAAACGAGAAAAAGAAATCATTGATCTCATAAGAAAAAGGATGCAGATTGATTTTATGAATATATATTTGGAACTCACGTTATCACCAATTTCTCAAAAAAGAATTTATTTATTTCACATGATTATTGCTTTTCATTGTAATGTATATGAATGATCTTAAATATTTATAAAGAAACTATTTTTATAAATCACCAATAAAGAAATAATTCCAAAAATTGTGAAATCATTTCTACATCCTTAGAAATGCCAGAAAATCTCAATCTGATGCTGCATATATTTTTGCAGGTGTTACATGTTACAAAATAGCATTGGACACATCTGCTAGTTAATAATTCGGGACCAAATCTAGCCGTTTACTAGCATGTTTATTTTAAACTTTTAGTTTGCCGATTCAAATGGTAGTTTTAGTGTCGCCTTTAAGATGAGGAGAAATAAAAGAGACAGTTTAGATTAACTGTATTTGGATCTCATGTAACCTGGTGACATTGTCGAAGGAAATTTAAAATAGAAGGATTTGACATAGAAAAAAGATATGTGCATTACTTTAAAAGGAATTTCAAAAGTATGAATAAAATGAAAAAAATCCATTTATGAAAGCTCTTGAAACAGCTTGCAAAAGTTATTTATAAATCGACTGACCTTGAGGATTCGTCTATTCAGATAGAAATGACAACATTTAAAATAATAAGACTATTAATATATGAATTAAAAGAGTAGTTCATTCCTCCATTAATTTGTTAAGCATGCATACTTTTTATATTGGCTACAAAAATAATATGCGTCTTTATAATGTTTACTAGTCTGACAACCCTGTCCGTTAATTAAGATGCAGGGAAAAGTTTTCTCGGATGCTTTTGCATGAATCTTGCATGAACTAAAATTTGATTAGTTTCGTTTCCAATTTGTACTCAGAAATCGATGTCACTTATGTAATATGGCTAAAACTAGACACTTCCCTAATAAAAACGCAATCATAAATTTATGCAATTAAGCAATAAAATAGTTTATAAAAATGTATTATCGAAACAATGTTAATTGCTAAAAGTGAACTTCTAAGAGCTCCCTATAGCTTAATATGTATTAGAAGGATTTCACATAAGTCGCAGTTGCTTTTTTGTGAGTGTTAGTTATGTTGCACTGAATTCCATCTATCATGTAAAATAGATTACTCGGAAAAAAAGAAATTAATGGATTTTAAATTTTTTTATTATATTAGGTTGTTGTAGTAGGTCTGTCGTATTTGAAATTGCGCAGAATCCAAACACTCTGCTTCAAAATAAATACAAATTGTTTGATATATCTTATAGTTGTTGACTTTTTGATGCCAAACACTTTTTCCATTATTTTACCGGCTAGATGTGGATTTTCTTACAACATGGACAGCAAAATTTCCTTACCGATATCGGATGACTGTTCATATGGTTTGTTCGTTTGTGTCTATGACGGCCAATTACCTACACGAGGGATATAGGCCCTAAGTGAGGGGTGCCCATCGTGGGGGTCTTTATTAGGCAACCTAACTCATATTCATGCAAGGAAATCTACGGTTCAAAGAAAACTACGGAAAACTTCGAACGGTTAGGCCGACGGTCGCGATGGAGCTCGAACCCAGAACATTCAATCTACTAGTTTGGCCAAAACCTCTCGGCCACTGGTGGGGCCTGTTCAGATGGAATATAATTTTAAGGCTGAAATGTCTGAAACGGCATTTCACAAACCATTTTTAATAGGTTCGAATGTTTGCCACTCATCTTTCTAACGCGACACACATGTTTTTACATCCAACCAAGCTTGCTTCCTTTCTGAAACTCACACCAAATGTAATATTTTAAATGAACATTATCCTCCAACATTTCAATCAATCTGTACTTAACATTTAGCTGTCACAGGATACAGAATGTAGTCCTTTCACATCAAACTAATGTAATCGCAATAATAAAACTCTACATGACACATTCTAGTTGCTTTCGTTAATTTGATAGCTATAATTACCGTCAGCTATTAAATAAGACAGAACATTTGCATCACCCTAATATATAGAAATATATATATATATTTAGACTAACATGGGTATAAGAATACGCTTACAATTTTACAGCACTGTAAAAAAAGTCAGATGTTTCTGAATATATAAAAATTTACTATAATCAAAAACGAAAATATACAGTAACCTCTTCTAACTCACCTAAGGTTTCGAAAACGGTTCTTTTACCTTTAAAAATCTCAGAAAGCAATTTGTTTTCAAAATTTAAAGAAGAATTTATAAAAATTAATTTTTATTAGCTGCCCGTCCTTTTCGGAAAAGTTTCTAAGTAGTTTTACAGTGCAATAATTGCTTTTCTCAAATCAAAACATCCCTTTTTCGAATGCTACCAATTCATACGAAAATATTTTGATATTCAGAGAACATGTTTAATAGACAAACATACAATGTTAACAGTAGTAACACTAATATGAAAATCAACATTATTTTGCTACAGTTTCATGCACAAAATCAGTTATGCAGCTGAAAATGTTTACTTGAGAATTGATAGAATCCGAAAAAGAGATATTTTGATTTGAGAAAAGTGATTATTGTACTGTAAAAGCTACTTAGAAACGTTTCCGAAAAAGACGGGCAGCTAATAAAAATTAATTTTTATAAATTGTTCTTTAAATTTCGAAAACAAACAGTTTTCTGGGATTTTTAAAGATAAAGGAACGGATTTCGAAACCTTAGGTGAATTAGAAGAGGTCACTGTATATTCTCGTTTTTGATTACAGAATTTTTTTTATATTCAGAAACATCTGACATTTTTTACAGTGAGTGCAAAATTGAATTTGAAAAAAAATTGCCTATTATTTTAGAAGCCTGATGTAACTATAATAAAAAAATATAAGTCATGTGGTTGTAATACCAAATGCGAATATTACGCGTAATTATGAATGAATCCAACAGATAGCACATTCTGGATCTATAGAGATGGGCACTAATTTATCTGAATCACAAGCAACCACGAAAAGGTCTTTTGTTCCATTTGTGGACCTCATCACTGGAAAAGCACGTAAAAGTCATTGCGCGGTTTCAAATTTACGAATTAAGTTCTGTGATCTAAAACCATATATTTATTAGAAAATAATTAGTTTATTACATAAATTTGTAGTGTATTTCATGTACTTATAAAATATTGTGGAATATTTTGGATGGGTTCGCGAGGCAGTTTTTTGTTTAACATATATTGAGCATTAATTATACAGGGATACTAAAGCCATCCACTGACAATACTCCGGTTGATTATTTTTAATGCTGGAACTACACCCGAACTGGTGTATTTTAATGCACGAGAGAACATTATTGTCATTGCTGAAAACGAAAAAGGATAATGTTGTGTGTCTAAGTGTTGCTGAAAGTTTCATGTCAGAAGAAAAAAATATCAAATGACTATTACTGCATACTGGTATTGTAATTAATAGAAAATATGAGAAATTTGTAAATTTCTAGGGCTTAAAGTTTTTTATGTTTAGAATCGGACAATTTACATGCCATTATTCCATCTTATTTTATAATTTTTTTTGCATGACATTTTTACCCACATAGGTGGGTAATAACGCCAAATAGCATTGATGAAAATATCGCGCAATTTTATTTTATGAATACATATCTGCTAATATATTCTTTCTTGTACACATAGGCAACAAGTAGCTGTATCAAATCCTATATTTGTTCGAAAAAAAAACTAAAACTAAGCCTTGAAAATTGGTACAACCTTAACGTTACATTATTACACAAAGACACTTTTATAGAACAAATGAATTTTGTGAATTTTTGCTACCTCACAAGAACTTATGTAACATATTTTAAGGAATAATCAGAGATATTTATAGCTGCTTTTAATTTTTAAAGATTTCTCCTATGTGTCAATCTTCTTATGTGTGTCACGATAACGAATTAGTTACCTAAGAAACAATTTAATCTATCATGAGTTTAAGTTACACTTTGAATGCAAACTTTTTTTATACACATTAAAAATAATCAATGAAATAATAGAGTATATATTTCTAAATATTTTATATGAAATGTGGGTTCCGCATATTTATAGAGGTCCTTAAATTAGAAAATATGTTCTAAATATAGTTGATAATACTCATTAAATTAAATGTTATAAAATTCGATTTTTTCCTTTTTTAGGGGGGGGGGGTATCACCCTTTTTTCGTCAATGAATCTAATGTATTTCCCTCTTGATGTATGCATGATTCGAAATTGCGTTTTAAATTTTTCGGTATCGACCAACAATGTCTACTTCAGGATTAATCCATCATCTGAATAAATTTCAAACCTTTTCGTCTCCAAGATGCTAGATTTATGAGGTTTCTCTACTCCATTACGAGAACGTAAAGTGCATTCAATTTTGTGATTCACCTTGATAAGGGAGGACTCCGTCAATGAATTCTTTTCATTAGATTTCAACCCACTGATTTTTCAGAGAAAACTTATACTTTTTGTATATTTCTATAAATAACCTCCAAATCTACTTGTAATAAATCACTTACCTTTATGCTCATTATCATGTACCTTTATCTCAGTTACCTTTAACCTCATTAATCATTTACGAAGAAATTAATTTTAAAATAATGTTAACTGTACATTTTGCTCCTCATATGAAATTCTCTTCTTCATAATCTTCATTCTATTGTTCATCTTCTGTTCAGTTCTTTTCCGTTTTTCTATAAATTCATGATATCAAATTAGTTTCTTAAACATGTTAGGAGTTCATAAACAATGTAATTTTTTTTAAAGCACAGTGGAAGGATGGTCTAGAAGGTGAAGGACACTGAAAGCCGGTGCTCGTAGTGAACATACAAAATTTTAACACTCATATAAATTATTTGTGACGATAATTCTAATCCCTCTGGTCTCTCAGCTACATTATACAATTGAAGATTACATATTTAAAAAAAAATATGTTTAAAAACTTTTTAAAAAATGCTTGGAAAACCGTCACTTTTAGGAAATCAATCTGATAAATCTTGACAAATGTCTGAATTTATAACTTAGGGTTATTTTTTATTATGTATCTATTCATCATATCCCGCACATCTCGCAAAAATTTATTGTTTGTTTTATTTCACAAATAGGTCTGTCATAGGAGTGTTTTGGTACACAGAAATTTTCATCAATGTAGTTATACGAAAAATCATTTTTTATGCTATTTGTACATTTTTAAACTCAGAGAGGGATGGATTCTGATGGGAGTTAAATTTACTAAATGCTCCAAACATTATTCAATGTCTTCTATATTAATCAGTGTTGATACGGGTCAGGGAGTTTTCAGACTAAAAAATTCTTCAGTACCAGTATTTTATTATAGAAAATCTCTCCTTGAAAACGGCGAAATTTCAGGCTTCTTTACTAGATTTATTTTCTCATAAGAAAAATATTGATATTTGACCTGGAAATTTCCTTGAAGCGTAGCAACCCTGTTAATGGTTTTAGGCTTTTATTTACGTTTTTATTCGTGCATGCCGGACTAAGTGCTATAATTTTATTTTACATTACAATTATGCCCATTTTGTTTCGTCTCCTCTGTAAAATTTAATTTTGTCGAGATGTGTCACTTTTCTTGGGGATGAGTAATATATATTCATTTGAAAAGACCGATGTATTTTCATGTGTTGATGAAAATGTTCTCAAATATGCATTCCTGCACTTACCTCTTTGATATGAGATTCTTGGAATATTGTAACTGATAATGGACACTTGGATAATTGTCATTGTGCAGAAGAAATAAGTAACTCATATGAGGGAATTAGTAAACAGAAGATTTGATATTTTAGAAAGCTTTAATATTCAAAATATCATATTAAAGTTTTAACCTAAAAAATGTTTAATAGTATTTAAATTACCACAAAACTCATCGTTACTGCATCTGAAGTCAGTCCGTCTAATATTTATACAAATATATCAACTGTAAAAGCAGTTTGATAACGTTTTTATAAAAAAAAGCTTATTAAAGAAATGCTTTTCCTCAAAATACAGATATTTTAGAGTTAGAGAAAATGAAGAAATTTCTTGTACACTCAGAGAAATAATGTTTATCAAAAAACTGCAAAACTGGAAACGCTCAGAACTGAAAAACCAGAGAAAAATTCGAAATTTCGGGAAATAATACTGAAACTGCTAGTCTATTTTTATAGAATGTCGATAAATTTAACTTATAAACATTATGAAATAAATTCTACTTTCATGCTTAAAATATAACCTTTGTTACTTTAAAGTTATTTTAAAGACTTTAGTGGTTGATATGCATCATACTGTTAGAGTGATCCCGTTAAGTTTTTTTTTTTCAAGAAAACATTCGCCCTTAGAACAATTTGCATTTTTTTCCTGTACTGAATCCTTTAAAAAATAAAATGAAATAGCCCAAAATTTAAGATTTTCTATACATACATGCACAGTTTGAGTTAAACTTCTATTCTTTGTTGAAAAGTTGAACAAAATAAAAGAAAAAATATTCGTTACAGATCGTTCGTTATTATTAAAAGAATAATATATAATAAATAAAAATGTTTTCTCAAATTTTAAGTTGAATTTTATTTTAACTTCTTTAATAAAATGATACCACATTCCATTTAAAATCTGAGCTATTTTTAAAGCAAAGAAACACGAGAGGGTGAAATTGAATCTAAAATGATTTCCTCTCAAATCTCTATGATCCCATTTCGCAAAAAGAATATGAATGTCTGCTAACATAATGGCGTTTAAATTTATGACTGTGTATTGATTTTCATTAAAACTGTAACCTATGTGTTCCTTTTTCCTCAATCTCGTTTATTTTCAGCGAAGCTTGAGGCATATTCTATTGATTGAATGACTGATTAAACTATAAAAAGTAGTCTTAAATGTTTATGCATTAAATACAATAATGCTTACGATTTTATCCAATTCATATGTATAACAAAAGAATAGGCGGATAATTTCAGTGTATATTTAATTCGTTTAAGATAACGTTTTGTTATACACACGATATTGTGACAGTCGACTTTTTATGTTTTATAGTTTTAGTATTTACGGGATATTTATATCTTTGAAAAAATTCTGTTTTTAGCCGTAAAAAAAAACAATAAAAGATTTAATAAGAAAGAGGATAACACGCTTTAGACAGGGAGTCTTCAACCTGTTGCCGGTAGAAACACTTTATACTGTTGCACCAAGATCCGAATATTAAAAATGCGTTCGTAATTGTATAAATATGTCGCACCTATAGTCGCCGTTCAGTCTGTTAACCCGTCTGTCCATCTATTTGCAACATATAACAGAGCAAAAATTACCCAACCAAATCATTTGAGATTTAAAATATATAGTTGTTGCATAATTTTGTCCAGTCATCAAATTTTATAAAAATGAGATGTATAGTTTAATTACAGGGACAATCAAAAGTATTCCATTATATTATGTTCAACGGGAAAAAATAGCTTCAAGTACATTTTAATATCATTACACTGTTTCGAATATAAAAAATTGACATAAATCTATGAATTGTATATTAAAATATACGTTATGTAAAATCTGTGATGCAAAGAATAATCATTATCAATTTACAAGTGACACAAATGTAATCCACTACATAATAGTATACGAGAAAATATTGTTTGGGGCGTGCTTTAATTATAATAAACTATTTAACATTTTATGAAATTGATACACGTTGCTGATGTTAACTAAAGGTTACTTCCTGAATAATAGAAAGCGGGTATATTTTACGGGGACATACAAAGGATTTCGGATACTTATACTATCCGAAGTACTGTATACTATTACACCAAAATCCGGATATTTTTAAAACTTCGTTTTAGTACAAACGCACCCCATTTTCTACGCTTCAAGGGAAATTTCCATCTTTTTTACTTTAATTTTCTAAGGTGTGTTTGTGGCTCCCAAAAATGCAGTTTATTATTTTCGCTGGAATTGAATGCAAATTTCGTTTCGTAAATCAATCAGCCGCGCCGATTATAAAACGGGAGAAACAATTATAGAACAGGATCGAAAACTCGTATCAGCGAATTGTGGAACAAGCCTTAACTAGTGAAGAAATATCTTAGGTGATTCGACTGGAGTTGGAGATAATTTTTGATTTTACACAGGGTGTTCGAAAAATATAGATTTTCTAACAGTGCAAGATACCAATTTGGTAAGAAAAAAAATAGTGTATACTTCTATAAATTTCATCAGTGATTTTCTTTGCTATTTTCAGTATCATTGGTATTGCTGTAAAATAGTACTGTATGCTTGACTGTATGCGATTGTTATTAAACTTGCCAATCTAACATTAGTATGTGAGTTTTCAATTTAGTAATGTTGCAATTTTGATCTGACTACTAAATTACTATTAAAAGCAATATAGAATATTCCTAATTTTGAAAGATCCATCGCAGCTCTGTCCAATAGAATTTAATAACCTCTTCAGACCCCAGGGTTTATTTATGTACATTTTAAAACTTCAGTTATGTATTAATGTTTATAAATCGATAACTAAGAAATACTCAAAATCGAAAATAATTAAAATTTATTTTTTAAAAACTTTGGTAATATATAAGGATTAAAAAAGTATATTTAAAAGAAAATTAGAATTTTAAAAATTTATTTTACTTTTTGCTTGAAATATATATATATATATATATACATAATATTTTTTTTATTTCTAATGGTTTCGAAAAATGGTATCTCAATGCACAGTAAAATTATTCGCGATTTCTTTTTCATTCATTTCATACTTTTCTGCTGTAAACCATCTCTATATAACACGTAGCTTGCTAAAAAAAGCCCTATAAAAAACAAACTGCGATTTTGCTTAGTTCTGCTACCTGTAAGGCTCCATTCACACCCATTTTTCTTTTTATAACATTATCCATATACGTGAAAAAAAATTGTAAAGATGTACCATACACATCGTTCAAAAATGATAAATATTGATTTATAAAATGATATAGGTTAGGAAAGAAAATAGCGAAAGACATTAACTATATAACCGTTATCTCTAGCAACAATTCTTGTTATTGTTAGCCTCAAATACACTGGTGCAAGTAATTAAGAGAATTTTTATATTTGATTTACTGCCTCCAGAACTACTGGGCAGATTTTAATTAAATTTGGTGTGAACATAGGTCGATATAACACAAACAAAATAAAAATTCAACACCTATAATAGAGACACCTGTTCGTGCGTAACACTCATGGGAGTCTGAAGGTTTAAAACAGCGGTTGCAGAATACATGAAAGAAATGGATTAATAGGAAGTATGATCCCCTCATACAGCTATACAGGCCTCGCAGTCTGATGTCATACTGGAAATAAGGCAGTTTATCAGTGTCTGTGGCAACTTGTCCCACTCATACAGCAACATTGTTTTCAGTCCCTTGATGTTCTCGGAGGAGGGATTGCGAGTGGCAATTGCCCTCCCCAGAGCGTCCCAGACATGCTCTATAGGGCCCAGGTCTGGAAACCTGGCTGGCTAATCCGTCCGGCGAATATCCACAATCTCGAGAAATTCGTCGAGCAGAAGCGCTTCATGTAGCATCGCGTTATCGTCCTGTAAGATGAACTCGGGGGAGGGGGGGGCACTGTACCCCGGAAAGGCTTACATAAGGCTCCGTGACCACATCCCTATACCACACACCAATCACAGAGCCTCTGTCAAAGAAGCCGAGAAGTGTGCGGGCGTCCAACAATGATGCGTGTCCAGACCATTACACCACCACCGCCATAATTGTTGATTTCGTGACATTGAAGGGTAAGTAGAGGGTTCCTGCATCTCTCCATATGAAAGTACTGTGAGAATCGGTATTTAAGCTAAAGCGAGACAATCACTATGCTAATTGGACCATGCTAATGCACCATGCTAATGGACAATTGGTAAATGCACCATGCTAATTGGACTCTCCTGTTCATAGACGTGAGCGAAACACAAACAGCCGGTCTTCTGGGAAACAACCCCTTCTCATTCAGTCTTTTGGAGACAGTCACTCTTGTTACACGGGTTCCTGTGGCTGCATACAGGTCCCGAGTGAGCTGAGAAGCTGCAGTTTCTGTGTTAATCCGCGCTAAAACGGAGAAATGGCGATCTTCTTTGGTCGTCGTCGCTCTTGGACGACCTCGATCCACTGTCCTGGAATTGTTTCCATAGGTTATTATACACGAAGCTGGGCGTTAAATTAAACTGTCTACATATGTGGACTTGCGATTAGCCTGTCTCTAGCATCCACACAATTCGCCACCTCATTCCATAATCTAAACCTTGGTGGTTACTTATTTTTAATGTTCCGGTGTGAATTTAAACGATTGCTGCAGAAATTCGCTGAGGTGTCCTAGCGAACGTAATTCGTCTTACCCTCCACGCACTTATAAAGATTGTTTTCTGCTAGTTCCACCTACCCACACGTATACGCTTACGTATTTTCCGTACAAGATTTGCATTTTTATGTAGACGCAATGATTTTTCCTTCAGTTCAGTGCTTTTCATGCAATTCAATAAAATATACAAATTCTCTTAATTTATTTCACCAGTATAATATATTTTTTCTGTCACGGTGCACGTGAGTTTAAATAGATATTACACGCATAGCTATCACACTATAAATGATGCATTATATGAACAACCTGTAGGAATTGATTAGACACTTATTGCATTTTCAATTAATATGATTAAAAATCTTTATAGATTATTCATTTATGATTAAGTTTCCGTTAAAAGTAAAGAAAAATGTTTTACAACTATTATTTGTCACTTTAACTTGCATTTTGCCATGATGTATTTGAAAATATCGAGATAAAGCTCACGCATTGCTATTAGTCCAGTGATAATATCTCATGCTATTTGTGAAAATGGACTTTACTAAACTTACATCGATAAACATTTTAGATTTTCTATTCCAAACTGGAATATGATCTAATAGTTAAAAATTTAGTAAATTTAATTATAATATTTTTTTAATACAGTTAATTTTTAGGAGATATTTAAGCTTTTCGCAGATATATTTAAACCCATGCACTCTAAAAAAACAAAGTATGTTTTTTTTTATTTACATAAATATAGATATACATATTCATCTTCTCTTTATCATCACTTTTACATAAAAATATGTATGTAATAAAATGTGTACATATTTACATAAGTATGTATAAAATTATAAAATTACACTTAAAATTATCTTTCTTGCCGTTAAAATTAACCTGTATTTAAGTGCGTTTATTGACTTTATGGAAATGTGCAATTTGTCATCCTTTCCAAAACACAAGCAAGTATGTAAATGTAGAAAATCGTTCGGATTTACCAGAAATGCTATGTTAATGTAGATTTACAAATTTTGCATATTACAAAATATCTATGTATTTTGCATATTACAAAATACAGGGTGTCCAGTAAATGACTGACCCATTTTGAATGTATATAACTAAAAAACGGATTGAGATAAAATGTGTGGTTTGTTGCATGGTTATCAGAAAATTAGTAAATTTTGAGATTTTCACTTTCTTAAAATAGTACGAATTGCTATCGAAATTCAGACATTACTCTAGTTTTCATACGCTTGAGATTTCCGACTCATTTCGCAGAATCGAATCTCTGTCGACATGTTGAATCGACTGTTCACTCACCTACAGAAATAGATCTTGTTGGATGGAAAGAGATTTAAAATAATATTTATGATTGAATAATGTCTATTATGCTTAATAAAAACAATAAAGTATACTTTTTAATAAGCATTGACTTTTCACACATTTACCATAAGTAAATTGTATTAAAAAATGTTTTTGTAACCCGTTAACTGATTCTCTTTTTACGTACACTAAATTGAAAATATTACATAAACACGGTTCTTTAAAAAATCTTAATATTTAATCTAAACATTTCTTCCATTAAATAGTATGAAATTGTATTTAAAAAATTAAGTGATGAAAAAAGTTTTTAAAGGATGGATCAAGTAAACTCTTCTTGCTTGTACGTCGTGTACTGAAATAAAAAGTTAAAACAGTGGTACGCAAATAGTAGTGGCAAGTTTCCTGTCTAAAATAAAAGCGAGGTAGTGATATAATAATAGACACATAAAAATATATTAAACATTAGAATAAAGGTTCGTCTATATTTCGTCTATCGTGTCTTAAACATAAGAAATTATTGATCACGACGATGAAAGTAACATACGAAACTACGTGCTAAGACGAAAACCTGTCTAAAACGAAACATTTTTCATTTTTCCACAAACTTAATTTATCTCTACGTTGTATTCGTATTTTGACTTTTAAGATATCTGAAAATGTTATTACGAAAGCCACGGCAGATTTTAAGATGCTTTTTACACACAGTCCTTCCCTGTTCTTACCCTGATTGCTAACGCATCTACCTGAAATGGAAGGATGCTTAAAGAGAAAAAAATAAGTGACTTACCTATTTTTATGTCCTGCGAGTCACCCCTTTTCAAAATTTCATTACAGAAAGCATAATAGATCCTGAATTATCATAGAATCATTAAAGATCTACTTATTTTAGATCAATTTTATAAATATAAATATTACCAAATTACTGGAACATTAGTGTTTTTTATATAAATTCTAAAAAAATTTTATTTTTAGATTCAGTTTTTTGTTTTTTTAATAATGTTTTTTATTTCAAATCACATGCAAGAGGAATTTTCAGAATCCTCCTTCCCTTCTTTTCTTCAGGAAGAATAATTAAGGAAAGGGTTGGAGGAGGACGAAAATATATCTTAGGATCTATGATGGTCTTTGTAATGAAATTTTGAAAAGGGGTAACTCTCAGGATATAAAACAGATACGGCGCTTTTTTTATCTTTTTAAATATCCTTCCATTTCAGCGTAGACGTGTTTTCACTTTTTGGGAGAGGGGGAAGGGATAGGTGTGTATAAAGTCATCTTAAAATCTCTCTTGGCTTTCATAATAAAATTTTCAGATGTGTTAAATGTCAAAATATGCATATAATGAAGGAATGATTTCAGTTTTCGGAAAAATGAACAATGTTTCATTTTAGGCAGGTTTCCGTCTTAGAGATGGCTATGTGTGTTACTTCCTCCGTCGAAATCAATATTTTTTTACGTTTAATACAGGATTTGTTATAAATGGTTTCCTTCATTCTCAGGTTTATTACATTTTTATATGCCGATTTATAAGTTACTGGCCCGCTTTTTTTTTTTAGACAGAGAACTTGCTAACACTATTTCCGAACCACCGTTTTAACAAACTTAACTGATTTCACTGCACGACCTAGCAAGAAGACTTTGTTTAATCCACCTCTTAAAGCTTTTTCACACCACTATTTATTTTTTTAATACCATTTCATACTATTTAATGGAAGAAATGTTTAGTTTAAATATTACGACCTTTTTAACTTAAAAAAGCGATACTTATCCCATATTTACAATTTATTGTACTTAAACAGAGATTCAGTTAACCGGCAACAAAAACATTTTTGAATAGAATTTATTCATGGTAAATGTGTGAAAAGTCAATACATATTAAAAGGAAGTTTTATTGGTTTTTATTTAGTATAATAGATATTATTCAATCATAAATCTTATTATAAATCTCTTTCAATCCAACAAACTCTGTTTCTGCAGGTGAGTGGAGCGTCGATTCAATATGTCGACTAAGGTTTGACTCTACGAAGTGAGCCAAAAAGCTCATGCATATGAAAATAGAGTAATATCTGATTTCCGACAGCCTGATGCCGCCGCCAGTGCCATATGTTGGCCGAAATTCGAACTATTTTAAGAAAGTGTATAGATAAAAATTTACTGATTTTCTGACAACAATGCAGCAAACCACCTATTTTATCTCAAACCGGTTTTTTTCTGTAATTTACATTTAAAATGGGTCAGTCATTTACTGGACACCCAGAATCTATGTATTTTACATATTGCACCAAAATTAATACACATGTATGCACTTAAACAAAATTTTACAAAGAAATATGCACATTAATCTAACGTAGCCCTATGCATAAGCATAGAATATCATATAGGTTTACTTGTAAAATATTCGGTAGGAATTACATGTTTACTTTAGATTGAATCTAATAGAAAAACCCTGCTCTTGACTTAGGTGTATTTTTGAAGAATTTTCAGTAAAATTTGATAGAAAAAAATCCGGCAAAAACCGAAAATAGTAGCAATATCACAGTTTCTGTAATTTAAAAACATTTAATTTACGGTATATACATATATATGTGTGTGTGTGACGAAAAAGGGCGGTATTCCATCCGCTGTACAATACGTCCATTCCCTTAAGCACTAACAGCAGGTTAAGCAGCCGTAATGGTAAGTTACCAAGCAGTGGATTGGGGTCTTTGGGTATTTCCCCGTAAAAAAATTAAGTCACTCAGTCTTTGAATTCATTTTTATTAGAACACATAAGATAAGTGAAGTTATTCCAGCAGTCAGCGTTGCACACATCGAATACTACAACCTTCGTGAACCAAGCTACATCATTCGATATTCCAATTTATCGGAAAAATGAAACGGACGTCTTAGTAGTTTAAAAATCAGCTACAATCTAACGCTCTTAAAACCTAGAATGAATTTCCGAGACTTCACGAAAAAAACTAGCCCCTCCCCAGTCCGCGTCAGCAAATTAAAGATCCAATTGGGATTAACTTCAAGGCTACGACGTCAGACATCACCATCTCCTATTGGCAGACGGTGGCGTGACCTCCCGTAGGATCTTAATACTGTTGCGGAATAGAATAATCTGTTCACATATGCGCAGGAACACTCCGGCAGACGATCTTAATAAAAAATAAAATCTCGATAATTATTCTGAAAAGGAAAAATAGACTCTACATTGAAAGGAGATTTCGAAATCGTTTCCCGCTCTTTTTGAGAAACAAGCAATAGATTATTACTAAGTTAAATGAAATAAGAAAAAGAACTTTAGCTGTTAAAATATTAATACATTACGAAACTAAGATTAAAAGTATGTTCCATAAAGTTAGAATTAAAAGCTCAGAGAGGGCAAAATGGCGCAATTTTTTTTATTACACACACACACATATATATATTGCATCATACAGGTTCTTATACATAAATTGTTCATATAATTTTAGGGCATCAAAGCTTACATAGCATGCAATAAATATATTTTGTACAGTCCTTTTTTCTTTTATATTAAAGTTACACTATTTTGTTATTCTAAACAAATCTGAGGGAAAAAGAAGATACACACCAAACACATAAGATCGTTCTTCATGCAAACATATTTCAAAACCATAAAGATATTCAGTTGAAAATGTACATTCCAGAATACTAATTCGTGTACTATGTATGCAAAATGCATCGTTTTTATATATTACAAAAATGTATGTACATTCATAATTAATTTGGACAATAAACAAACTTTAATAGGGTTATCTGATAACAATTTAAACATCTAAGCAGCTCAAAGTGTTATTACCTAAATACATAGAACAATGTGTATTTCGCAATTCATGCACACGACGTGTACTAGGTTATTTACAAATCACTTTGCACATGTAGACAAGTCATCTTTATGTCATTAATATATCTGTTTTAATGTGTACATTTGCGCATTTATTTTTTGCAGTGCTGTTTACAAAAATGAATTGTTATCATATTCACAACATTTTAAGAAAAAGCCTATTAATTAAGAATTTACGCATACAAAATAATATTTATAATAAGAATTCTTTATGTGTGTAAACAAGACAAATTAAAATAGTTTTACACATCTTTATATTCATTCAATAATGCAAATACATGCAATTTTGTGAATTTAGATATAAATCATCGGAAAAATACATTTTTGTTCGGTTTTTTTTAATTATTATTTGACAGTAACGGACCCTACCAATCCTATTAAAAAGCATATAATATATATATATATATATAGTGATTGTTCTGAAATTCTTAAAAATATTAAGTAATTTTGCTTCAAAATAATAAAAAGTTTGGCAATATATGACGAATTTAATTATCATATTTAAAAATGAAAATACTTACACTAATAGTTTAGGTAGTTTTACGTACTCATGCGCTTTGGGCAAAAAGTTTTCCCAACATTCGTTAATGAATTTTAAGTCACTGGAGTATTAGTGAGAAATTTCAGCAGTCTAACGACTTGCCTCCGGATATTGAAATGTAATTGCTTTCTGTGATTAAATACATTTATCGCGCAAGCTAATTCTTTGTGAAACTACATTTTTATATTTCATTTACTCTGCACTAAGAATTGATAAACTTAATCCTCATCGGAATAATAAAATTATATTTTTAAGATATATATTGTTAGACTCATATTAATTAGAAAACTTTTGTTATTTTTGCGTAAATAAAATTTGTAATGCACTGTAATGAAATAAATGTAGTGGTGTGTTTCAGATTTGCTTAGAAATCAAATTAGGTTACAAAACAAGAATATAAAGCAATATTCTTCATATCCTTGTTTTGTATAGTACTGTATAGTACATACAGTATGTACTATACATTCTGTATAGTACATACAAATGACTATAATATGCTAAATGTATTAATAGCGACATGGCATGAGGCCTATTGAAAGATATTTAATGTATTTCAGGTACTATAGAGGCTTAAAAAGGCATTTAACATCCCGAAGAATTGAATAAAAGTTCTCTCAACTACTTAAAAGGGAAAAAAACAAACACAGAAATAAATGTTAGCTAACAGGATGTTTACGGTTATAACTTCATACGGTTATAACTTTTGCAAATTTTTATTTAATATCGGGTGATAGCGTAACTTTTATATAGCTGAAATTTATGAAGCGTGCATGAGGATAATCTATTGATAATAGTATTAAATCTTTCTTTAAAAGATTTCTGTGCATATTTGTTGTCTGTCTCATTTAAAGAGTATGTTTATTGCAGAACGTTGATTACATTTATGTGAAATCGCTAAAAAAAAAAACATATTTATCTTGTATGTGTTTTTATTTGACATTTAATCAAGTTTATGTAATTTGTTTTTATTATTAATCTTTACAACCTGATTTTTTTAAGTTAACTTTTTACCTCAGAGGCTATCAAAGACCTGAGAGATGAAGTGCCCGCAGGTTCTATATTGACGCACGTATGTACGTACGTAACGCGATAACGCTAGATAGAATTATCCGATTGGCTTCTAATTTTGGATATTGATTTATTATGTTATTTCACTTCCTTGATTTCTTTTGGGCGCCCAATGGTTGAGCACAAAAAGGGAAAACAGGGGGTTAATCCCCCTTCATTTAGATAAATGGGTTTTTAATGCAGAATTTGCTGATTTTCTTCAAATTCTCTATTTAGGTACATACTGATAAGGCGTTTCCTTGATTTCTTTTTTCAGACTCGTTTCTCAACTATAAAGGATTGAATAGGTTCTTATCTTCTTTAATTAAAAAAATGGGTTTTTTCAATGAAGAAAAATCCGATTAGATTCATATTTTGTCTATAGATTCATTCTGAAAAGATGATTCCCTGATTAGTTTTGGGAGTTTATTGGTTAAGTATAAAGGGGGAAATGAAGGAGCAAATCCCCCTTTAATTTAAATAAAGGGGTTTTTCATACAGAATTATCCGAATTGCTTCAATTTTGCATAATTTTTTATTCTTCTAAGACTCTATCCTGATTTATTTTGAGAGTTCATTAGTTAAGTAAAATTAGAGGGAGAACGGGGGGAGGGTAATTCAATACTTAATTTAGACTATTATGTTTTTATGCACAGATATCTGATTTGCTTCAATTTGGTATACCATTGTATTCGGATAAGGTGCTTTCCTGATTAGATTTGGAGGTTGGTTCCTTAGGTATAAAGGGGAGAAATCGCGGAGCTAATCCCATATTAATTTATTTTACGAGGGACATAATTCTTTGAGAAAATAAGCCTACAATATACAATAAGTGTTGATAGCCTTTGAGCTCAATTCTATCAGTATAATTTGGCTACTTTTTTTTCAGGTGCCTTCGTAATTATATAAATACGTAGCACCTATGGTTATCATTCAGTCCTTCCGTCTGTCCTTCTGTTTATCTGTCCGCATATAACACAGCAAAAACTACTTAACTGAATCGTTTGAATTAAAAAATATATAAGTGTAGCATAAATAAGTCGATTCATTTCAAATTTTATGAAAATCGAATGGATAGTTTAATTACAGGGACAATTAAGAGCATTCCATTACATTATCGTCAATGGAAAAAAATAATTTCAAGTGCATTTTAATGATGTTATACTCTTTGGAACATAATATAATTAACATGCATCTATGAATTAATTGCTAAAAAATAAATTTTGCACTGTCTGTGATGCAAAGAATATTTATTATTAATTTACAGGGCCACACAAAAGTATTCCATTGCACAATGTTCTAGGAATAAACACTGTTTGGAGCGCGTTTTAATACTATTAAACTATTTCACATTTTATGAAATTGATAAACGTTGCTGAGGAATACTACAAATTATTTCCTGTACAATAGAAAACAAATGGTATTTGCAGGGACACAAAAAAGAATACGACAAGTATACTGTATACTATTACATCAAGATCTGAATATTTTTAAAGCTTTGATATAGTATGAACGCACTTAATTTGTTACGTTTGACGTGTAATTTCCAACTTGTTATTAAATATTATATCAACTTTTTTTTTAGTTTTAAATGAAAAATGGTGATATTCTTACTTCATGTCTTTTCCTGACCAGAGTTTATCTCACTGCTCTCTATATACCAACATTCTACTTGATTTCTGAAATTTCAAAACAAGCAAATTATAGAAGAAAACAATCCAATTTCTGACATGTACAACAGAACATATTGATGATACAATCTATTTGTGTTGATCTTAACACGCAATGTGAAATAATTGCTTGTTATGAAGCACAAAACTCTTATACTGTGAAATATAGAATTTCTACAATGTCTGGAATTTTATGTGAGAAAGTGAAAAACATATTTGATGAAGTTAAGATTCTCTTATAATGTCATTCCATAGCCATCAGCCAAATAAAAGATGATAGTGAATTAGAAATTGGCAATGATTTGAATGAAAAGACAACATAGACTGTATTGAAATAATGTTGAATGCTTACATGATAAGAAATTTATAATTCAATGGATCCGTTTATAATTACATTAATCCAAAACATTGATAAATGACTATCTAACTGTAGTCTTTGAAATGATGGTGTGTCTTAGTATGTAGTTTCATTTACTGTACAAAGTCTTCTCTCGAAAAAGTGAAATAAATATTTTGTTCATTCCTAATATCTTACGTAGATCTGTTATATATATATATATATATATATATACGAAAAATAAAGAAAGACTTAAAAATAAGCTAACTAAGTAATAATAAGCTAAATAAGCTAAATAAGTAATTTTAGAATATTAAAACTGTTTATCGTCGTCCAAGTTGTTCTTATAAGGAGACCAATCATTTAACTCTATTACTTTCGTCTGTGAATTTAAAAAATAGAAACAAGTGTAATACTCATTCCCTCAATTAGGTTTCATATTGATTTCATTGAGAGCATTTTATTCTATGTAAAATAATTGCATTTTACTGCTACTTTGTTCAAACTGCATATTGCTTTTTGATTTTTTTTTTTTTGTAATTTTTAATTTGATTAACAATTCAATTAATAATTATTTTTTGTAACATATTAAATTATTTTTAAATATTTAAATTTTAACAAAACAGAGCAAATTTCAATTATTTTGTTAACCCTACTTCTAGAGTGAAATCTAATCGAAATACAAAAACATGTCCAAAATATCTGAAAATTAAATACATTAATAAACATTGACAGGTTAGCCAAAACTTTTCATTAATCATGTAATGTGTAACTTTGCAGCTATAATCTTGCACTTTAGTGTCCAAACAAAAATGTATGCTGGAAATAAAATATTTCAAAATTTAAGACATATTAAAATAGCTAAAAAAATATTATTATTGTTAATTAATTGTTTGAAGTTTTGGTTTGATTTCCATCAGAATAAAAAACTATGCATCAAATGAATTATAACCTGATTTTTCGTGATGTGATTGTTCTGAGCTGTAATAAAGTTCTGATGAAAGATAAAATTTTTATTTATAACGTTGATATCAAACAAAAATTAATTCTATTTAAAAATAAAAATTTTATCTTTCACGTACGATTCTCGGTTATACTTTTAATTTCATTCCCATCTTTTATGTTTAATTTAGATAAGAAAAACGTAACATTTTTTCTAAAAATTTAAATTGAGTTATCTTTCTCTAGAAAATGAATGACTTATCTTGTTTGGATATTTCTTTTTGCTGAACGAGTTTAAACAATCCAGGGATTTTTTTTTAACTTATGCTGAAAGAAAAGCGCTTTAATAATATTTTGAAGGGAATTTTGTGGAGTAAGTTATGTTTTAAACAATTTAATATTTCTTTTTTATTATTACTTTTGCTTTATTTTTTAAAAAAATATATTTTTTTATTTATCATTGTTTTTTTTAAACAGAAGAAATTGCGTACTTTATATTAATTTATATATATATATATATATATGTGTGTGTGTGTGTGTGTGTGTGTGTGTGTGTGCGTGTGTGTGTGTATGTATACATATATTAAGCGATTTTTGCTTATTGAAATACTTATATTATTTATATATATATACTTATATATATATACACTTATATATATACTTATATATATTTAGATCAAACGAAGAAAATATGTACACCATTCAAATTTTATTGTCACAACTCATTTTTAATTATTTTATAATGAAATTGAATGTTTTTACAATTCTGACGATATTTGAATGTATTACATACGTTATGCGTATTCGATTATACTTAACATAAAAATGTTTCATAGAAATGTAAACTCACCCAATGATAAAAAATATATATTATTTTTTAAAATATTTTTTTACATTATGGTTAAGTTAGTCACTTCGTTCTTAATTAATGTGTAATTTTTATTTAATGTAAATTTTGTTAAAAAGCGTTTCTAAACAAAATTTTAATGAAAGATTGTATTTATAATTTTTTTCTTCTTAGGATGTTATTTTAAATACAGGGCATAAAAAAGGCTGTAATTTTTTTTAAATCATAATGTTTGAAGTAACTAATTTTTTTTTATTCCTCTTACAAGGAAGGTCTCCATACGGGCATACTCAGAAAAATCTGAAAAAATTACAGAATGTTCTTCTCATACAGTTATATATGTTTATAAAAAAAATTTCGGCGGAATTTCCTTATTACGTCCGTAAAAAAATAATAAAAATTTCGTTTATTTGGCGATTTATCTCCGGTTGGCGAAAAAACGAAATTTTGAAAAATACGCTTTTACGCTTCGAATACTTTTTAAAGAAAAAACTTTCTATGTTCAATTTATTTAAATAAGTTTAGTTTAAGTAATTTTAGTTTTGCATTTTTACTTTACTTTAAGTGTAATTTTGTCATATTCGTTTATATGTACTTTTAACAAAATGAAATTAATATATTTTATCATTTAAAACACAATTTAAATTGATTAAAATTGTTCCAAATTGAAAAATACACTGTTAAAAATCTGCTGCATTTTGTTGCAGCACGGTTACTTGGCCGTGAAATGGAGCTTTCTCATTGGTTGGAATAGAGATATTATATACAAGCGGTGGAGTGCGTTGCAACAAAATGCAGCAGATTTTTAGCAGTGTATGACGCGGTCAATTGACCGTGCTATGGAGCATTCTCATTGGTCAGAAGAGAGATATTCTATAAAAGTAGTGGAGTGACGTTGCAGTAAATGCTGCAGATTTTAAAAAGTGAAGTCAATTAAAATCAATTTTCAGATTCGTTAAAATCGTCTGCTTTTGGCGAGGAAATGCATTGCTCGCCAAATCCCGCGTCGCTTTCAGCTTTTCACGCCAATTATTCCAAACTATTTTATTTTTTTACATATTTAATAATGTAATTCCGCCGCTAATTTTCACTGATCTTTTATTACCTACATGAGTAGTTTAATTCGTATTTTTTTCAAAAGATTCTGCGTATGCCCCCAATGGAGACCTTCCTTGTTAGTTTTAAAGCGTAAACAGTTTTGAAATATGCGACAATACACAGTTATACAAAATACCTTTTTCCAAATTCAAGTTACAGATATTGTGATTAAAACACTTAAAAAAAAATCCGTTAAATTTACGGAGCAGTAATGTTGCTAGCAGTTTCTGCCGTAAAAATTGCATTAAAATTAGATATAATAAAAAATGACTGCAATTTGACTGCAATTTTTACGGCAAAAGTTTCTGGCAACATTGCTGCCAGCAGTTTTTGCGTATTATTATTAACGTTTTTTATTTTTTATTTTATTTTTTTTATACATTGAAGTACGTGTAGCTTTTTAAAGATTGGTTTGTAAACGATTAGTAAACGATAATAAATATAAATTTTACTATCATATAAATTAATATTTAAATGTTAAACATAATGCAACTTTTGCACATTATAAAAACGCAGATAAATTTAATGCAATCTGTCAAATGACGCAATGATGCAAATTTTACGACAAAGCTTTCTCATAGCTTTCTCAGAAATTTTAATTCGCAAAATGACACTGAAATTGAATTAAAGATTTCTTGTATTAACTGCTATGGACATGACTGTTATAAAAAATTGCGGCTCTTATAAAAGCGAAATAGAAGCCTAGTGGCTGACTGTGGCGCTACAGATCGGGAAATCGACTTCTCATTAGGCACAGTTCACTCAGCTTTTCATCCTTTGTGGTCGATAAAATGAATATCAAGCTTGCTTGGGAACTAAACATTGAGTTCTCGCGTTATACTGGCCACCTTGCCGGGACGTATGCTTCATAGCACCTCGGGTCTAGGGTCTAGCAAACAGAAATGGGCACTGTCAGCGTTAATTATTCATTGATTATAATGACTCATATTCTTTTTTAGTTTAGTATTTTTTAAAGGCGAAATTACTTACCACAAAAAAGGAAACACCCACTCAGGCGCAGTACTTATTTGTTCCGGCAGAAAGTTTTACGCAAGAAATCCTCTCCGACTGATAACGGTGCAAAACTAATTCTGTACAATTTTTTTTTCAATAAGAATCTTCTGTTGTTTCTTTATGTAATAACATTTAGATACTACAGACGAGCTATCAATAATGTCACCCATTTCATTTAATTTTGGTTTTATTTATATGAAAACATACGTACAAAAATATTAATGATACTGTTGTTGTTAACATACTCTTGAAATATAGAAACACAGCATGTAAATTCAATATTTAATCAAAAATCTGTTTTACTTTAAATATTGTTAATTGTTGCTCAAGAAAAGAAACAAGAGGAAACAATAGCATGATCACAGAATTTAATAGAAATCTTGAAATCAGAGGAGAATGAAAAGGCGCCTATTTACAAACAAATTGAGCGAAATCTTCAGCTGCAAAATTTATAAGTTTCTTCAATGCAGTATCAAAAAGAAAAGTCTTTTTTTTTCGTATGCTATCAATTCTCAAGTACTTCTTTTATTGGACAACTTACATGATCACTAAACATATATGCTACATAAAAAGTCCAAAATACACAAAATTTGTTACTCTAATTGGTATGAATTATATTATGCTTTTTAGTATATTTATTTGAGAATTGATAGCATCCAAAATTACAGCTTGCACAGAAACGGATTGATACACTCTAAATTTAGTCGGAAACATTGTACAAAAATATGGGCAGAAATACTAATAAGGAAGGTCTCCATATGGGCATACTCAGAAAATTCTGAAAAAATTACAGAATGATCTTCTCATGTGCTTATATATGTTTCTAAAAGATTATATATGTTTCTAACATATGTATGCATATATATGTTTCTAACTAAATAAATAAACAACGTTAAAGAGCACAAATATTATAAAATAAAAGATGTTAAAAGCATACAGCCGTTTCGGGTTTTCTAAAGTCCCATCATCAGTGCTAAAATGTGTAAAACGTAAAAGAAAGTCACATCGTTAAATAAAATAAAATAAACCGTGCATCTGAGCTCGCCGCTAAGGCGAACTGACCATGAAACGTTGCAAAGCAACAGTAAAAGTAAACTGGCACGCGCACTCAGAAGGAGACCAATCATATGTCTCTTCCCAACAATATTGTATTATTGAGGCTTCGGAAAATTTAAAATTGTGACTAATGGACCAGCAATGGCTGGTGATAGCGGAACGTTTTATTTCACAATTTTTAACGTTAGCACCAAGTTCTCCCACACGTTTTTTCAAGGTACGCTTCGTCTGACCGATGTACATTTTATCGCATTCGCAAGAAACCTTATAAATACCCCAATGCGATAAATCTTCTATTGGATCTTTGAGATTTGAGAATTGTATTTTGTTGAAAGGAGTTAAGGTTATTTTAAAGTCAAATTTTGACAAAATTTTAGAAATTTGATGACTGATTTATGGAAAATACGGAAGAATAATTAAGTTAGCATTGCGGTCTGAGTTGAAGTTCGAAGGAGTACGTTTTCTTAATTTGTTATGAATGGAATCAACGATTTCGATCGGGAAACCCCGATCAAGGGCAATGGATTTGATATGGTTTAATTCTGCTTTAAGTAAACTATCGGAGGTGCAAATATTTAAGGCCCGGTGTACATAAGTGTTAAAGGCAGCTAATTTCTGATTAGTGGGGTGAAATGAATGGCGATGGGTAGGGCAAAGATACAGCGAATGGTTTACGATAGACAACTTGGTAACTAGTAATTGGCTTGAAAATAACAATCAATTACCTTTCCTGGATGTTTTGGTTTCCCGAGAAAATAACTTTTTTCACACAACTGTCTATCGTAAACTATTCATCATGAAGCTCTAAATTTCACTGTCCCATTACGTAACGAGAACAAAGTTCTAACGTTAAAAATTGTGAAATAAAACGTTCCGCTATCGCCAACCATTGCTGGTCCATTAGTCACAATTTTAAATTTTCCGAAGCCTCAATAATACAATATTGTTCATCAGTTTATGATTTAGACTTTTGGGAAGCTTTTCATATATGAAAAAACTCTAGTAATTTGTTTAATGACATGTGCAGTACTCCAAGATTTTCTGATGTCTGGTTTCCATTCCTGTAATATCACTTCCTCCCCCCTCCTTTTCTCCTTGATTTGGACTCGTCTAGTGGGAAGAGACATATTATTGGTCTCCTTCTGAGTGCGCGTGCCAGTTTACTTTTACTGTGCTTTGTGACGTTTCATGGTTAGTTCGCCTTAAGAGCCCACAATAGTCACAGAAAAATTACTCAAAAAGACCCGGATGACCATGTAAAGTCTATGGGAGCGTTCTTTTCTAATATCGCGCTCAAAATTTAATATTTTTGCAGGATATTTTTGCACAAGATAGCTGAGGGAAGTCAACAACCGGGCTAGTTTTTACTTTTTCGATTTTGGTTATATATTTTTTATATTACGATAGTTTCAGTTTCAGAACCGGTTTAAACCGGTTTCGAAAGTTAAAGTAATTTTTTAAAGAAAATCTGAAACAAAAATTGAAAAAGTAAAAACTAGCCCGGTTGTGGATTGCCCTCAGCTATCTTGTGCAAAAAAATCATGGAAAAATATTAAAATTGGAGCGAGATATTAGAAAAGAACGCTCCCATAGACTTTACATGGTCATCCGGGTCTTTTTGAGTAATTTTTCTGTGACTATTGTGGGCTCTTAACGGCGAGCTCAGATGTACGGTTTATTTTATTTTATTTAACGATGTGACTTTCTTTTACGTTTTACACATTTTAGCACTGATGATGAGACTTTAGACCGAAGCGGCTGTATGCTTTTAACATCTTTTATTTTATAATGTTTGTGCTCTTTAACGTTGTTTATTTATTTAGTTATATATAAGCACAAAGTACAATCCTCCCCCCTTCTTATATGTTTCTAACCCCTATAGAGCGTTCGTAAAAAAATAATGAACATTTCGTTTATTTGGTAATTTATCACCAGTTGGCAACGAAATAAAATTTCAAAAAATTACTTTTTTAAATGTTTTTTAAAGTAAAAATGTTTCATGTTGAACTATTTTTTAAAATAATCATTTAAATAACTTTAGGTTTGTCGGGTTTAGTTTGTTATATCTATAGTTTTGTCATATATATATTTATAATAAAAGTTAAGAATGAAACTTTATGAATTAAAATGAAAATGAAAATAAAAATTAAATTAATTAAAAATGTTTCAGTCTCAAAATTAATTCCAGTTGAGCACTGTATATACATTTTCGTTGCTATGGAAACAAAAATTTCTCCGATATTGATTAGTACGGCAACATTCTTCATCTAGCCTTTATTTTGGAATACGCTTAAATATATAAAAATATATTTTCAATATGAAAATGTTTTTATATATAAAACTATTTTTACACTATTAAAATTAAATAACTGCTGCAAGAAGCCATATATATATGTAATACAATATAATATCGATTTTAAACTCGCTCATTGTTTAAGTTTAAATTCATTAAATACCATTTATTACACGCATTCTAAAAATCCATTAACAAACAATTTTCAGCTACATGAGAATCGTTTGCTTTTAGCGTGGAAATGTACTGCTCGCCAAATCGCGTGACGCTTTAGTCTTTTCACACCAAATCTTCGAAAGTATTAATTTTTTTTACAGGACTTCTACTGTAATTCCGTCTCTAAATTTCACTGTTCCTTTATTTCATACATAACTAGTTTAATTACTATTTATTTTCCAAAAATTCTGAGTATGCCCAGTATGGAAACCTTCCTTGAAAGCTTTGTTTCAAAAATGCTTGTTTGAATATCGAAAAGTCATTGTTTTCTACGCTATATGAAGTTAATGAAAAGTTTTAACTCGGGGTGATTCTCATCTCATTAAAATTCGTTCACACTTTCAATTTGTTTAAAATACATTTCCCATTTTTTGCAGTGTTTTGGGTATTCAGTGATCATACAAATCATTACATTGCAAAAATATAATATTTTTCACAATGTTTTTATGCTAATATTGCTTATGCAGTTCATAAAATCTTTGTATGTGGTTTATATGCGAGTAATATAATTATATTTATTAGTAGTTTAGTATAATAATTGACTAATAACAAAAATGCTAATTCTTAGTGCGGTTTAATTAATACCTATTAATACATACATACATATACATACATATATATATATATATATATATATATATATATATATATATATATATATATATATATATATATATATATATATATATATATATATATTATAAAGCAGAAGTTCTGAAACTTCCAAACGGGTGTTTTCAAAAACTAACCGATGGATTTTTTTGCCGATTGTACCATTCGAAAGGAAATATTTTTCCGAAGGTTTATGATTCAAATTTACAGGGATAACTCTGATTTTTCGTAGTAAATTTCGTATTTTTCGGTTATTTTTGACAAAAGGGTTGCCAGTAGCTGTTTTTGGCGAAAATTATAATTGCTAAAAGAATTAAAATGGCTATATCTGTTAGAAATATTACAAATATAATAATATTGCAAATAATAGCAGAAAATAACTACTGATAATATTAATAATAATAAAGAAAGACCGCTTAAATGAGGCGTAATATTATAAAAACATATTTATCTTGAAAATGAAAAAAATATTTGTAATGCTTAAAAAATAAATTAACGCGAAATATAACAATTGGTTCAACTTTTGGCAACTTATCCCTGGTGTTAGAATAAAAACATGAATTTCAGAAATTGATTAAATGAATTTTGAATAATAGTTATTTCGCTTTTTATTATTTTCTTTCTCTTTTTTTATCGAATTTCCGTATAATATAACTTACAGCAGAAAAAAGCAGATCTGATTGTAAAAGACACTGTAAGTTGTGAGTTACTATTCGTTTCTATACCATTTTCATCTTGCTGTTGTCGCCAAAGAATGTGTTTTTAAGCCGAAAATGCACTACTGACTTAATGCCTGACTTAGGTTCTTAATGGTCGCAATATTGTTGTTGTTTTTTCCAAGTGAAGATAATTTTTAGAGTATATTTTAATATTCAATCGTAAATTACATAGATATGAGTATAACTCTTATTTCTTTTTGCAAATGTTTTCATTGTTAATTTAATCTTTCTTGCGCCATTTCGTCAATTTCACTTACAGGAAAAATTTCAGTTTTAAAATTTAAAAACTGAAGAAGGAAAGATTACCCCATCGATTAAAAATCTACCCCCAAATTCCAAGATTAAATGTCAATAATGGATGATCGTAAATGTCACATTCACTTGACATTAAGTATAATATAAATACTAATTATGTCATGAAGTGATTTTTAATTCGACATTTTATTTCTACTTTTATAGATGTTCTGCTAATTTGTTTTTCGTTATTTAAATGAAAATTTATGCTAATCTATATAATCTGGCTAATAGTTTGGCGATTTGTATAATTTGGCGAAATTGGTCCACGGTATAACCAAGTAGTACTGAAGGAAAAATTTAGCAATTAAAAGTAAATTTATGCAATTATGCATTATTACTATAGATAAATTCAACATTTTGAAATGAAAAATTCCCGCTGAATAAAATTTATAAGTCTTTTTTAATTGACCATTTCCTCTTCAATATTTCTTCAATCAAACTTTCGCTATTCTCTTTCGCGCAGGCTAACAAAAATTTATTTTAAATATTTTATTAGATAAAACGTAAATAACATTTTTCTATTTTAAAAAAAAATATTTTAAAAATCTAATTCTACCATTATGTGTCTTACAGGACAAAATAGCAGAATTACTTTTAAAAATGGTTTTATCTGTTAATTGTATGTTATTTGTTTATTTGGGTGTTTGAATTTACTTTTGTCATCAAACAATGCGATTTTATACCAAGAAGGCATAAGCCGGAGCGATGTTCACAATTACTAAATTCTCTCACTCTCTTTTAAATGTGTGAGAGCATTTTTAGGATATTTTTTTATGTTTAATTGTAAATATATAAATAGCAGTTATAGCAAAAAAAAAATTCGTATAATGTTTAAATTTTAGTATAAATGTCTTCCTCATCCAAACTGTAAAATAATTTAATTGCAACTTTTTAAAGTTTTGGCGCAGATGTCATATACGCACCACATTCGCACGATTGCAACAAAATGGCGATTTTATGCCACACATGGTAAAACTATGATTGTTTATTTATTAATAAACTATTTATTAACTTTCATTTTGTTTTTTAAAATAATATAAATCATTTTGTTCTACAGCTATTAATTAAGCTTTTTTATTTTTTTTTCAAATAATACAAAATAATTAAAAAATATTTATGAAATTGGTAATTAAAAACTAAGTTCTCCAAATTGGCGACAGAAAAAAATTGCGCCAATGTGGTGCATACATGACATCTGTGTCAAAGTTTTTTCTTATACATAAGTAGGGAAAATGCAGTATAAATACCGGTTAAAGTTTATTCCAAATGGAAATTTTGTCACAGATTTGGTCATATACTCATCGAGGTATCTCACTGGCGCCAAAATGGCATTATTTGCCTCATATGGTAACCCAGATATAGTTGTTTATCTGATAAGTTGTTTATTTACTTTCATTTTTTTCTTTTTTGAAATGATATTTGTTGTTTTGTTCTACAGTTACTTTTTATTTATTGTTAATTGCTGTTTAAAATGATAGAAAATAATAAAATATACATAAATTTCTTTGGTATTCTAAAACGAGGATTTTGCCACATTGTAGTTGCAAGATAACCGTGCTAAACCTATTGTGTATATGATGTCTGAGTAGGAATCTTTTGTGAAATATGAAAAGTGTAAATTGGCTACTACTTGATTATCACGTCAACCAATTTCGCCAAATCATTCGCCAAATTATTCAAATTTACATAATTTTACCTTAAATAACTAAAGAGAAAATGCTTAAATACGAAAGAGCAAATAATTTTGTTTTCATTTTTCAGGAGGAAATTTTGCAATAATAAAGTAATTGTTGTAGTGAGAATTTTAATGTGTGTTTTTTTTTTTTTTTATCGTTGGCAACTTGCTGTAACGAAAAATGTTTATTTTTTTTCCAGCTATTGTTTTGTAAGAGCTGGTTTTGTGAAAGCCATGTTAAGATGGTATTCAAATTTTTGAACCCTTCCCAATTACCACCCCCTTGGGCCGATTTTGCTCATTTGCAATTCCCGCTGAGATATTAACCATCTCAATGTACTTGACGAGTTTGAAGATGATTCTTGCATAATTGTGCCTTTTATCGCGCGGACAAAATTTAATATACATATAAACTTTTTAGGTGGGAGTATCTTTGGGTTCTTGGCTTCACATAATGAAAAGTTGTGAAGAAATTTTTCAGAAGTTGTACCATGATAACGACTGTAATAATTAATATTTCTTCAGATAAGGGAAAATTTTAAATCCTTTTGCCACAATGGTTTTATTTCGCTTCTAAATGTGCACTGTTAGTAATAAACTAAAATAGTTACTTCTAAATAGCTGGTTTTTTCGCAACGTTTAAGATAATTTAATATCAAATGGTGTCTAAATCCTTTTCAGCAATGAGCAAGGTGCTGCTGGAGGTCCAAATTATTTAAAATACAAATTTAAATTCACCAGTTCATTTCATCCACGGTTGATTTTGAAATATTGACCAGCGCAGCGGGCATAGTCTGCTAGTATATTATAAAGCAGAAGTTCTGAAACTTCCAAACGAGTGTTTTCAAAAACTACCTGATGGATTTTTTTGCCGATTGTATCATTCGATAGGAAATATTTTTCCGAAGGTTTAAAATTCAAATTTACAGGGATAACTCTGATTTTCCGTAGTAAATTTTGTATTTTTCGGTTATTTTTGACAAAAGGGTTGCCAGTAGCTGTTTTTGGCGAAAATTATAATTGCTAAAAGAATTAAAATGGCTATATCTATTAGAAATATTACAAATATCTTGCAAATAATAGCAGAAAATAACTACTGATAATATTAATAATAACAAAGAAAGACCGCTTAAATGAGGCGTAATATTACAAAAAATATATTTATCTTGAAAATGAAAAAAATATTTGTAATGCTTAAAAAATAAATTAACGCGAAATATAACAATTGGTTCAACTTTTGGCGACTTATCCCTGGTGTTAGAATAAAAACATGAATTTCAGAAATTGATTAAATAAATTTTGAATGATAGTTATTTCCCTTTTTATTATTTTCTTTGTCTTTTTTATCGAATTTCTGTATAATATAACTTACAGCAGAAAAAAGCAGATCTGATTGTAAAAGACACTGTAAGTTGTGAGTTACTATTCGTTTCTATACCATTTTCATCTTGCATTTTTAGGATATTTTATTATGTTTAATTTTAAATATATAAATGGCAGTTATAGCAAAAAAATGCGTATGATGTTTAAATTTTAGTATAAATGTCTTCCTCATCCAAACTGTAAAATAATTTAATTGCAACTTTTTAAAGTTTTGGCGCAGATGTCATATACGCACCACATTCGCACGATTGCAACGAAATGGCGATTTTATGCCACACATGGTAAACCGACTATGATTGTTTATTTATTAATAAACTATTTATTAACTTTCATTTTGTTTTTTAAAATAATATAAATCATTTTGTTCTATAGCTATTAATTAAACTTTTTATTTTTTTTTCAAATAATACAAAATAATTAAAAAATATTTATGAAATTGGTAATTAAAAACCAACTTCTCCAAATTGGCGCCAGAAAAAAATTGCGCCAATGTGGTGCATACATGACATCTGTGTCAAAGTTTTTTCTTATACATAAGTAAGGAAAATGCAGTATAAATTCCGATTAAAGTTTTTTCCAAATGGAAATTTTGTCGCGGATTTGGTCATATACTCATGGAGGTATCTCACTGGCGCCAAAATGGAATTATTTGCCTCATATGGTAACCCAGCTATAGTTGTTTATCTGATGATAAGTTGTTCATTTACTTTCATTTTTTTCTTTTTTGAAATGACATTTGTTGTTTTGTTCTACAGTTACTTTTTATTTATTGTTAATTGCTGTTTAAAATGATAGAAAATAATAAAATATGCATAAATTTCTTTGGTATTCTAAAACGAGGATTTTGACACATTGTAGTTGCAAGATAATCGTGCTAAACCTATTGCGTATATGATGTCTGTGTAGGAATCTTTTGCGAAATATGAAAAGTGTAAATTGGCTACTACTTCATTATCACGTCAACTAATTTCGCCAAACCGTTCGCCAAATTATACAAATTTACATAATTTTATCTTAAATAACCAAAGAGAAAATGTTTAAATACGAAAGAGCAAATAATTTTGTTTTCATTTTTCAGGAGGAAATTTTGCAATAATAAAGTAATTGTTGTAGTGAGAATTTTAATGTGTTTTTTTTTATCGTTGGCAACTTGCTGTAACGAAAAATGTTTTTTTCCTGCTATTGTTTTGTACGAGCTGGTTTTGTGAAAGCCATGTTAAGATGGTATTCAAATTTTTGAACCCTTCCCAATTACCACCCCCTTGGGCCGATTTTGCACATTTGCAATCCCCACTGAGATATTAACCATCTCAATGTACTTGACGAGTTTGAAGATGATTCTTGCATAATTGTGCCTTTTATCGCGCGGACAAAATTTAATATATATATAAACTTTTTAGGTGGGAGTAGCTTTGGGTTCCTGGCTTCACATAATGAAAAGTTGTGAAGAAATTTTTCAGAAGTCGTACCATGGTAACGACTGTAATAATTAATATTTCTTCAGATAAGGGAAAATTTTAAATCCTGTTGCCAAAATGATCTCATTTCGCTTCCAAATGTGCACTGTTAGTATTAACTAAAATAGTTACTTCTAAATAGCTGGTTTTTGCGCAACGTTTAAGATGATTTAATATCACAATGGTGTCTAAATCGTTTTCAGCAATGAGCAAGGTGCTGCTGGAGATCCAAATTATTTAAAATACAAATTTAAATTCACCAGTTCGTTTCATCCACGGTTGATTTTGAAATATTGACCAGCGCAGCGGGCATAGCCTGCTAGTGTATATATATATATATAGTTAAGAGTGGACTTTACACTGTAGTTTACTATATGAGTATTGAGACAAGCTCTGAATTTTTATTAATAAATTTGCTAAACAGTGTATAATGAGATAAAATATAACAGTTTAAAATCTAAATACCATTTTGTATGAAGTTTAAACATTAAAAACAATGATAAAGTTATCCCGACAGTTTCAACCGAACTACTCGGCCTTTTTAGAGGGAAAATAAAGGTTTGAACTGACAAAGGCACGTTATTTAGTTCGAAGAGAGATGAAGGTAAAACACGAGGGACAAAAATGAAAATGAAATCATGGGGGGAAAAAAGTCAACAAGAATCACCCTACGTGGAAAAAACATGGAGCGGGAAAAACAGTAAAAAGACAACAAAATATGAAAAATATTAAGACTGAAAAAAAAATATATCCCCCCTGATCAGTTTGTCGGTGTTTATGAAATTCCTATCATTCTAAGCAATAACTAGAAATCGTAAAACCGCTCCATGTTTTTACCGCGTGTGGCGATTCTTGTTAACATTTTTTTCCATGTTTTCACTTTAAATTTTGCTCCTCGTGTTTTACCTTCATCTATAATCGAGCTAAACAACGTGCCTTTGTCAGTTCAAATCTTCATTTTACCTCGAAAACAGCCAAGTAGTTCGGTTGAAACTGTCGGGACAACTTTATCATTGTTTTTAATGTTTAAACTTCATAAAAAATGGTATGTAGATTTTAAACTGTTATATTTTATCCAATTGTACACTGTTTTGCAAATTTGTAAATAAAAATTTGGAGGTTGTCTCAATACTCATATATATGTATATATATATATACATACTCACAGACACTCTAAGGTATGTTAAAAGTATTTACAGCAAAAAAATAAACTTTTTAAGCGATTTTGTCAATGATAAATGACTCAAATGGTTAGCTTATTGCCTTTCTTGCAGTGTTCGAACCTCATAAAAGGCAAAATTGTTATGATTTTTTCAATTATACATACCACCAGACTTACATGACTTTCTGTTTTCATTATTTTTTTCGACATGCTCTGCTTTAAAACGTTAGGTTTATTAATGTGGGTAACCAAAAATAGAATATTGATTTGATGATTTTCATGGTCTTTGTGGTATTTTATTTTGTATAAATGAGGATTTAGTCATACCATCCTTCAGTATCATTTGGTAGGAACAGCTATTATCATCATTTAAAATTTTTGAGATTAAATATGAGCCGCCCTATTTTCGGGTATATTTATATAAACGGCCGACCTACTGCCGATTTTTTTTTTATTCATTTGAATGAAGTGACACGTTCTTTTCCATTTGCTACTAGTAGATGATAAAGTAATATTTTCTGGTTCAGCCACAATTTAAAATAATGGAAATTCGTAGTTGAAAATTGCTCTCGTATCATCTTTCTTATCTTTTAAAATTTATTTTACCGAAAGCTACACTGCAATTATTGTCACAAATTATCATCTATGGACATAGAATTCAAATTTAAATATTCGACAAACAATTATAATTTGGAGCATATTGCCTGTCACTGTCACAAAATATATGTATCCCTTGTTTAATTTAATCCCTACAGCTGTTATGCTTGAACAAACACTATAAGTGCAATTGAATGTTTATTTTTAAAATAAAGGTCTACCATTGTTTCTTATTTATGGTAAGCGTATTTAGAAATTACTCACAATTATCTGCTCATATTTATATAAAAAATAAATTATCCATGTTAATAATCTTTAATTCTTTTTTTAATAATTTAAAGATCTTGTAATATTTAAAGTTTGAAAATAAATTAAAAAAAGTAAATTTAACATTTTTATGTGAAAACTGAATGATTGCTTTAATAATGGAATTTTTTTTTTCAAGCATAATTTATCAAATTTATTTTTAAGTGAACTTTCTAAGTGAAAAATAACGGCATTAAAAATTATTTCTTGTATTCTAACCGTAATAATTTACAGAAGATGAACTTAAAGAAAATATTTTTTTAAAGATTTTTATGTATGATGATTAGTTAATATAAAAAGTATTGCAAATAGTTGATTTATAATGTATATTTCTAGAAAAGAAATTAAAAAATAATAGAATTAAAAAATTCATTACAAATGTTGTTATATCATTCTATCAGTATGTAAATATACAAAAAAGCAAAATTTAAAATTTAAATAAATATTTAATAATGTATCACCTTTAAGGATATTGCAAACTTTCATTAACAATGAAAGACTTAATTTTTAATGAATTTTTATATGATAAGGAAGTAACCGAAATTATAATATGCTATATGCATGTTTATATGAAGGGATTATTTTTTCATCATTATATAAAAAAACAGATATTAAAAATATGTCATTTAGAAAAAGTATATCATCGAGATTATATCTAAAATCAGATTTTCCTTTAACGCTTTCATGGGCAAATTAATTATGTTTCTCAAATTATCAAATTATTCATGCCACAAGAATTTACCAACAATTTTCTCTCAAAATAAGTAGATGCTTATTTATGCATTATTGCAATTAAATTTTGTTTGAAATTTCTGATACAAATTTGGCAGATGGGAATAAAAAATAAATACGAAATATACATCCCACGGTACATGAAAGGGTTAAAACAACTATTAATAAGGCAATACAGATACTGCGACATATCAGAAAAAATACTAACTTGAAATAAATTACACGAGTAAATGAAACGCACCAAGTATTGTTTTATATTAGAGGCTTAAAAATTTTTGAAAAATTTCAGAAATAAGATTTACAGTTTGTTCAAAGAGAAAGTAAACAGAATTCAAATTGTTTAGAAGCGAAAAATTTTCATTTTTTCTGGCTTTATTAAATGAACTTTAAATACCTTATACCAAATACCTCCTGATCAATAATATTTCAGTTTAAAGAAAGATCACCCGCCTTTGAGTCAGATAAAAAGATAGGGAGCAAATTTTTATCTAATCAATTCGCAATTTTCCTTTTTCCTATAGAAATGTAAATTCAGATTTTAAAAGAGCTGTTTTTTAACGCATTATTTTTGCATACGGCATATTCAATTACCTTATCTTTTTATATGAAAATAAAGGTATTCCTCTCTGTATGATAATTAGATGTACTTCATGCATTTAAATGATAATTGAATAAATAGTTTTAATATAGCATTTTAGTCATATTTCTGCAATAAAATACTAAAAATCGATACAGTTCAATGCAATTGTAATTCAGAAAAATCGTAAGAAGGCTGATTGATGTTCTCTATTGAACAACCGTACTATAAATAGTACAACTATATGAGGTGTTTTAAAATAAGAAAAATAAAAGTTATATAGATATACTAAGTAACTTCTTTAAAACTGAACAAAATTAATATATGAGGACCCCAGAAGCCAAGGGGTACAAGTGACAAATTTCGATTCGGAGTAAATTGAGTTTAAATATAATTGATATTAAATTGGAACATCAATAACAATTAAGTGAATTGAAATAGGAAATTTCTGCTTGTTGCATTCTGGTCTTTGAACTCTTATTTCAATAACTGTTAAAAAATAAAGTAAAATTTTCTTTAAATGCATAATTAATCAATATTGTTTGTTTTTCGAGAAAAGTGGTTTGCCTCTATAACTCAGCAAATAATAAGAAAACCACTTATATTTATTTACCTGAAATGAAAAAAGCATATTTTTAGGTCGTCTGTGTATTTAGTTTATTTTTTTCAATTTTGTCACTTATACCCCTTGGCTTCTGGGGTCCTCATATATGAGTAAACATGCGCTGTAAAACATAATTTACTTTGTGAGATTATCACAAAAGCACCTTTTAATCACATTATTTTTCACATTATTTTTATGTCATTGTTTTTAGTTCATTTTTTGTGTGGGTTGTCGATGTCTTATGAGCATTTTTACATTCAAAACTGGTTGATCATAATAAAAGAATATAATTTAAATTAAGGAGAGTCGAACGAAACACTTGCAAAGGACTGTCCTATTTTTAACTTTAGCTTCAGCGTATTAAAATGTAACTATATTGCACTTTCAACTCCTCTGTTACAGACCAATTGTTCTATAAATCTATAAATATTTAAAGCATTCATAAAATTGGAAAGAAATTGTATAAATAGGCTTAATGTTTTTATAACAGAGGATGATATATATTTTACTACTTAAATAAATATGTTAAATATTTGTCTACTATAGGTATTACAAAGAATAAAATCACAGTAAAAAGGAAAATCGGTATTCAATATATCGGAATAATAAAAAAATGTCAAGAGTGTAGAACTAGAGGCTGATTCTTTTATTATTTTGTTATTAGAGGTTTCTTTCGCGCTGTTGGCATAGTTTGACAAAGTTTTAATAAAAATATTTTTTCCTAGCACAGGATTTGCGCACTGCAGCTTTACGAAAATATATATCGTAGAAAAGAATAAAGAAAGTTAATGGTCCAATGATTTCTATCGGAATTCAGTAACTTTAACGCCGTTTCTTGAAAATATGAGCTTATTTCATAAAAAAAGGATGAATGCCACAGAAATATCTGATTTCAATCCATACGACCACTTTCTGTTTTGAAAAATGACTGTTAATATTTTTCTTGAGGAAAACACCCCTTGGAAAGAATAAATCTAGCGCAAATTACATTCAGTCATAGAAATTCTTTTTTTCTTTATGATTTTTTATAATATTTACACAAAATTTTTTTAATAGGTTTGCAACTTTAAAAAGAAAAATGAATGATTTATTTTGTTTGGGCTAAAAGCCAGGTACGCGTAATTGGAGGCGACGCAAATTTCATACTTATCGTTGATAATGCATATAGGTGTAAAGTTTATTTAATTGATGTGTTTTCAAGGTTATGTATAGTTTAATACACTTTATTATGCATGACTAAAGTAAGTCTATTTAATTACGTAGAATAATTGTTTTTGCAGACATCTAGAGTGCTTTATAGAACAATTTTGAGAAACAAGTTCGGAGATATTAATACATCGCTGAAAATGAAACAATTTACACACATGCAAAAATAAAAATGTTTTTCCTCATACAGAAAAAAAACGCAAAAATATAACAAACTTATTGATTCTTTTGTACTCAGTTAAAGGGGACTACTGGAATATAACATTTTTTTTTTTTTTTTTTTTTTTTTTTTTTTTTTTTTTTACCTTAAAAAGAAAAAAAAAAAGCGCTACTTTTTTTTCGCTGTCCATTTCTCGGTGCTCAGTAAAAACCGTAGATTTGCGGGCTTTTATTAGAGGTTTTTTTTATCGTTTACCCAACTATCGAGGATATATTTTTAATATTTTTTTTCTTAAAATGATGTTTTTTGAGCCAGTGGCCATTTAGAAAATATTGATGATTTAGATATTGACGTCAAATATTGAGTAAAGATAAAGTAAAGATGTACAGTGCCAGAAAATAATCTTCACACTCTTAATAAATTACCGTATGTTAATTTTGAAATTGATAGGAAAATTCAAAATAGAAATATTGAAATTGTCCATGTATCACAATTACACGCTTATTAACCCCCAGATCAATTAATCAATTAAAATTATTCAGTGAGATATCACAGAAAGAATTTTAAGTCTATAGTCTCGTCTTTATTTTACAAAAGTTATTAAATTATAATTACTTATCAGTTCTTTTCTATATAACAGTGATGACAGTGTGCCCTTAAATCACTCTACAAGTATATTTACTGCTGAGATTTTGATTTAAATTAGCTGTTTATGTGGACGTAAATTAGTCGATTTGAGTTAGGTAATTCTTTTATCGAATTAGATTAGAATAGTAAATTAATTTCAATAAAATTAAAAGTATTTAAAATTAACCGGAATAAGTTAAACTAAATAAAATTAAATATAAAATTATTATAAAATTCTAATCATTATAGAATTTATGCAAATATTTATATAATAAATTATGCAAGTATCCTAGATTTCAAACCCAAAGTTGTTTTTCTCTTTCTTGTTCATTTATTTTTTTACTGATTCTTTAACTCCCAGATACGGAAAATAAGCGAAAAGATTCACGATATTTAAGAAAAAAACACTTGTTAAAATTTCATACCGATAATACTGCATGAGAATTATAAAGATTTATTATATTTTTTTTCTTTTTTATTTCAACTTAGTATGAATTTAATTTTTTATTGAATCTAGCATTGGTGATTATGCTATGTAGTTTTTTACTAGCCAATGTTTCCGAATACGGGGCCTGAGACCTTCCAAGGCCTGTACGGCCCCGTACTGGTCTTGGAATTTCGAGACTAGAAAGTTTCCGGTACCAGTATTTTCTTATAGAATATCTTTCTGTAAATAAGACAAAATTTAGCGCATTTGAACTATGTTTATCTTTTTTATTTAAAAAAATCAGTGACATTTTACATGGAAAATAACTCTACCCATACGAATGCAGATACAATAATGTTTTATTTATTATTTACTGAAATTGGTGAATAAATTTTCACAAACATTCTTCTTTACCTTATATTCATTAAATTTATTACTTTTCTTTTTTTTTCTTGAGTAATTTTCATCCCTCGCTAATTCTAAGGAAATGAGGAATCAGATTAAACATTGGGATTTTATTGATAAGATATATTTTTGTTGAATATTATTATTCATTGATTCATTTTTAGAAGAAAAAAGTTATGTTCAGAATCACAAGAAAGAGAAAGCTTTCGCTGGTAAACAAATATGAATATATTATGATATGGATTTCTAAAACAGAATTAAATGAGTATTCATTGGTATTAAGGGAATACTATTACTATGAGCTAAAATGGGCTCAAATTTTCAAGATAATGTGATTACTGATAGTTTACGATCACTCCACCTCAAAAAAATCTTTATGGATTAAATTTCACTGTTATATCTATGAGGTAAAAATGTGCACATAGACTGATCAGACGGTGATTAATGACGGTTCTCCTTCTGAATATTTATAAGTGAAGCTGATAGGAGCACTATGATAAAAAACTGAGTTTATTTACATTTTTGTCACATATTTTACTTAAAATGTTATTGTTATTCATAATACTAGATTATTTTATTTATATTCATACTTATATTACATATGTTCGGGTTCGCTTATAAAAAGAAGAACTATGATTTCAAACATATGAACAGAATTACTGTAATTGTATATATAAAAATAATAATAATAATAATAAAATCCTACAAATTTGCGTTACGACATAAACTATTGATTTGAGTTTGACAAAATAAGAAAAAATTTTGATAATAACTAGAAACAAGGTAACAGCATTACAATCCGAGGTCATGCTTTCTCTAATGAACTTGCAAATCTGAATTCACTAGTGCATCGGTTTCTAGGGGAGGGGGAGAGAGGATACTGTTACATAAAAAATTTCACTTTCAAACACTTATTTCAATAATTCTAAATTGAATGAATATTCATTATTTCCTCATTTCACAATATGTAATCAAGAATTAAGAATTAAGAATTAAGCAACAATTAACAATTAAGAATTAAGATTGGAATAACCAATCTTAATTCTTAATTTTAAAACGCTTATATTAATCATTATTTTACTCGAATTTTTAGTCTAAAGCTTTAACTCTTCTTAATCATTCCAAACGTAGCAATCCGAAAGCTTTCTTCTATCTTATACAAGTTAATACTTTCTGAAAAATGCAGCATATCAACGCCACCGGTTAGGTGATTTAAACCAAAATCTAATCAGCATTATCTTATGTCAACTTATTACTGAATCAGTAGTTTGATGAAAATCACTGCAATAGTTTTTGAGATAGAGTTATTCCAAAATCTTAAATAAAATCTGCATAACAGCGCCACATGTTAGGCGATGTACACTAAAAACCAACAAGGATGAATTTTTTATTAGGTACTAACTGGATCTGAAGTTTGATGAAAATGCAAGCACTAATTCTTGATATACATTTATTGAGAAAACATGAAAAATACAACATAGAAGCGCCATCTGTAGGGAGATTTACACCAAAATAAAATAACACTAATGTATATCAGGGACTGAATCTGAATCTGAAATCAACTGAATCTGAAGTTTTTTCAAAATTTCGTGCATTAGTTCTTGAGGTAGAGCTATTGCGATAATCAGGAATAATGCACTGTGGAAGCGCCAACTGTTTAGCGATTTGCACAGAAACGTAATCAGCACCATGTTATATCAATTACTAACTAAATATAAAGCTTTATGAATATACTTAAGATACGTCTATTTTGGAAATTTAAAGAAAAATGCAGCATAGCAGCTCCACCTGTTCAGTGATATACACCAAAAACTAATCAGGTTCATTTTACATCAGTCTCACAGAATCTAAAATTTTGTTAAAGTCTGTGCATTAGGTCTTCAGTTAGAACTATTACAATAATCAGAAAAATGCATTATGACAGTGCTGCCTGTTGAACGATTTGCACCAAAGCGTTTTCAGCAACATGTTATATCAAGTACTAGCTAAAATTAAAATCATAAGTTTTATGAAAATCCATGCACTAGTTCTTGAGATATGCCTGTGGAAAATTTGAATAACGCTGCTTGAACGATATACATTAAAAATTAATCAAATCTAGTTTTATATCATGGTCAAACAGAATCTAAAATTTTGTAAAATCCCGTGCGGTAGTTCTTGAGATAGAGCGCCCACAACATTGTTGTCATTTATAGACATACTGACAGAAAGACTGACTGACAGACACACAGACAGTTTTTAAAAACAGACGGTTTTTTTTCGGGTTCTTTAGCTCTTAACGTGTAAATTTGTCGAAAACTGGATTTTGAAACTTCTCACGAATCCAGTACTTTCTTCTTGTGAAGATAGAAGAAAATAAAAATATGTTTACGAATTCGTAAAAATTAACTAAGTATGTATTTTTAGGACCACAAACAAATTTACATATGCGCGATCAATTACGTATGTACGACAACGCTTCTGTTTTTGCGTTGTTTAAAAAGATGAGATATTGGAATTCAAAATGACGAGTACACAAGGAAAAGCAATATACGCATTGTAGGTCTAAAAAAAATCACCACTGCATGCAGTTTCCTTCAACATTTTTGCCAAAATTTGCATTTTTAAAAATTAATTATGAATAGATTGTAATCGTTATTTGATTAATAGCGTTTTAAGTTATAGCTTTAAGCAGATTTAAATTGATGTTAAAAACTTTAAAATTTGTACATTCCGAATATGTAATATTATATTTTTCGTTGCGTTCTTCAATCAAAAGTTATGAGTAAATAAATCCCTGAAATAAATTATTTATATGTTGTATAATATACGTTACCGACTTATGCTTAGATACGCCCAGTAGTTTTGGGCAGTAATAATATTTAAGATCCTGATTCTTGATCAACATTCGCTATAATGTTGTCAAAAACTAAATACATTTTTATTTAATGCCACAAAAATAAAAGACATTTAATAAGGAAACTACGATGAAAAGGATATCTGTATTCCAATATTGCATGACTTGTATAATAATAATTAAAATCATTTTTAAACACATATTTCAATAATTAATTTATATTCTAACTTTATAATTTTTTCAAGCATACATTTTTATACAACTGACTCCTTAAATTATGCTCTTATGCTCATAAAAATAAATTAATAATTACTGTGAAACAAAAATACTTTTTAAAAAAAATTTTATTTTTGCAAATATTAGCTGTAAGCTGCATTTGCAGTTCTTCTTATATTTACTTTATTCACTTTGAATTATAACATCAATGAAGTAAAATTAATGAAATTGCGTGATTAGATTTAATGATCTTTTTAACAGGAATGCACATAATGGTTTAATTTCATGCCCAATGAGAGTAACTGCTGAACATAGTTGATCACATTTTAATGAACTCAGGGAATTCACCTTAAATGATGCTTGAAAACACTGAATAAGCTTGAATACGATATCGCTTACTAACACGTGTCGATTATCATTAAATATTTTATGAATTTTGATTATAAATATATTAAAAATATTTTAATTAAAGATTATTTATTTTAATTAAAGATTATTTATTACCTATAACAGAATATATATTGAGGCCAGATTAATAACTAAGATACAGAAAAAAGTGCATTGATTATTATTTTTTTTTCTCGGTGGGTTTAAATAAATTGCTGATATTATACTTCCAGTAAAAAAGAAAAATAATTCTTAAACTACAAAACCATAATATAACCACGTATGAAAATATAGATTAACCTTCTGCGAGTTATTATTCTGAAATGAGTTCTTTATCTTCAGAAATCTCAGAAACCAATGTATGTTCTAGATTTAAAGAGAAGTGTTTATAATAAAAGTGTATTTTGTTGACATTGATTTTCGGATGCATTTTGAGCATTTTTATGGTGCAGTTATCAATTATTTGAAACCGGAATGTCATTTACAGCATTTTCCAAGGAAGTTGAAAAGTGCTTATGCATTGAGGTTACCTGTCCGTCTGGCCGTTTGTCCACGCTCTAACTCCCGTGAATATACGCGGATTTTCATGAAATTTAAAAAGCTTATTTATGATCATCAAAGCATGTTTTTTTCTGCATATGAAGTGTAAACGATTAATGATTCATTACATGGACATTTAAAAGAATTCGATTACATTATTGTATATGGAAGAAAATCGCTTGGAGCGTATTTTAATGACATTATGCTAATTCAGATGTATTCAAACTGATATAAATCACTGAATTGCCTGACGATCACGTTAAAACAGAGAATGCGTTGAATTTTTTATTGGTTTACAAGGATACACAAAAGAAATCGGTTTCAGTAATGTCTTTACGTAATAATTGCTAAAGGGTACGTTTAGCTTTTAAATTTAATTAGTTTTTTTGCACATTACTCTTTAAACATAAACTCTATACCTCCTATATAAGGCTGCACAAAAACATTCGCATACCATTCTGTTTATTAGAGGATATTGCTGAAGGATAATTTTCAACTGAAATATATATATATATCTTAAATGAACTAAATTTTGGAATGCATGTCATTAATCGATACAAATCTGTATATCTTATTCTATGTATACATGAAGTTTCATTAAATCGGCTCAAAAATACGATAGTTACTACATGACAAATATATATATATATGTGTCAACATTTGAACGGAGGTTGGTTTTGTGGTCTGGAGGAATTAATACCATTAAGTCAATCTATTTGAAAACTTTCTAATGATATAAAAGCGTTATTTATACAGTGTTTTGCACATACGTAGAATGGTTCAAGTATACCGATGTTATCATTTATGTTTTAAACCATTAAGTTTATATTTAATGTTTAAGAAATATCAAACGATTTAGAAATTTACTATTGATGTCTATTTGTTTTGGGTGCTCAAATATTTGTGCATATAATCTTTAGATATGCTATGTTTGGACTAATTTAGAATAATAATTTTCTCAATAAGATAGCTGTATAGCTGTTTCTTATTTCAATGTTTATATAATTTTATTTTAATGAATAAGTGCATACGGTCGTTAAATGGTTTCTACATATTTAGCATTTATAAATAAAACATTTCAAAATTTCAAAGCGTAAATTTACATTTTCGCGACACAATAAAACTGGAATTGTGATGCAAAAGGGTTTATGAATACTTTGTACGAAGAATATATGAATGTTTATGAACCATATATTTTCTATTAAAAAAAAATTCTTAACTAATTTTTTTTCTCCATTTTGAAAGGAGCCAAAAATAATAAATTCAAATATTAAAAAAATATATATTGAAAAGATTTTTTTAAATAATTAACTTACAAGGAAGGATAGTCTAAATAAGCGCATATTCTAAAAAATTGGAAAAGTTTGCTAATTGTTCTTCTCATGAGTATATATATGTTTAAAAATATTACCGACGGAATTTCGATATAGCATTCCTAAAATGAATGAAAAATTCCTTTTTAACAATATATCTCATATTAGCAAAATAATGACATTAAAAGCATATACTTTGATAAAAAATATTTTCTTTAACGAAATGTTTTTTATTATTCATAATGAACTAGTTTAAATAAGTTTTACTTAAATAAATATATTTTTATAACTAGGGATTCGTCATAAACAATTCGAACAGATTTAATGAAGATGCCGTAATTTCAGACTTAAATCGCCTGTTGCTTTTATTTGTTATGTCATGCTTTTATTTGTTATTCATTTTCTTGTTAATGTTTATATCATATGATTTAACTTTACAAATATTATAAAAAGCATCGAAAATTTTTGTTTTTCTATACATTTGGATTTCGGAATCTAACTCCAAGGTTTGAGTAAAATGGCGACTTATCTAGTGGTATGATGCCTTTTTAGAGTTAAAATATAAACAACAATGTAGTCGCAGCATTTTAAAATATAATGGACGAATAAAAGTAACTTTAATATTTTAGACATATTAAAATTATTATCTTACCTTATATAAGGGAATTACAAAAATATGAATATAACAAATGTTGGTAATTCAATAAATAAATAAACTCATATTTAAAAAAGGTTTTACTTTACTTAACATTTAAACGAATTAAGGGACTAATATAACCCTATTTTCAGACATTTCAATACGTTTAAATACTGTAAAGCCTGTAATAAAGGGATTTAGAGTCCATTTTTTTTGTTGATGTTTTTTATGATCCCTTTGTTCGTTTAACCAATATATCAGATCTGTCACAAACTGTACATTTGATTAGGAATTTTGAGCAATTTTTATATAACCAACTCTTTCACTGAATGCAATTTATCCAATTTTTACGAGGTTTTATTGCACATTAATTTACGCTCTGAGCACTCATTGCCTTTTATTTATATAAAAAAAAATTCCCTCCTTCTGAATCTTGGTAGGGAGTTTAATCATCATCCAGATCATCATCTGTAAGGATTCTCTCTTTCTACTTTTTGAGTTCTACTTATCTAATTCCTTTTTAAAATGGCTTGATACACCAATTTGCAGTCGAAATTCGCAGTTGCTATTGCCGTACCGATTTAGCCTGGCTTTTAAAATTATTTTCATGTGAATATTAAAATGAAAAACGAAACTTTGCTTACTGATATTTAAAACGATACATTTAAAAATTTAATTATAAATAAATGTTTTATGCGTCTTTATAAAATTTTTACATATCTATTTTATGCAAGCTGAATTTAAATTGTTAAATTGATCTTATTTCACCAATCACGAAAATAGTCGTTAAACATTTCGACATCAATTGATTCGGCCTTAAAATACCTCAGCCAAAGGGAAGTGAAAACACAATTAGGCGATATGGCTACTACGATTTAATTTTTCACAATCTTTTCAAAGTAGATCAATTAGCGTGTTTTTAGAGTCTGGCATTAAAGAAACTTATAATTTTATTCATTTATTTTTAGTCAGTTATTTAACATTATGTTTTAATCACTAATTTGAAATATCAGATAAAAATTGTTGACAACTTGGTAAGCATCTTAGAGAAATTTAGAAACATTTAAATACAATGCAAAAAACGCTGCATCTTACCCAAACAGAAAACAACCGGCATCTTACCACCAAAAATTTTCGTTGACTTACCCCCAAAGTGTTCGGAAATATGCCGGAATACCAGATTTGCAAAAGTGGGAACTGGATATCATTTATGCTTCATGGAAAAGCCAGTTAAATTCTTAAAAATCATCAGAATTTGTAATTTTTTTCTGGTGTTTAAACTGTAACTTGTGTAAACGAATAAAAATGTCCCTTGAAATATTTCGAGCACTTATCAGAAACATTAAGACAAAATAGCAATAAAAAAGACCACTTAAAATTTAAAAAGCGCAAACGGAAATTAAAGTATAGAGAGCGAACAATCCTTCTTATAACTGGGTGATGTTTCTGTACAGCTCTCGCACATATGAAAACTACGTAATATGGAATCTTGAACAACACGTTATCTCATCTTAAGTTACCCTATATGTATATGTAAAGAGATTTAACGATATCCGATAACGAAATTTAACGATAATTGTTTAACGACGGTTAAGGAAAAAATATAATTTCTTCAAAATGTAAATTGAGTTCGGATTGTTAGTGTCGCACATAACAAGAGATTTGTATTACTGCCATGGAAACAACGACTTGTTCAGTATCCAGGGCTGCGAGTGGTCAGGGAATACCGGGAAAAAACACAGTCAAAAAAAGAGAAGACTACCAGTAATTTCTTACAGAAAATACTTCAAATAATATAAAGAGATTATATAAGCTGAATTTATCTTTAACAAAATACTGGTATTTATCATCTATATTGACTGTGATTTTATCTAACCACTCCCCACCCTAGTATCGAAATGTACAAGGAGACTTTTCTTTATCATGCAATTCCCTTTTAAAATATAATTGAAATTTATCCAGACATTGCAATGAAAAAAAAAATTAGTTTTCAAAATTGAGTAATAACTACTCAATTTTAAATGCGTCACATTCGCAAAACATCTCCGATCAAAATGTACTCAAAATTGAGAAACGTGTATTTCTTTTTGTTTCCATGGTTGAGTTCAAATATTAATCATTATTTAAGAATAACAAATCAAATATAAAATTATTTTTAAATTACTTTTAAATAATTTAAAATTTTTCGCATAATTTATTATTTACATTAATAAGCGTATTATATGCCTCCATGAATGATCTAAATCGCTACAGAGCACAAATTTATTGTTTCTTTTGGATATGATAACATGTGATGTTTCATAATTAAGAAAGCATAGGTTGAATTTTGATTCAAACATACCCAAATCCACATGAGTACATCGATTTATTCATTTTTAGGTACTTCACATTTTCGATGTGACAAAGTATAAAATTAAATAAATAATATATTATATATTATTATCATTATATATTATCATAATAATTTTTATTATCATAATAATATATATATTATATATTATTAGCAAATTATATATACCATATAATCTTATAGAAAAAACTGCTTCATCGTTTAAGTTTAAATTCCTTAAGTACTGAGCATTCAAACACTTACGTAGTTAGAAATTTCCAAATACATGACTACCAAACATTTGGCGAGGAAAAGTATAAATACCAAACTGCGTGTCTCTGAGTAAAGCGTGTGTCTTTTCGCGCAAGGCATTCGATCTCATTTTATTTTTTTTTTACAGATTTTCTACAGAAATCTCGCCGCGAAATATGACTGATGGTTTATTACATATGTAAATCAATTCTTCAGATTTTTGTTTCAAAATATTCTGGATAAGGATGTAAAGGAAGCATTCCATGCTAGAAATAGAAAATGTTTTCGGAACCACTTGGTGTTTTTCTTACACTTTCATGAAGTGGTGATTCACAGGCTGGCCAAAAAATAATATGAGAATTTTTGAGCTGTCTAATTGGAAATCTATTCCGTGAAACGAAACAAAAACGGATTTACGCATGCTGTTTTAGTTAAATATTAACGAATAAATGTCAGTACAAAAAGTCCACTTCAGGTGATATTTTCTTTTCAATAAAGAGCAAACCTTTTTAGGTGCGTTCGTAATTATGAAAATACGTAGCATCTGTAGTCGTAGTTCAGTTCGCCCGTCCGCCGCGTGTGTCCGTCTGTCTACATATATCAGAGCAAATACTACCAAACCGTATTGTTTGAAATTTAAAATATATAGTTGTTGCATAATTTTGTCGAGTCATTTCAATTTTTAAGAAAATAGGATGTACAGACAGGGACAATCAAAAATATTCCGTTTCATTACGGTCAATGGGAAAAAATTGCTTAAAGTTCATTTTAATGGTGTTACAGCCTTTCAAACTGGATAAAATTGATATTTATTTACTGAAAGGTACTAAAACATATATTCTTAGGTGTATCTTAGGTGTTCTACATTTTTAGGTGCGTTTGTAATTATGTAAATACGTAGCACCTATATTTGTCGTTCAGTCCGTCCGTCTCCTCCCATATAACAACGCAAAAACTACCCAACCGAATCGTTTGAAATGTAAAATATATAGTTATTATATAATTTTGTCGAGTCATTTCAAATTTTACAAAAATTAAATGAATAGATCAATTATAGGGAATATCAAAAATATTTTGTTATATTACAGTCAATAAGGAAAAAAGTTTCAAATGTATTTTAATCGTTTGAAATTTAAAATATTTAATTATTGTATAATTTTGTCGAGCTATTTTAGATTTTATGAAAAATCGAATGCATACATCAATTACAGGGACAATCAAAAGTATTCCGTAGCATTACGGTCAATGGAGAAAAAGTTTCAAATGCACTTTAATGCTGTTACACTCATTCGAACATGATAAAATTTATATTCATCTATAAAGTACAGAATCTGGGGTGCAATGAACATTTGTTGTTGATTTACAAGGCCACACAAAATTATTCCATTACATAATGGTATAGGGAGAACATTGTTTGATGCGTGTATTAATTGTAATTAACTACTTAACATTTTATGAGATTGATATAAGTTTCTGATGAATGCTACAAGTTTTTTTCCTGTATAAAAGAAAGCAGATAATTTTTACAGGGACACACAAAAGATTTTGGTTACTATAATGTATTCAAAGTATTGTGTACTATTTCAACAAGATCTGAATAATTTTAGGAGCGCCCGTAATTAAATAAACAGCTGGGACCGATATTCGTCGCCCAGTTTTTCAGACCGTCTGTTCGTCTGTCCGTCTGTCTGTCCGCATTTAACAAAATAAAAACTGCACAACCAAATCGCACGATATTTAAAATGTATAATTTTAGCGAAATTTTATCGAGTTATTTTAAATTTTATGAAAATCGGATGTATAGTTTTATTAGAGGGATAATAAAAAATATTCCATTGCATTATGATCAATAGGAAAAAATAATTTCAAGTACATTTTAATGATGTTAAACTTGAATATAATAGAATTGACATGAGCCTATGAAGAATATATATACATATATATATATACTAAAATATACATTTTGTACAATCTGTGATGCAAAGAATACTTATTATTAAGTTACAGGGCCACACAAAAGTATTCCACCACTGCATAATGCTATATGGGGAAACATTGTTTGGGGCATGATTTAATTATATTAAACTATTTCACATTTTATGAATATAATATACGTTGCTGAGGTGAAATAAAAGTTATTTTCTGCATATTTACAGGAACACAGAAAATATTTCGACCACCATACTGTATGCGGAGTACTGTCTACTATAACAGCAAGATCTGAATATTTTAATATTTCGTTATCGTACGAACGCACCACATGCAGTTTCCAACTTGTTGCATATTATGTTGCGTTTATAACTGCTGTAAATCATATACAGCGTAACACAACAGAACAGAAGAGTTGCAGAGTATGAATGAAAATAGCTTAAAAGTGTTTTTTGAATGAGTTATGCATTTTTACCATATCCCATGATAGATAATGACTCCAAGTTTGCCATGTTGATTACGTCCTATTTAAGATGGAGTACTATTATATTCTTATTACTGAATTGAAGATATATAACCGTATCAAATTTTGTATTGATGCTTTAATAGATAATAATTTAAAAGCTAATGCATCAAGCTCTGAATATTTATAAAATTACGCGATCGCACCTCTTTTGACACGCTTGACATGCAATTTCTCTCTCTTTTCTCGCAAGAGAAAACTCTTAATTAGCTTTTTAAAGGTGTTTGATTTATATATAAGTATGTTTTATTAGTTAAGCTGTATTGTTTATAAGGTGATATTGCCTTATTTCCTGATCGGAAATCATTTGATTTGTGATGTTTCTATATTACAATTGTTTGTATTCAGGACTTATTTATATATTATTATTCAATGAGAATTTTTTGCGCGATGTTGTAGCAAATATTGTGTAATGAATGCCGCTATTAATTCGCGTTTACATATATATTTAATTAAATATATACATTGTCAGGTTTTATTTAGAAATTTCATGCCTACAATTTTTTTAATTGCATTTTCATTGATTATGCATATGCACTTGGAGTACAACTATTTCCCCTTTAGAGGCTTTTATTATATTTTTCTTGAAAATCTTTTCCATGATCACGTTTTACGTACCCCCATTTCTGTTACATTTTTCTACAAGATTTTCCGTGAGAATGGGCTAGAACATATCAGATAATTTTACAGCTTTATTATTTACTCCTTTGAACACGATTTAAATCTTTCAAATTTTCATTTATACATGTTAAATAGCTGAAAATATCACGCTTTTAAGTACTGAAAACGATAAAAAAGCACTCATAAAATCATAATACGAAATGAGACAATTCCACCTTAAGTTAATTGTAAAATATCACAGAAATTTCAAAACTTCATCCTTTATTTAATGGTGACTCTATCCATTATTTACTTTAAGTAATCATAAAAATACAGAAGTTAAAAGTTTAAAATAAACAAATTTAGCAGCTAACAAATGTGGCAGTTGGAAGAAAGTTCTTCAATGAAGGCAGCTAATGCAATCGAAGGTGCTCAATTTTAATGAATTCATTTATTTTAAACTTTTAACATCTTTAATTTTATAACCATCTTTACGGATAAGGTGAGCTTTTTCAGTTCATATTATATTTTATGAAAATGTATTTTGATCTATAAAATATAATATAACCACCCTGAAAATTCTCAAACACTAAAATAAACACATTTTAGAACCTTTTTGTCACCAAATTCACAACGCTTTAATGTATACCTAGACATTTTACATGTGAGACTACATATACAAAACGGTTTTTTTTTGTGTTTTGATTGTCTTCTTAATCTGTTGTAAAAGTGTTGATACCTAAAAATGTTTTCTTAATATGTTGCAAAAGTGTTGCTATCTAGAAATGCGTTCTACAAACAGTGTTGGTAAATGTGTTAAAACAGTGTTGTTAATTGTGTTCATATATTGTTGTATATAGCGTTGGTGAAAATATTTTCTAATATTAGTGCTGTACTTCAAAACACTTTGTAACTGTATTAACACCACATTGAGAACATCACACAATTTAGAACACTATAAAGCAACATTTTCAAAACATTTTTTACATGGTGTCTTTAAAATTACACAATTTTAAAAAGGAAATAAAAGACAACTTGCTTTATAGAAAAAAAAGGCAGGCGATTACTGAGTGAGTTGACTAATTTTGCTATCAATAACTGCATTTCTGGAAAAATTATGCAATTTTTAACAACTCTTTTTGCACAATCTTTTCTTTTGCACACCACATTCACAAGATAATCAAAAACTATTTTAGTGAGAAGTGTTAATTATTACGTCCAGTTAGTGTTGCAAAAGTATTTCACGAATTTGCAATGCACTTATGAAGAAAGACTAAAAGCTGTTCAGAGTTATCCATAATTACAAAAACATTCATTTATATTTCAAAACCACAGGAAGAAATTTCGACATATAAAGAATAATATATAAAAAGAAAATTCATTTGTTGCTAAAGAGTTTTGAAAATATTTTTGAGTTAATTTATTGTATATTAAGGCTACTTAAATTGTCTATAGCCCTTCTTACGCCTGTGATACTGATGTGGTTTCGAGAGCTCATTAATTTTTAAATACATATTAAAATTACACAGACTTATGAAAAATTGAAATACGTTTAAGCCATATTTCAAGATTCCATAAAAAAATATTTATGCTTATAATATAAAATAATTACGCTTTTAACATATAAATTGTAAAAATTAAATTATAAAAATTATATTAAATATATATATTAAATTTTAAAAATTAACTATAAAATAATAGTTACGCGTATAAAAAAAAAAACTCTGTTTCGTTAATGCTTCAAAATTGTCAACGATCAGTAACATTTACAAAAAAAAAATTCTCAAATAATCAGTTAAAAATTTATTTGCTTTTATATCAGTAATATTTATAGAATTAATTAATATTTTTATAGAATTAACAATTTTCTTTATATTGTAATTAATAAAATATGCTTAAATATTATAGAAGATGTTTATGTAATTTCATTAGGTATTTAAAAAATTATAAGTAATGAAAATAACACCACATTTCAGTGGTGGTTGCAACGGTTTCGGCAAGTATGAACCATTTAAATAGTTTCCTGATGCCGAAGTATCGATTTATAGGATGCTTTTAATTTTGAGTTAAATATTTTCTGTTACGTAACTCTGTTATGTAAGCAATAGTAATAAAATAAGAATAATTTAAATGTCATTATTATTGGTTTTAATTTATCATGTTTATCTATAAAACATAATTGATGAACATGAAACTGTTTACCCTGAAGGTAATAGAATCTGAAAATCTACATTCCAGGTTGAGAAACTAATTAATACACTATAAAACTACTTGGAAACACTTTCGAAAATCAGTGGCAGGAAAAGTATTTTGTTTTCAAACGCTTCTTTCAATCGATTGAAAAAAACTTTTGTTTCTAAGGCTTCAAACGACAGAAATCGATTAACGGGATTGTGAATAACTTAAAGAGATCATGATTATTTTATCCTTTCGTACGTGTTTATATTACAATTTTTTAGATTAAGATGCATTTATCTTTTTGCAGTGAAGTGAAAAAAAAAAAAATTCATTTCTTGTTAGAAAATATTGAAGAAGAGTTGCTGAAGAATGGTAACTAGGTACAAAAAAATTAATGATAAGCTGTAAAGAATTTCAAAAAAATGAAATCGACTATAGATTTAAAAATCACTTACAAAGAAAAATTATTATAAATGCGAAAGTTTTCGTCAAACTTTAGTGAGCAAGAAGATTTATGTTACATATGACAATTAGATAAGGTACTCAAACGTGTAATATTATTTTATTTAGAGAATAGTGTTCGGATTATAACGTTAAGGTTGTTCATATCGTTAATAGGAAGACAAAACGAAAGATTATTTTAATGTCACTAAACAATAGGGTGGATCGATCGTCTATGGCGAAAAAAAAATTACCATTAATCACAGACTACCTATGCGGAAAAGGTGTTCTATTGTATGGAGATTAAGGGAAAAATAATAAAAAAAATTAATTTAAAAAATTAACGCTGCCACAAAAGGGTTGAATTTTCAAAAAAATTTGAAAAAAGACAACATTTTGGTTACAGGATTTTTGTCAAAAAGTAATTATTTTAATAATTTTTAAAACCCAACAATGCGGAAAAGATGTTATACCGTAAAGGGGTTAAGTAAAAACAATAATAAGTAATAAATTCCAAATTTAATACTGCCACATAAAGTTGAAAATTCGATAAAATATTGAAAAAATGGAAAAAGATCTAATTTTGGTTAGATTTATTTTTGACGCAAAATAATCATTTTAATATCAATCAAAACCTATCTTTGCATAAGAAATATTATATTGCATGGATATTAAGTAAAATAAATAAAAATAAATAAAAAAACTAATTTCGAAATTTCATACTGCTGCAAGTGATTTAAAGTTTTGAAAAACTGGCAGTTCCAGTTTTTTCAGTTAGCATTTGTCTGCTTGTGTATTGTGTAGCTTAGTGTATCTTGAATATTACTGTACCATGACGTTGTTAAAAAAAACAATAAAAATAAAGAGAGAGAGAGAGAGAGAGAGAGAGAGAGAGATGAATTACACCCTATTTGGGTCTGGCTTTGATTTGCCAGTAAATATGATCCCTATTACAAAAAGTTATAAAACTTACATATTGGTATTTAAAAAGTAACCGAAGGAACGAATCGGTCAACATCTATTTATTTCCTGCCAGTGAGAAGGAGTTGCTAATAAGTTACATATGACCTGTAAATGAGATTCAATCTCAATAATTTACCACACCAGTATTTTAAGAAAAATTAAACTGTTTCACGACAAATATTGCGCTCGTTTTATCTCTTGTAAAAGAAAATAAGTCTATTGAAATCTACAACAGTCTTTTGGACCATTTCCGAAAGTACTGCCTATTTTTTTCAGTTCAATTGATTTAAATATGAATATGAATACTGAGTGTAAACTAAACCGACGTATTGAGAGCAAACTCACTTTTCTGCATCATCAGCCATCATTGAAAAGCCAAAATGCTGCCAAGCTAGGTGTCACATCACCTGTAGTGACGAAGATTGGCATCAGCCAGAATATTGGACAGTTTGGGCATTTCCGACCAAGCGGGTGCTGCCATCGTTTCTGGTGCACTTCAAGAGGTGGGTTATCTCACAAAACTATGAATCGAATGCCATTGACAGAAAAAGTCGGCATGACAAACCAAACCAAAGACAACTCCATCATTTTAGTCATTCTCGTTAGTAATTTGTAAAAGATTACGATCATGGCCATTTTCTTTAAACTTTGATGGGTGTAAAGACAGACTACATCACTAGAAACTAGTCGTTGGGGGCCACCGTAACACTTACCCATTATAGATATGCATAATATAAAATATGAAAATAAAACATTTGTAAACTATTTATAAAATGCATTGCAATTCCCAAACAAAACTTAAACATACATTTTAATACTTTTAATATACATAGATCTATATATATGCTCTATAATGAATTGCTGATGAATACATTTCGACAAATTATACAAAACGCCAAAATACTCAAGTATGTACCAGATTGCGTAAAAGAAACATCCTTATAACTCCAAAAATAATAATCATATTAACTAAAAACTTACTGCGTCGAATTAAGCGTCTCATTTCCAATTAAAATATATCTTTGTGTTGAAATTTGAATGAAATACAGGGTCATGAAAAATCGAAGAATGTGAAAAACAGGATTACAGATATCTCGGCAACTAATAATCCGATCGACTTCGTTCTTTATATAAAATTTGTGTTATTTTATTGCCTTTGATGTCCACTTCTTAAAATAAAAAAATTCGAAAATTTTTATATACCTTTCATCACAACGAATTTTTCGAGAGTGCGAAAAAAATAGTTACGAATAATCGAGGTTACTGATATTAAATAGGCTTCGTCCCATTCTTACATACTAAGTACATACAAAATTTCAAGTCTCTATCTCAATTTGTTCGGGAGATAGAGCGGTTACAGACAGACAGACACACAGACGGACGGACGGCAAAATATTTTTTATAAAAATGTGTTTTTCGGAATCTCCAGTATCTGAAACGTGTAAATCCGTCAAAAAAATTTTTCGATTTTCAAAACGATTGCAAGACTTACCCTATACTACGTATGATGGGTAAGTAAAAAAACAGAAGAAAAATCATAATAGAAGCAGACTTGAGCTTGAAAAAGAACTTGGTTCTGAATGCATCGGCCACATAAATATAAATTCTGGGAGAGTACCAAACAATTTGAAAACACGACGTACATTTTTTGTCATGTGTTAACAATAATATACATGTAACAAAGTTGGTTGCGATCGCTTGTGATGGAATATCTGTTAACATAGATGTTAAAGGATGTGTTATTCGAAATATGGAACTGATCTTCAAGCGTCCACTACAATGGTTTGTGTGCTAGTTACACACCAATGAGGTTCCACTATGTCATTTTTTGCAACGTGGATGGAACCGCGGCTGGGCACAAATTTTCACTGGTGAAATAGAAAGATTATTCGCAGCATGTTAGAAGCTTTTTGTATTTTCATTTATGTCAGTATATGAATTCTAAAATCGTGCGAGTGAAATCAAACGGTCTGCTGTAATCCTAATCATTACATTAAAAAATATCTATATTTTCCATATACCAGCTTTTTGACCTTTTGCGACGGATTACATAGATTTAATTGAATAGGAAAATGAGTCGAACCTCTACTACCTTACGGATTTAGTAACGACATGGTTTCAAAAACAATAGGTAAATCCAGCAATCATTCCAGTGGCAATAACATCTACTATCAATAATATCTATTCACGCAACGCTTATTCTACAAAACTAATAATCAAAATAGTCATGGAAGTTTTCTGCTGTGTATGGACCATAGTATATAAGAGACGGTTTTATAAAAATCAAATTGAATTACAAAATCTCATGTCGATTTTCAGTACCGAACGTCATTATCAGCAATTCCAATGTTGACGATTTTTCTTGATTTAATACTAATGAAGCTGTTAAATAAGAAACTAAAGTTTTTATCTTGTAATCAATCAAATATCCCCTCATTGCAATAAATGTTAAAAATTCTAAAACTCATATTTTATTTTACATTTTTTTTTTTTTTTTTTTTTTTTTTTTTTTTTTTTTTACCGTAAAAACGTTCAAATACATAAATTTGAGCGACTTTGCGGCAGCTTTAAATTTTGAAATTAATTTTTTAAATTATTTTTCTCATACTCAGCATATAATATGACATCTTTTACGCATAGGTAGGCTTTGGATAATTTTTTAAACTATTATTTTGAATCAAAAATCATCTAGCCAAAATTAGGTCTTTTTTCGCTTTTTTCGAAATTCAACCTCATTGTAGCAGTAGTAAAATTTAAAATTCATTTTTTTTATTATTTTTCCCTTAATCGCCATCCAAGAGAGCATTTTTTCCGCATAGGTAGGTTTTGACACTGTGAAAAAAAAAAATTTCGATCCACCCTACTGAACAATACCAAAAATAATAAACGATTTTTAAATGATTCATGAAGTAGTTTTAATCTGCTACAAATACTACCTCTGACAAAAAAGTTCGGTGAATGAATTCAGAACGACCGATATGGCAACATTGGGGAAACAAAGAGCTGGACCTGCATAGAAGCAAGTGTTGACCATCTTCCCCCACCGTTGTTTAGTTGACCTTCGTTTATGTTCTGTGTAAGACGTGCTTTACTAAGTGTTTGATCAGAGTGTTGGTTTTTAACAAAGAACAGGAAAATGAACGAACAAAAGATCTGTTTAAAGTTTGGTTTTAAGCTTTGCAAGACACCGAAAGAAATTCATGAGGGGTAATTTAAACTGAACATCCACCATACTCACCAGATCACAATCCTCCAGACTTCTTCCTATTTTCACCACTCAAACTCTCTTTGAAAGAGATTTGACCGTATTGCTGACATCCAATGAAACGTGACCAAGTTTTGAACTCCATACCAAAAGAAGACTTCTTGTGAATTTGTCAGGACATGTATAACAGATCTCAGCGATGCATGGTTATGGGAGATGACTATTTCGAAAGATGGTATTGTAACTTTCGTTAATATTTCATCTACAATAATGTTACAGGACTATTCACCGAACTTTATTATCAGAGGTAGTTCATACAATGTATAGTCTCTTATTATTCAGATGCCCCTTTTTAGCACTTTCCAACAAAGTTGAAAAGTGCTTATGCATTCGGTTTGTCTGTCCGTCTGTCCGTCTGGCCGGATGGCCGCGCTCTAACTCTCGTAAATATACTCGGATTGCTATGAAATTTTTATACGTTATTGAGATTTACCCTAGCACGAACCCTATTGAAAATGAAGTATGTACCATGATTAGTTTATCTACAGGGCGAATCAAACGTTTTCCATTACATTAAGGTCCATGGGGAAAAATAGTTAATATACTCGGATTGCCATGAAATTTTAGGACGTTATTAACGTTTACCCTAGCACGAACCCTATTGAAAATGAAGCTTCTCCCATGATTAGTTTATCTACAGGCCAAATCAAAAGTTTTCCATTACATTACGGTCCATGGGGAAAAATCGTTAATATACTCAGATTGCCATGAAATTTTAGGACGTTATTGACGTTTACCCTAGCACAAGTCCTATCGAAAATGAAGTTTCTACCATGATTAGTTTATCTACAGGGTGAATCAAAATTTTCACATTACATTACTGCCTATGGGGAAAAATCATTTCAAAGGAATTTTAAAGATGTTATACCCTGTCAAACATATTAAAATATGCATTCTATAAAATATAAGGTGAAAATTTAGCTATTATTCATTTACAGAGCCACACAAAAGAATTCCAGTAGATAATGGTAAAAGGGGGAATTGTGTGTGACATATTTTAAATATATTAAGCTTTTTCATGTATAATAAAATTTATATACTATGTCACTGAAGCTTTATATAAATTATACGCTACTGTCTTGCATAATATGAAGTACATAGCATTTACAGGGCCATACAAAAGATTTCAAATAGTATATTCTTTCCGAAGTACCGTATATGTGTCCGATGATAGCTGATGGAGGGATGAAATGCGTTTTAATTATCATATGCGCGTTTATGTTTCGCTAAATATATGCACATTATATGGTGTGTATAAATGTTATAGTTGGTATACAGGGCTACCCAAAAGAGCTCACCAACGTTACTTATTATGAGCGAAATTATTTAAACGTGGTTCTTAAATAAGCTATGCATTTTTACACTGAGCTTCACTCAATTTACTGAAAAATGTTTGCAGAATATAGATAAAAGGATATACAGGGACACGCAAAGAATTCGGTACATGGACGCTTATGAATGATGATTTATGAGAATGTGATTTCAGTTGTTTTAAAAGTGTTTTAGTTTACAATAAATTTTAGCCTAATGCTGACGTGTAATAAAGGTACAATGTAAACTACAGGGCTGAACAAAAGTATTCAAGTATGTTTTCATCTAATAGTATGAATTGCTGAAAAAGAAATTTCAAGCTACTGGGTATTTTCTTGCTATACTAATTTTTCCCATTATATCAACTGACATATGAAACACAGGGCTGTTCAAAAGTACTGGAATACATATTTGAGTACATTTGGCTATAAATTATTATTTCCCTAAATAACAAAGTTTTGTTAAAGATTTCATTAAGTGTTGGAAAGTGCTTCATAATCTATGCTTAATGCATGATTTTTCTTACTTGTTGAACTTAAATTAGAATATGGCTCATTGCAAAAACTGACATGGGAAAATTTGTATTTTTTGAATTATTATTCCTCTTATTTTTTACTGTAGAATTTATTATTTTTAAATGATACTTAACCGGCAGTTTTTCTTTTTAAATATTTGTGCCTTTTTTCGTAAAAAAATATAAATTACTTTTGTGTTTTTGCTAAAATTTCTTCTTGAAGATTTAATGTTTTAGTCTTATTTTCTATGCAAAAAAACCCTGTTTTAATTTTGTAACTTATGTGATAAATTATTCAAAATTATGATACATAGCTAATTACATACTTTTGTTCTGAGGCGTATGAAACTATACAAAAATTCCAACAATAGTACTTTCTTTCTGTCGTATAGTAGCAGTAATCTCATAAAAGCAAGCTTCTTCGAAGATTTTTGCTACAATCCTCTATATCCTTAAATAACATTTATCTACGAGAACGAAAGTTTTTAATTTTAGTATGTAATTTCTAGTATTTTCAATTGATTGCATGACTGACACTCGAGAAAATAAATATTTCATACACCTAACATTTAAAGATCCCTAATGCATCAGGTCGATATCTCAATTGACTCAGCAGTAGATTTTTCACAATCATAGGTTTTTTTCTGAATTGTAGTAAATGCTGCGTGCGTAATTATTAACAGTTTGGTAAATGGTTGCTGTTTTCGTCTGAGAATTTTTATATCTGACTAGGAAACGTTCCCAGGTGTAGGTTGTGAATTTGGACTAATGGGGTATCAAAGGAAAGATCGCTTGATGGACTTTAAAAAATGCAAGGGAACTACCCGTCCGAATCCAACCGTTCTCGAGATATCAGTACTTAAAGTGTGAAAAAACACCCATTTCCATAAAAATAACAGAGCTATTATGCATCTAACATAACCGCCAGCCTAAGAAAAGCATTCCATTTTATTTACTATATTTACATGCAGTTTATCTCTTACGTCACGCCACAAATTTGCAAAAAAATTGCATATAATAAGGTGCTTCTTAATAACAAAAATATAGGAAAAAACTCCGAATGCAGCCGTACGCCAAAACTTCGTAGAATGCGAAGTGCATGTCTAAAAGAAGGAAAATAAACGGCAATGTGTGGGTGTAAAGGATTTTGCTCGTAGCTTAGGAAAAGGTATTGGCAGGAGGATTCCAAACTACCCAAAGAAACTTTTAAGTTGCGAACAATTTATATACCTTTTTTAAGTGTTGATATCTCGAAAACGGTTGGATTCGGACTGGTAGTCCGATTGCACTTTTTAACGTACATGACGAGATCTTTGATACCACCTCGTCCAAATCATCAACTTACACCTGGGAACGTTCCCTATTGAGACATATCTGAATCCTTGTGGTGTCCACATTGGATTGGTTCAGGAATATTAAACTTTAATCCATGGCTCGTGTAGTATACGACTCTGTTATTACGTAAACCACGTTTTGATCATCATAAAAATGATGTTTTTACTGGTTTTTTTTTAACTTGATTTGAAACTTTCAAACATTTTGCTTTGGGCAATGAATAGCCGCATTTTTTCTTCTTTCACGATTTTTTTTTCATTTAGATGAACTTCTTTTTCAATAGCAAATCGAAACGTCGTTGTTAATGAAGAACAAAGTAAAAAAGGATTACAAAATGGGTAGATGCAAATTATCGGATTCGCAAAAAAAGAATACAAAGAATGACAAAGTATGATACATCTTCTTTTAAAGCAATAAAAGAGGCCTGTTTATTGAATCCACTGATAACGAAATGTACGACGATCAAAACATGTATCTTTTAATATAGAATTCATTTATAAATCTTAAATTTTAGTCTTTGAAAAAATCCTTTTCCAAATGGTTGCTGTATTTTTTTAAATTACTATTTCTTTTCTTAGATTAATTTTGTACATACACAATTATTCAATTAGAAAATAAATTGTATGAATTGTAAATTTCCGAATGATTCTTCAGACTCGTCCGAGATGGCTTAGTAAGTAGAGCACTGACAGTTCTTGCCAAAAAAACCTTTATTCGAATCTTAGTCAGAAAAGTTTTCCCCCAGGTTGAAAATTACAATTCATATGAATTACTTACCAATTTGAATAATTGTGATAAAATTAATCGTGTGTGAATTATATTGAATATTATTTAGAAAAGATATACAATATTCAAAATTAAGTTAAACGGTTCTATTTTAAAAAGAGGAAATAAATAATATAAAAAATCATAAAGAATTCAATTGGACATTAAAAGTGTTATTTGGTCATGATTAGAATTTCAGTTTTATGCATGAATATGTAGAAGTAATTTATTGCAGTTAAGTATTCATTCATATATTTTTTATTTATAAAAAGTAGTGTTAAAAGAAGACAGATTGCTTAATAATCAATATTTTTTTGCTAAAGTCTTGAAAATCTTCAATACTCTCGAATAATGCTTTACAGTTCTGCCATAAAAAAGTAAAAAGCATAAAATTTCGGCGCAGATAAAAGACGTAACTAGTAATCCATATTATGTTTTAAAAAAAAACTGTTAATCAATATTTGAAATTATATTTTCTTTAATGGATACCAGATTTTTTTGTCTAATTATTTAAAAAAGGCTCTTTTAAAAAGTTAAAGCTTCCGTTCATCATACATTACTGCATTATACAGCTATTACTTACGTTAAAAATGGAGTGTTTTTTTTTTTCTTTAACATCTTTTTATGAAATGAACTTTCTATACACTACGTAAACTATCGCTAAATGTAATAATTTAAAAAAAGATATTTCTTTCTTTAAATGGCCATGTGTCTAGTTTTCTATACAGAAAATATGAATATGTTGCAGTGTTCGTATACAATTTAACAAGCAAGAGTTAATTTAACTGAAATTTCCCCTGCTAATTTCCGATAATATAATGGATGAATATTTAGTTATAACACCATTAAACATTGATGTCATGCATACCAGGCCCGTACTTACCCTGAAATTTCAAGACCAAGAAATTCTTTTGAATTAGTATCTTTTTTATTAAAAATCTCTTCTCAAATAAGGCGAAATTTCTCGCATTTCCACCAGATTTACTTTTCTATAAAAATACTGTTATTTATCCTAAAAAAATCCTGAAATGAACGACCCCTGAATGCATATTATCACAAATATTTTCGAATTCCAGTTGCAAAAAATTAATTTCGATCGCTAACTGTGGAAGTTTATATGTATGTGACGAGAGAGGGAGAGAGAGAGATCTACAATATAAATATTTCTGTTGTTTTTCATCCAATTGTTTTTCATATGTCTGATTATAATCATTTCATAGAATTTCATAATTCAAATGGTGATTTTTTTTGTTTATTTTAAATAGGAGTGTAAAATTTTCAAGTTCATTTCATGCTGAAATAATGTTTATCAATTGGTGTTACTAAATTTTAAATTTTGGTAAATTTCTATGTTGCATTAGATTTATATATAAAAAATATATATATATTTATTTGCAGGTTTCAAAACTCATTCGCTTGTTTTATGCTTATGGTGTACATTACACATGATTAGTAATGTGTGTCCTCCTTATGCTTTGCATTAAATTGATAGGAATTTTCACGATTGAATTAAACGGTTTTGCACGTGTATTACTAATAGCGCTGTCTTAAAATTTGAAATATTTTTAATGAAGCTCTAAATTTAATAAATCATTTAAGTTAAAATATAAATATTATTGAAAAGTGTGAGTGTTGTTTGAACTGTAATGTGACGCAATAAATATTAGCAACTAAGCTCCAGTGTGAAAATCAATAATTAGTCACTTTCCAAACAAGGTAAATCAATACAACATATATGAGATATTTGGCTTATAAAGATAAGTTCAAAAAAACTACTTAAAAGTTTTTCAGTGTTTCGATCGTGATTTTTGTACACAAATAATTATGATAGGTAGCATTAGGCTTGTAAATTACATGGCTTACATGGATTTGTTATGTTTTTAGAAAAAAATATTAAAAATCATCTGTTACTAAATTAATTTGCACGTTCATATATTTTTCAAATAACGTTTACTTTTATTTGAAAGACTGACTACAGAAGAAAATATGATTTGAAAAATATTCCTCAAGCATTAAAAAGCTTCAACTATAAAATTTCAGCATTGCAGATATTTTGCTTTTCTAATGAACAAATCCGTTGAAATTATTGATTGCAAATTTTTTAAATGTTAAATACTTTGTAAAAAATAATGCAGTAAATATTTACAGCTAAGTATCAGTATGGGAGTTATTTCATAGTTACTTTCTATGCAAAATAAATCAATATATTTTATGCCATATTTAGATCATAAAGTTTAGTAGAAAGACGCTTCTTTAAAGCTTTACAGTGCTTCGATCATGCTTTTTTGTAGCAAAATATTTATATTACATACCTTTAGGCTACATTTTCATACATAAATTTATTATGCATTAGAAAAACATTAAAAATCATCTTTAATTAAATTAATTTGCATATCATACATTTTTCATACAACACTTACTTTCCTTTGAAAGATTACTGCCACAAAAGAAATGTGATTTTAAAAATATGCCCCGAGCATGAAAAGTTTCATTTCTAAAGTTTCAGCACAGCAAAATTATTTTTCTAACAAGGAAATCCGCTGAAATTACTGATTAAAATGTAAATTTTTCTACCTTTAAATACTTTGTGAAAAAACAACTGGCGAAACATTTGCTTAAGTGATTCATTTTTATTCGTTTCAATGAGCACAAAATATGATAGTTTGAAATTATGATTTTCATTTAAGTTAGATATTTTTTTTAAGTTATCAAGCTGTAAATACAGTAAAATGCCATCTACATATTACTCTAAAAATAAATAGAAATTAAATTAAGATATAGATGATTCTAAATAGGACTGGCGGTTTATAAAATTCAAAAACACGTAAACGGTGATATATTTTGACATTATTCTTGCAGATGATTTATAATGGTAATAGATAATTATAATATAAATATCAATAAATAAATAAATAAATAAAACGAAACATAGAAAATAGGTTATTTATGTTCGTTTTTTATTCCTAATAATTTTATTATCTTTGTCTACAAATATTTAAATTAAATTATTAGATTTATTGACTTATAACAAATACAAATAACTTAAAAGGCTTTGGTAAGTTGCATTTTTAGTCGAGATGTAATGCAATTTTCTTTACAAAAGTAGAAGAAAAGTTTACTTTCTAAGCTTCATTAAGTTAAGTGACGGCCTGTATTTCAATTAGTCGGTTTCGAAAGCCTCCTCAATTAAATGACCATTTCATTTCTATTAGTACAGCAGATGAATATCTTTTCCATTTGTGAAGACAAAATGTAATTGATTTTTATGCAGTTTTCTTTAACTGAACTCGTTTATTTTGAACAAAATAAGCTTTCTTAAATACATTTAGCTCTCTAAAGACTATTGGTACTGAACTTTATAAAACATTTAAAAAACATTCTAATTGCATAACGTTTGACGAATTAAACATCTTCACTTAACTAAAACTTCATCCGTTCAAAATTTTAAATTTTCATTTTAAAATGTTTTAATGGCAAAACAGTCATTAGACAACTAGTGCATAAAATATAAATGTTATAAAATGTGTATAAATCAATCCCTTGGAAACTTCTTTCTTCTTTTTTAATATTTTGTTGTTAATAAAATTGTTAATTTTGGCTTAAGAAATCATTGCATAACTTTTTTATACTAAAACTTGTTTCAAATTTTATCCTAATGACATATGACTTAAACTACTCTAAATTTTGTTTTGCACATGAATAATAACCCAGTACAGATAGTTTTAAAAATATTTAAGTTACGTAATTTTACACAATAAAAAATCCAAAACAAGCAATTAAATAAATAATATCACGAAAAATCTGTGTACACATTTTTCTCCTTTTTTTTTTTTTTTTTTTTTTTTTTAAATAATTAACTGCACTCTTTAGACGAAAGAGTGAATTTGGCTTCTTAGGAAATAGCTTTAATTTTTTGGATCATGAATGAGTTGTTTTTTTAATGATCTTGTTTTAATCTTGTGTTTAATCATCTTGATCTCGTTTTAATCATCTTTATTTAAATTGCTTATTTAAATTACTCAACTTGATTTAAATTGCTAAAACATGACTGGTCCACTCGAGGTGTTTCATGTCTTATCGGAAGCTGACTTTCAAATCGTGAGATGAGTCGATTTCGGCTCAAGTTGAGTTATTTTGTGGCTGAGACTTTAAGAGAATATTAATTATCTGTTTCATATTATATGTAATAATAGATAGATAGACAGATAGTTAAAAACCAATATTATTTCAAGATATAGGTAAATGTCAATTTTCTGCGAATTTACCCAACATTTTATAAATTTATATCCATAAAAATACTCAAGACTCTCTCAATTTAGATAAGAGAGACGTAAGAGAGAGATTTAGATAAGAGATTTAGAGACATAAAAGTACAAATACTTTATTCATTTTACTTATCAAACTCTAAGTATATCATAACAGAGTGCATGCGGGTGTTTTGATTGGACACTTTTGTTTAAAAAATAGGTAACTATTGACAAATATATGCATGCAATTTATTAGTAGAAAATCTTGCAATAAATTGTATTGGAGTTTGTATTGTTTGTGATGGCCTTTACAAGGGATATAGTCCGGACGTGGGGGATGGCTTTCATGGGGGTCTTACTTACGGAACTTAGCCAATATTTATATAAGGTTCAAAGAAACTACAAAAAACTCCGAACAATCAGGCTGACAGGCTTGTTGGGTTAGATAATCAGACTAATTTTAGATAATTATAGCTAATAATAATAATATCTATGGGTCAGACTTGCAATGCAATCAGCAAATGTCTCTTAGAAAAACAGCAACATATGTGTATTAAAATGTGTATTGCAACTAAAATTTCCCAAGTTACTCAAATAAAAAAAACTCAAATTCGGTAAAATCACCATTTCGAAAGATGGAGGCATTAATAAGGAAAGTTATATTTTATTATAGTTTATTTTATTTTATTTTTTATTTTTGTTATTTCAGTTAAATAATTTTATTTTAGAATAGAGACTTTTTTAGATAAAACACTTGGGGAAGGTGTGTATAGTTGAAAAGCGTTACAACTTTAGCAGAAACATTTTTTATAGAACACAGTATGCTTCTTAAGAAAGTGAAAATTTTGTCATAAAATGAGCATTGTGCCCAATGAAATCTCGGATTCCCATTAGTGCACATGTTCCTTTGTAAGTTTTCAGTTAAGAAAGTGTTCGTCATTCAAAACAAAATCCTCAAAAAAATATCTTCAACGAGTTTCTAAAATGCATTTAAATTTTACTCATAAAAATGCAAAATAAATATTTTACATTATACTAAATATTTATACCCGGCGTCATAAAATTGCGATAATCCGCTGGAAATGAATGTATAACAAACATTTATAAATCTTTCGTGTCTGATTTGTTTTTTCAATGTTTAGAAAATGTTACTTTTGCGTTAATACCATTAATACTAGCTATCTAAATAAATTAATCAGATTTTAACGAATATTGCATTGTCTGAAACATAACGATACTATTGCTTTGTGCACTATTCAATTCAAATTCATATGACACTAGGCTAATGAGGTATTTTTAGAGATGTTTAGAAAATGTTACATTACGCCAATGATTAACCAATATTACAACTTTCTAATACTTTTTGCGCTTTATTACATATGATTCATTTAAGAAAATAACCTTTATTTTAATTTTAACGAATGAAATATATGTTTAAAATATTAGAATCGCAAACGATGCAAAAAGAGTTAAGCAAATATTTATTATTATTATTTTCTCTAAATGCTAAAACAATAATGACGTCATATAGTTAATATATAGATACATACTAACATCACAATCATTATACAGTAATAAAAACATTTCTTAAAACAAAGTAATACTCATTTAAAAGACATGTACTATTAATAGAACAACAGACCAGACAGGGTCAAAAGACAAATGATCTTATTGATGAAAATCGAAAATACAAAATGAAGTGAAACTTCCTATTAAAAAATCAAGTATTAAAGCAAAATTTTGAAAACTGCATTCTAAAAAACAACCTCTGATACACTGTTAAAAATTTTGCAGCATTCTGTCCAGTCATTTGACCGTTTTCTGAAAAAACAGTAACATAACCGTAATTTAACTGTATTCTGATCTTAAAATTGGCAATAATATGTTCAGAATAGCGTAAAATGACGGTTGTTTTGCTGTTTTCAATAAAAACGGTCAAATGACTGGACAGAATGCTGCAGATTTTTAACAGTGTAGTTTGGGGCTTGTGTATCCCAATGGAATAAACTCCGTTCTTTAGTTATTATCATTTTATTTTTTAAATTGATGCAAAATGTGTACTTGAACATAAATATTTTTCATGAATATCTTTCATTACTTGAAATATAAACACATACAGTTTTTTCGGAGAATGATTATTGTTTTTCCTCTCATTTGTTTTAACGCGTCCGAACATGAGCACAAGGGTGATGGAGGACTTTTTTTCTATCAAATTTAATTCAATATTCATACCTGATTTTTTTTTTTTTTATTATCGTGAAAATTTTATTGTAAATTGTAACTTATTTTATTCAAGTAATTTTTGAAAAATCTGGTGTAATTTCAACATTACAAAAAAGTAATTACTCGCGTCTCAAAGTGTTATATTTCAAAAGTATTTAAATTTTATATGAATAATTAGAAGGAAGATCCCCAAACGAAAAATATCTGTCAATATCTGCATGATTTTTTTTTTTTGTTTCTTTCTTTAATTCCTTAAGAATCACTTCATATTTTTAAAAACCATCGAAAAGTCCCTTTTTTATTGCATAGGTTGGATATTTACAAGACTTCTAAATTAAAAAAATATGTAAAATAGTTGTACGTTTGAGTTGAAAAAAAATGTATTCTTCAGAATCACTGCTGGATTCACTAATATTTCGGTTACCATCAGAAATACTTAATTCATATTTTTCTTTACTCAAATATAGATCGTACAAGCCAGTCAGAGCGGTATTTTTCAAATATTTTTATGGAAATACTAGGTAAATTTTTCTGTTTTCAGAAGTTTTTTTCCCGTTTGGATAATGTTTTTGAATAATTAAACGTCCAACAATTTTAAGGCCGCCAGAAGAACAAAACTGTACTTCTGCCCGTCAAATTGATAAGAGAGATTAAAGGATTAAAATCAGAAATAACCAAAAATGTAGTAAATACTCAGATACTTAATTCTTATGATTTATTTAAGGGAATAATACCATCAATGCTGACATTTCAGTATTTTTCCAAAGCAAAATATTTTTTAACAAAATTATTTGTTTTCAGGAAATAATTTGTTTCTATGAGGTAAATATTAGATTGCATGGTAGAAACTACGTTTCACGTTTATTGATTCTGGAAAAATACAAAATGTATCACGGTTCGTACTTATCAATAGATTCAAGCGATTTTAGGTGTTTTAGTACCAGGAATTTCAAAAAGAACTGGTCTCTACATATGAAGGGGGAATTTGTTTCATTAAATTAGGCAAATACTACTCTATAAAAATTCTGGTAAAAATTCCTTGATGTGTATGAACTCTGCTTAGGTATTTATGCAATTGTCACAGACCGAAATAAATAAAAAATAAATTATTGAATTGCAAGTTTATGGAAAGTTATTAGTGTTATAAATAAACTAAAATTCTTCTATTTTAAGACAAAAATTTCATCTACAGCTCTTTATAAATAAATTACCCGATTAAATATCGCGATAAATTTCTTCATCTCACTCTGCCGTGATGGGATCCGTGCTCATAAGATGAAGAAGTACAAACTGAAATCGTAGGACAAAAAGCCCTTAAAAAATAAATATTTTCATTTCTCCTAAAATAGAAGAAATAAACTAAAAAAATGAATTTTTACTCTAACTATTTTTATTCTAACTATGATATTTAAAAGACCTAAATTGAGTGGAGAAGTTCATTTATTACTTTTTAAAAACAAATAAACTATTGTATTTTTTAAAGAAATATGCATTCTAGATTGGCAAAATCTTTTGTAAAATAAAAAGAGGCTTAAAAAAAATCACCCTATGTTTCTATAGCTATGCATGTAATTAGAAGCTAATTACGTTGAAAAGGTAATTCACCGGCTGATAATAACAAAGACTCAAAATTTTATCTTGCAGCCACTTACGTTTCGAGTAAGTCATTATAAATGATTCATTATTCTCGTTGGTTCACGCTTTAATATGTCACCGTATATACTGAGAGATATGCGAGTTTAAAATGGGCTATAAATACATTATTTAAGAGAGTACTAAGGGAATAAATGTGTTTGAAAATTTTCTACATAAAACACACATGTTAAACTGTTATATTAACTCCCGAAATATACCAGATATAAAATGTTTTAAATATATGTAATGGAAATTCAGATACAAATTTATTGGGGAAAAAGAGTATAACTTTCTACAATTTAATATTCAGCAGAAAATATAATGTAAGAATTTTCAGTAATTGTCTAATTTTTTTTTGTAGTATTACAGTTAAATGATTTTTTTTAACTTAATCAATTTGAAAAATATACTGAAATAAGATAAAGTACTACAGTAAACAAGCAAAAACTATTATAGTATCAGAGTAAAACCAATTACTTTAATATCTTGGGTTCCTAGGTCCACATTTAGGCACCTCCGGTATATCCCATTTTATTACTAATTTTCGAACATAATTACATTTCCGATATGAGAATGTTATGTTTCGAAATCTATGATTGGATTTAATGCAAATAAAATAAAAATCTTGCTCTTAAGTGAAATGTCGGAAGAAATAAATCAGTAATAATTAATAATATTGCATTAATACTTAGTAGTGGAAAGGTTATATTTACCAATTCACAAATATACTCCCATAGAAATAAAAACAAAGTTACATAGTAAACAAACATGATCTCTTCGAGCGCTTGAAAAGGAGATCATTTGATACGCATCTATATTAATTGCAACATTGCAAAAATATAATTTATTTTCTAATTATACATAAATACATATGCAAAACATTTTGCACGCATTTTTGGATAAAATCTCTTTACAATCTAATCTCTAAAATCAATAAAATATCTTTACTTTCGAATTTTATGCGTATAACATTCTCAAAAAATAGTTATTGACTGCTCGTTATAAAAAAATTAAAAATTGAAGTAAATATATTCATTCTTTTGTTTCATTTGTTTCGTAAAACATTATTACAGCTTTATCGTCGTTTTACTCAAATAACTTATCATATATATTAAAAACAAATTCTAAATATTATGATTTTATCTTTTTTAATACTTTTTTTATCTTCATTTTACCTACCTTATTTTCTCCTTTTGCTTTTACGTAACCATTTCTTTTTCTTTTATGTAACACAAACTATATTTAAACTTTTATTGAAAAATGTACAAATTCTTGAAACTTTAGACCTTTCAAACAGACAATTTGCCATTTTTATTTATTTATTTACTAAACTCATTCTTAGTTACTCTTTTAAAGCTTGTTTTTCTACGTGTTCCAAATAATTTCAAAATTTTTAAATCTATTTTTTTCTAAAATTAAATGTTATTTATGTTCATATTTTAACTTTTTCTGCTTAAATATGTATGCCACGTGAATAAAGTGTTTTTTAATTAATTATTTAACTCATTTTAACTCAGATTTTTTTAATATGAATTATTTTTTAAAGCTGATTAATTTTTATTAAAACATCTACATAAATATAATTAACTTAAATATTAAGAACGCCATTTAAAAAATAAAAAGCATATACATATTAATAACTAAAAATCAAATTAAATGCTACAACAATACTGCAATTGAAATAATAAGTTCATTTTGAGCATTAACATATTTAAAAAAAGTATTACAAGTTTCCATTCTCCAAAAATATTTATATATACAAATAAGTCATAAACTTATTTTTCTATGCCAAAACAAAAAATATTTTTAATTACATAAAGTTGTCATGTCTACTATGTATTTTAAGTTACCTTTCAACGAATTTCATTCAGCAACGTATAGTAATTTAGAATACGTCTTAAAATTAAGCTACTTCATAGTTTTTAACGCTTAACATTTAACTTTAAAACAAATTATGTGTTAAAAATGCAAACTCAACCAACGAACCAACGAAGCCAATGAAAACAATAACCATAAATGTATAAAGTTTAGATTTCTCAATATAAATGAAGAAATTATTTCTTCTTTTATTTGTATTAATCTTCAAATTATATTTATATTTACTTTTTTATAAATTTGTTAAACATTGTTTTAATATTTTTTAAACAGTTTTCATTAATGTATTTGCATTTAAAAAATATATTTATAAAAGAAATTTATTTACAAAACATGTTTTTTTTAATTTTACAGCACACATATAATAAATTTATATTTTATTTTATTTAAAAAAAATAAAAAGCGACCTATATTTATTTTGCGTGGAACAGAAGGGATGATATAAAAATATTAAATGAAAATTCCCTTTGATTCTATAAATAAACTATGTTTAAAACTAAATAAAACTGCTGTGACGAGTAAAAATACTTATTTATTTTATTTAATTTTTTTTTGCAATGTCAGAAAAAAATAAAAAGAATAATAAAAATAAAAATAAAAAATAAAATAAAATAAAAAAGCTCAAATATATTGAGAGCTGAAAATAGTTTACGTCATAAAATTCTTTCGTCAATATTTCCATTATTATCTCTAAAATACTTTAATTGTTTTTAGAAATTAATAAGGAATGAAAATTAGAAAAAAAATCTTACAAGGATTGCATTCTAATCAAACAAATTGTTGTTATGATGTGTTTTATATCTTGTATTATTTTAATATTTCTAAGAAAAGTTTTATCTTTCAGTAAGTAAAATTAAATTTCATCCACGCCTTCGTACTAATTGTAATTTCTTGTATTCTTAGAATTTTGACATATCGGAATTTTTCATTTTATTCTTAGCAAACAAAATTATACTTGTTCCAGATTCTATTTTCGTACAGTTTACATTGCACATCTACTGAAATCTTAGACGAATCAAGATAATATTAATTCGACTAAATAGCAATTATATTTTACCACGATTTTATTCAATGATTTTTATTTATTTATTTATTTATTCGATTAACTGTTTTTCCCTCTGTTAGAGGATATCTATTTAGTATTTTATATTTGAAAATTTCCCATTTTTTAAGTAAATGAGTAAAATAAACAAAAAAAAAAATGAATTCTCCATAAAAACATTTTCCATCGATATTGTCTTCATTAACTCCCACTATATAGTTTACATTTTAAAATCTGTAAAAAAATCTTCGACTGAATTAAATATTCTGATTTGTTTTAAAATCGCGAGGAATATAATGAATATTCAGAAGTAATGCTATCATTACATTTTAGCTATTAAATTTAATCAATTTTACTTTCCAGAAAAAAAAAACAGACAAGAACATAATGAAAGATTGTTCAAACTATTCCATTAATAATCTTAATACAAAATACTTTAAATTAACTCGACAATTCATTTTTTTCATCAATTCATAAAAAGATTTATTTTCGTATTTTTATTATTATATTCATGGCATGGGTCTTTAAAAATAGTCCTAATAAAGTACTATGAATTTTTTAAGCTCTAAAGTGTATTAGTGCGCAATTATTACGCGAGCAGTACTTTTATATATGTGTATGTAATCTTAAGGGTGTAAAAATAGTAAATCCTTTGCATAAGTAGAATTAACTATGATGACAAAAAAAGCAATTGGAATTTTTAATGGCCATAAATATAATCCGATCATATAAAAAAGTATAATTTTCCAGATTATTTTTTCCTCAAACTACGAAAGAATATTGGTGTAATCATTTCATGTTAAATATATTAAACCGAAAACTTAAAAATTGTGGTACCGTCAAAGAAAACTTTCTGGGACCTTTTTGTAGCGTATTTTACCTGTGGGATGTCCCTTTTGTGGAAACACAAAATGCGCAAGAAATATATATTATTAAACCCAATCCATAAAGAAAGAATACACAGCAAAAATGATAAAACATAACATTTCTTTCTTCCAGATATCAACAAGTAAATAGCAAGCTCACTTAATATCAACAAGTCCTTACCTCTAAAAAAGGAAATGCGGGCACAATTCTCTAACGGGCTCTCTCTCAGTGGTCCAGCATAAAAAATGGAAAAGTTCCGTTTATTTTCTCCTTCGTTTATTTCCCTCAAAAAGTTTGCAACATCCACTCGATAACTAAAAAATAGCAGACCAGGACCAAATTTCAGCAAAGCAATGCACACATCAAAACACAGCGAAGACTTGAGCTTATGAAAGGTTTTCAGGCACAGTTTGAACCACACTCAGGAGTTGGAGTACGAAGTGTCGTCGAGACTGCCGCCTGAGGAATTCGATTCTCCGCTTAAAGGGGGAACCTGTAGAGCAAACGGAGGCGCGCCTCCTGCAACAGCGCCCGGCCAGGTGGGCCCTCTACCGGTTGGCCAGCGAAGTTGCCGCCCTGGAGCCGCAAACTTCGATTGCTCACGGCCCGCACCATCCGCAAGGGATATCGTGCAATTTTGGAGCTGCATTCTTAATGGAAATCTCGATTTAAAAATTATAACACTATGCAACAAGTGTTTCAGAATCAGACCTATGAATCTGAAAATTATTTCTTCAATATACAAAGTATTTGAAAAAAAAATTAAACGAGCTTTATTTTTTTTCCAGTTTGAGGTAAACAAATAGAACAAATTTGAAAGAAAAAGAGCTCAGGATAAGCAGGAAATATGTTAATGAAATAGTTCATCTATTAAGTTTAACAAACATACAAGCTTTATGTATCTATACACGACAGACATCCCTAAACAAAATAGGTATTTTCCCCTTTTACTGCAAGAAGATCATTAAAAAAGGCAGAATTCCCGTGCCTTTTAAAATAACTGGAAATATAATTAAGTAAAGGAACTGACTAATACCCGTTTTCCGTATCATTTTAATGCTATTTCATCAATGAAAATAGGAGCCATATACGAAATTATCTAGGCGTTATACAGATAGAAAACAGTTGACATTATTTCAACAATTGCAACGTAAATGTATCTAAATAAAGCATTACACTAGCAAAATTCATATAAAGAAATATAGTTTTAAATCCTAGAAACATAATAATAAAATAAATAATGACGCATTATCTAAGTACTTTCCTGCTGTTTTGATAGGTAACTAAAATTTTCTAATAAGATATTTCTGTTACTTACCTAATTTATTTTTAGTTACATTTATTTTTGTGCTGAACAATTATTTTTTAATATTGGAAATATTGTTACCTGCGTTTCCTTTTTCTTACATTATGTCTCAAATTTACATTTATCTTACAATCATCAACATTCACAGCAATTCTTTTTTCAATAATTATAACTCGTTGAATTTTAAAGATAAAGTCATAAAAAATTTTCATTTATGTTAAAGAAGGAAAATGTTTCTATCTGGTCAGTTTTGTAAAAGAGGGTTTTAAAAAATTAAATTAGTAATTTTTTTAAATTCTTAATATTACTATTTCATTAATATAGTCCTGTTTTTTAGAATACATTTTAACATTTTGCAGTTTACTTTGCCTACATATCACTTAAAAGGAAAAAGTCTGAGTGTATTTCTAATTTTTTGAAACACACTGTAAAAAATATATATATTATGTATTACAATGATAAAAAATAAATGTAATGTATATTTTACAATTTTTAGGGTTTCGTATTTAAAATATGAAAACGGAATCATTGAAAGATCTCTTCTGTATCTGTTTGTCAGTCCATCTGTCTGTCAGTTACACCCATTTTACTCGTAAACTATGGAACGTGAAAAGCTGAAATTGGGGGAAATAATAAAAACTATTAATCAACATGTTTACAAATTATTAACCATTCACTAATAGATTTAAGGAAAATGTTGGTACTAATTAAGTCACATATCTTTTTTTATGTATGTATCGTGTTGGGAATATTGTGAAAGCTTCCGTCAAATCAAAAATAAATTTCTTTTAATTTTAAGTATATTTTTAACGATATCATCGAATATGTAGTTCAAATATATACCCTACCTCCCTCCCATTCTATTTCCGAATCTACTGAAAGTAAAATTATGAAAAAAAGATAGTAGACATTAATTTAAACATTGCATGAAAACTAAAGAAATTTTCCTAAGCCACACAGTTTTTGGAAAAAAACGTATTTTTCCGTTTCATACAAATTTCAATTTTTGGGCGTTCAGAAAAGTTTTTGAGGAACGCTAGAGGTACCTATCGTAGAAGAAGTATAACAGCATTCTTGATAATGATTTTTGAAAGGAAATCGTCTAAAATAAGCCGAGATATTAAAGCCAGTGATAAAAAACCAGTGATTCCCAAAATCAGGCTTACGTACCACCAAAGGGGGGGGGGGCATTTTTTATGGGGCCTATTCCAAATTTATTATTCAATCATTTGCTATGCATTTTTGTGGGAATGTATTGTTGCAGACTAATGAATAAGTGAATGAATAATGAATAAGTGACTGTTTTCTTTATATTTCCAGAAGGTATTCATCCGTATTTGCATGGCCTTCAAAATTAACAAGACATATTTTCTACGCGTCAATTAGGTGAAAACTCCCTAATTGTTTGGGTTACTTTTTCCTCAGTAGATAAGCTTATAATTGGTTTTGTAGATGGATAAACAAATTTGACGCACCTCTATTTGAATGTTAGAATGCCACTTGTTGATCCTGAATGAAAAAAATACTGACTTTTACGAAATTTTCAACAAAACAGTGCCAAGATTCACTCAAAAAATACACAACAAATGGTTTGAAGATAAAGGAGACTCTCAAACTTGATTGGCCACCAGTGGTCTAAATTAAAATCTCAAGAACAATGTTTGGGATATTATAAAGCAAAATATATTGTAAAAGATAGTCAAAGCATATAGTATAACTAGAAAGCAGTATTAAAATCTGAAATTTAGAAGATATGATACGTGTTTTGTAAACTCAACAAATTTAAAAATATGTAAACTCTATGCTACAGTGTTGCACTGAAATTACTAAACACGAACGAAGCTCAATTGACATGTAATATTTCTATAATTCAGAAAAATCTGTTTCGCTCTTATCATTTTTCTCCGAGTGCATATCTAGTAAAAATGCAACATATTATATTATATTTATATCAATTGTTTTAGAATGTTTTCTTTATCTTAATGTTGATTATTTAGTATGATACAATAAATTTATAAGGTTTATATCAGGATGAATATAACTAATTATTTTTATTTCGGCAATTACATGATGGTTACTATCATTTTTCACCCACGTATGTATCTGAAAGAGGTATTATCTCCCTTTTAAAATGTATAAACCTTAAACAGCATTAGAAAAGGCAATGGGTAGACAGTAAATATCTATAGTTCTAATACAGGTATCCTACTCAATAAATTAATGTCATGAGGGCATATACATTTAACATTTTTAAATCATATAATACATGAAAATATACTAAAGATATTGGGAAAGGGGAAACAAAGAAATGTGAAGGAAAATATTCACTACTTAAAATTGACTTTAACGAGAATCTTAAGTTGCATCTTTTGTTAAACATAGAAAAGAAATATAGCCAATCCCCCCAACATTTAATAACATTTAAAAATTACAAAGCTGTATTGCCATTTGTTAATTGCTAAATGTAAGTCACTCGTCACGAGATTCTGTGAAATTGAAAAAAATGCAAATTGTGTAGCTTTTCCTTAACGATGAGATAAACTGGAAAACAACGACAAAACTCTCTTCACCTCTTTATTAAATTATATTTTCTTAAGATTCACCTCTTTAATACATTAATATATGTAAAATGAAGAATTTTTTAAGGCTCCATTTCACTTCTTAAAATTCACTGTTTAATAAAAAGAAATGTAATTTACAAAGTGAGTGTGGGTAGGAAGTGACATAGTGATTTTTTAAATGCTTTGCTGGGGTGTGATCATTCAAAGATTGTAAACCACTACCTTACAGACACGGACGATTTGGACAAACATAATGATTGGGACGGTATATTCTACATACGATCGGCACCTAGATAGATAATTTTAAAGAATATTTGTGTAATGCAATGCTTATTAGCAGAATAAACGCAATAAACGTCAAATTGTTACAAGCAGACTAATTTGACTAGAATTAATCAGATGAATACTATGGGATTCACGTCTAGTTTAAATTTAGTGCATCTCTCGATACGCCTCCCGTATATTTAAAAGTTCATTAAAAACCTATTTTGAGAAACGCGACACGGACCATGAAGGCGCTGTAAATTTGTGACCACCTTTCAAAGCTATCTTAGCACAATTTCAATTTTAATCTTTGAACAATGGTTTTGTCTTACATCAGATAAAAATATTTTTGTTTTTTTTTAAGGTGTTTTGCATAGCTCTATTTAAATATGTACTGAGTCTGTACATGACATTTTACCAAATCGGTTACCATAGGCCCACGATATTTTCTTTCTTTAACGTTTGCTTATTTTGTATGAAATAACACACACACATTCATACTTTTCTTGCAGATATATCTCTACTTAACCCTAGGCTGCAAATTTCTATTTAATAATTTAGCAAAATATTTTTTCAACAATACAATTAATAGTTTAAGTAGTTACAGTATGGAAGCCCCTGAATGCGACTAATACTCACATGCGACCGTTTATTCTTTCGAAAAATCAATTGAACCATACATTTTTAACAATTATTACAACGTAATTAATATTGGTGTTATCAATATAAAATTTAAAAACTTAAAATGTATGTAGAAAATTTTTTAAGTGTCGATAAAATCTAAAAATTAAATAAACTAATGTAAACTTAATTAATTATTGAAATTTTAATTGAAATGTTTGTGAATATTTTTCTTCACATGCCTGACTACTTTTATTTATTTATTTATTTTTATATAAATAAATCTCATTCGTTCTTACTTTTCTTATATCTGTGTATGACGGTACTTAAATGTATTGTATATACGTTCAATACTTTTCTATAAAATTGATGTGACGTGTAAAATAAAGGTAGAGATTACTCTAAAGCAAAATAATCAAAGAAATATCTAATATTTACCTAGTTTGGATTCAGTATTGTTTTAAAAACATTCACAAAGTCAAAAAACATCACGTGTATCCGTCATATTATATTCTTTATTATTTAGTTAATTATTTTTTCAAAATTCTTATTATGAAAATGAATGTTTTGTAATTTAAATTAAAGCATATCTGATATTTAATATCAATATGTGAAAACAATATATGTAACTACATTTTTTCACTTATGTAATTTTGTATTATGTAATTACAATGTTAAAGTACATTATATATAAACCGCCCAATAAACAGCTTGGAAAATGTTATTATAAACATATTGCTTACTAAATAAATAATAAAATGTGTTTTCATTGTTTTAACTCAAGAACAAATTCCCAAGAACATTCACATTTTCTCAAGAACAAATTATTTTTAATATTAATTGCGTAGAAAGCAGCAAAAAAAGGATATTTTCTAAATGCACTGAAAAAAGACAAATATTTCTTAGTATAAAAAACTTAATATATTTATTTACAAAAATTTTTAAATAACCTCCACCCAGATACAATTCCGAAAAAAAGTTATTTATCTTTAGAAACCTTTGAAACCGACATATTTTTTAAAATATAAAAAAGCTTTTAACTATATAAAGGGCTTTTTTAGCAACTGATTTTCGGAAACGTTTTCGAGTTTTTGCAGTGCATTGATAATTTTTTTGAAACCGTAATATCATTTTTAGTATGCTATTAGTTCTCGAATAAATTTAATTTGTGTAACCAAATTTATACATGGAAAACACACGAAATAATGTTACATTTATGTTAAAGTTAATGCTGTTAATTTATCATGTTTGTCCATAAAACGTGTTTGTTGGAGGGAAAATGTTTACTTGAGAATTTATAGCATCGGAACATCTACATTCCAGATTGCTAAAACTGTTTAAAGCACTATAAAGTATACAAAAAACTGCGGTTGTTATATATCTTATTTAAATTCTTGTTTAAATCGCAAAATAAACTTTCAAGTGCGAGTACTTCTTGCGCTTAAAGGGTCCCGTACAATAAATGTATGAATTAGTAACTATTTGATTTAAAAGAATCGTTGCTAAATAAAAAATAAGATTTCATAAAAAGCTATAAGACATAGGTTTGTGCATAGATGTAGTTACGAGAAATATATGAATGGGTATACCATAAAAGTTCAGAAAAATATTAAGCGTTAAATTACATATTGCTATTCTGTATAATTATCATTTTAATCTGACCCTTCTTTTTTTCTTTTTTTGATGAAGTTTATTCGGTACTGATAATTAAAGACGTGCATATTTTAAATAAATTTATCCTTTCATGAAACTATATTCGAGGTTAATAATCATCTTTTCTTTTCACGGTGTAGCTATAATAAAAAAAAACCTTGTCGAAAGTTTAAACTTAACATTGCTCTAAGCGCGCTTCTAAAAAAGGTCGCAACTCTGAAATGCCGCCTCGGTCTGTGCCGCGTTTTTCCAAACAAGTTCTTAATTAACTTTTAAAGACACGTAGGACGTATTGAAATATCCACTGAGTGCAAAGTAGTTCCTAATTTCATGTTATTTACGTGATTAAGTAGAATTAATCAATTAATTAAGTAATTAATTAGAATTATCTGACTAATTAAATTAGTATTTTTAAAACATGTATTGCATTTATACTGCTATTGGGCATTAGTTAACACAGGTATATCAGTAAAATTTGTTACCTATGCTTTAAAAGCTGATGGCACATAGCGTATGTTTCCTTTGTCATTATACAAACTATGCCCAAACCGTCCGTATCGGTGAGGATTAATATCTCAGCTAATTACCAAAGGTTTGTTTTGGAAATGCTTATCAATGGTGCTTTTATATGTCTGCTACAATAGGCTCTACAATATTTATGTGTAACGGAAAAATGCACTTTTCTCAAGAAGTATGTGACCTAGGTCATTCGCTATGGTTTTCTCGGAAGATTTAAGTTAAAGTCTACTACCTCTAGTTTATTCATAATTTTAGTTTCAGTAGATTCAGAAATAGATGGGGAAGGAACATATTTTTGCAATGCATTTTTGGCGATAGCTCTAAAAGTATAACAGCTAAAATTAAAAGAAATGTATTTTTGAGTTCAGCTTTGCGTGTGCTTTTACACAACACCTCACACGATACACAAAGAAAATATTATTTTATTAAGTAATTTAATAAAACTTTCTACATGTTTACTCAATACTTTTATGAATGTTTAATAAATTTTAAATATGTGAGTCAATAGTAGTTATTACTTTCCCTAATTTGAACTTTCCACGTTTCATAGTTTGCGAGTAAAATTGTGGGGATAGACAGACGTAGGAGCTAATTTAATGATTCCGTTTTCCATTTTTAAGAACAGAACCATACAAATATGAGTTTCTGGCGTTTCTGAAGTTAAAGAATGTTTTTTGCTATCGTTGGTAACTAGTTAGAAGTTATTCCACGTTTTTATTTCTGGTTATATTATATTTTCCTAAATAATAAATCAAATGTCTGTGTTTTCTTACAGCGTGAAAGGCCTGACACATATGAGACTAATTGACGTAATCTGTGTTTCGGAAAAAATATATACTGAAACTTTATTTAATGAAAAAACCAGCTAATAGAAGAAAAATACATAATTCAAAAATGAAATTCACTCGCTGTAAGTAAATCTGAAAATCGGTCCGCCGAGATGTGCAGTTATTTAATTTAACCCCTTGAGGGGCAAAGCACTTCTGTTCCTAAAATGTTCAAATGATGGATTGACACCGGAATTCATAAACAAATTTATATGATTGTAAGTAAAAGCTGTTTTTCACTTACATTGTAAAAAACAAAACTCAATACTAAAATTCCGGTGCCAATGTGGCTTAAAGGAATTAAAATTAAGTGGTATATATAATATGCCAGTGCCCTTCAAGGGGTTAAAGTTGAAGTGTTAATCGTAAGGTAACGATCTGAAACTTACTTTATCCTCTAATATCTATGGCAACATATATGCTACCACAAAGGGTCGAATTTAGTGGATTTTTTAATTGGGATATTCCAAACTCATACCATAAATTTAAAACAGCAACTCGTTCTGGATTTAAAAAACAGGCATGCTCCAAATCAATAAAGCAAGATTTATTATTGATAATTTCTGTTAGGAATTCATATTCTCTGAATTGCGGAATTTCCAGAAAGTATTGTACTCTGTTAAATGCTTTGAACTTGTTTTTCTTTAAGTGATAACTTTATTTTCACACCATTTGATATATGTTAACGCTTGTTTCGTTTTCTTTCAAAAACCAACATTCAAGTTAAAATTCTTTAAATACGTTGCAGTGCAGTAAAATTTGTTAACACTTTAGCAAGTAATGATTGAAATACGCTGTAAGTGTAATTTAAGTGGATGGCACTTCATATTAGAGGGTGCTTTCATTAAATCAGATACTGAGGTTCTTCTACTAATCATCTCGTCTAATGATCTTCCAAAAAGGAAGAATTGTTTAAGAAATGGAAACAGCTTCGATTTTAAAAGCTTCATCTTGTAAAATCGGCAGCAGATTTGTAAGAAATAGAGGGATCAGTGTGTTTCAAGTTCTCCCTATTCAAATAAAGAAGCTTTAGTGATTACATGTATTTTTGAAAAAAATATTATTTTCCTTTTTTCAATATTTGATCATTCATCTCTCATAAAGAAAATTACTCTGTTTGTAAAACTGCGCATAAAATGTCTTATTATTGATTAGACTTTTAAATAATAGGTAGGCTTTTATCTGGTGCGGAAGAGAAAAGGGGGAATCCCATGTTATCCTGTAGGGAAAAATCTGTATTATTTTTGTTCAATCCAATTTTGATATTTCAACAATATATTTTGGCCGGTCGTAGATCGGAAGTTTCACCATCTTTCTGTACAAGGTTAAATTTGTAGCATTATACAATTGAAGAATACAATTGTGAGTATTTTAACATATGTGCTAAATCAGGTTTCATACACTTCAGGTTATTTTCTAGGTACAATATTAGTATTTTTTAATGGAAAAATAAATCTAGATTAAATACGTGTAATCACCTCTTATTTATTTCTCCTTATAAAATTGCTGTAAGAAGATACTGCTAACTAAGAATTTCCTGGTCTGGAAATTCCAGGTCCCGCAAGTATAACCTACAAAGTTTTAAAAAATCCGTAAGGTTAAAAAAGTACTCTTTGATCGATTATAACTTTGGACAGGAAAAAATATAAAAATTTGGAGATTACAGATAGATCAAAAATATTTTTATATCCGTACTAAAAAAAAGTATTTCTAGAACTCCGATATTTGAATGAACAAGAAGGACGAATATATTTTTCTGTATAAGGGTTCGTACCATTTAACCTTTCATCTACTACTGTACTTTTAAGAACCGTCAGCAGATAAAGTGTCAGTTTATACCAATACACGTACGGGTCCCGGAAATTTCAAGACCAGGGATTTCATGGTACTAGTATTTTTTATAGAAAAAATCCCTTCAAATAAGGCGAAATTTAACTCATTTCAACCAGATTAATTTTTATAGAAAAAATGTCTGTCAAAAACCTTGAAAACTAGTGGTACCCGTACGAAATCTTCTTTAACCGCTTCCCTGAATGGCCCATACGTTATACGGGTGACGTGTTTTCCAATCATGATTTTCCCGTACCACATACGGGTGTCCATATTCCAATCATGATTTATTATTCTCACCGGTAAATTTTTATTGTAAATTTTGTATTATTTAATACGAACATTTTTCTGATTCCAATAGGCAAAAATTTCTGTTCTGAAAAACCGGTCATAAAAGATTAACAAATCTGTAAAATACATGAAAGAATTGCCATTATTTGAAAGTTTTTTTTCAAAAATATTGATCAGGCAAGTGGTTTAACTTTCATCCCCTAGTGAATATAGCTAATACACTAATGGTACTTTAAAAAACACTCGCTTAGACTCCACTTTTTAACGATACAAAGTACAGGTAGATATAGATTCGTTATTTTAGCGAGGAAGAAAGCTATTTTTGAAACAGTCGATGTGTATTACGCCGATATTTTGACCAGGTTGTCACGCGTGTATTACTGCAAACATTATAAAGCGCATACGTGTTGAATTATTTATTTATTTTTTTATTTATTATTTTGAGTTCATTATAAAGTAAGAATACTATTTGATAGCTGTTTTAAGTGAACGGTGCACAGGTTTGATTTAGCAGTTGAATTATTTGGCGGTACTTATAAGTACAGGCGGTGGGGAAAAACTTGTTTCTTTTCTTTTCATCTGTAAGTTAAACATTATTTTTATCTTATTTATAATGTAACCACTAAATTGTAGTGCGTTAATGTCTTTCCAAGTATTTTTTTCTGTTTCATTATTATTTCTTATACGGAATAAAAAAAAGTAGTGGCACCGGCTATTTTTTGCTATAGTAGAAATTATATACGTGAATACATATCTTGCATATATGGAGATGAAAGATAGCATCTGCCTGACATATAAAGCGTCGCATAACTAAAGGACTGCCAACAAGATCGAATTTTTTTAAAAAAATATTATTAATTTAGTTAATGACAAAAATTTAAATTAAAATAAAAATTTTATTTTATTTAAAAATAAAAAATAATTAAAATTTAATTTTAATATTCAATATATTTTAATTTTCAATTTGGAATTTTTACTCATTTTTCGAATGTGATATTGTTATTTAAAATTTTTAAGAGCTTTAATTACATTTTAAATATCATGTGAGGTTTCTGTTACAAGAATTTTTTAGGCATACTGCACTAACAGCACTTTTTGTGCCGTTAGTACCACTTTAATTGATTATGTCCAACAAATTAAATTTCTCACCCGCGCGATTTTCTTTTCATGCCAATCCTTTAATTTTTATTCTAGAAATTGAATAAAAAATTACATGAAAAAAATGCAGTAGATCAAGGGATTTTATGAATTTTAGTACCAGAATTTTGTAAAGTACTGATCGCTGTATTTAAAGTTAGATATATGTTTTTTTTTTCATTAAATAAGGCAAGCATTACTTTACGAAAATTTTGTTAAAAGGCGCTTAAAATTCCTTGCATAGGATAACATGGCATCCCCCATTTTTTTTTCTTCCCCACCAAATAAGTCTACTTAAATCTGCAAATCATTTTACTCAAAGTCATTTTTGCTAATTGCAGTTTTATTTCCAATTCATAGTGTTTAATCTTTCGAAAATAAATTTCCGCATCGAAATTTAAATTTTTTTTTCAGATTAGTATTTTTTCAAATAAAATTCCTGAGAGTTTTGAAACATTTAGTTCTTAAGAAATTTAATAGAAATACCAATTACTTGGACTATTATTATAAGACTTTTTTTCTGGGTGTCTCGGCCGCTTTAAAACACCATTTTCTCTGTAATTTATAAATGTAAGTACATTTAGTCCAGTCATTTTAGCACTTTTTTTCACAAATAGCGGAAAAAATTAGAACAAAGCTGGATTTTTGCATACGTGTTAGTTAGGGTATGTAGTTTAACATACTAAAAGTCCCCATTGATCCGATGTGAGCTTTCGCCGCCAGGGGGCGCTAAAGAGCTTGGAAATCGGTTTTTTGTGAATATCTCGCGAACAATGGCATTTAGAAAAAAAAGTTCGATTACAAAGTTGTAGATAATTGAATTTCCTATAAAAAGTGTCAATAACATTTGTTTGTCCCACCAACGGCTCCCTGTCAAAAATATAAAATGCTAGTATGAAATCATCCTAATTTACTGAAGGAAGTATTCTTTATGAGATCATAGCGACTTACGAAAGAGGGGGCGAAGGAGACGGTCGCCACTGACGCGGACATTTAGGGGGCGCCAAATTTATACTACCAACTATTATATGGCTTGTCACATAAAAAGTTGGGGGCGCCAAATTGAAGCTTTGCCCCGGGCGCAGTTTTTTCTCCGCACGTCCCTGTGTGAGATTTTAGGAAGGGAATAATTTTATTTTCAACGCATGTTATAGACATTTTTAAATAGTTATAAGAGTTTAAAATAACTCTTTCTTAATTGCTGATTGTGAGCGAAAAATGGAGATTGACAGAATAGTATTTCTTGTATGCGGTGAGGATTGCATTTCGAAAGATTATGTAAAAATAGGAAAAAAAGGACTGAAGTTTCTTGTGACAGCAAGTTCGGAAAAAGGTGACCATAAGTAGAAAATATTTGAAGAAATGGCTAAAAACAATAATGAATGTACAGTTCATCCAAAGTGTAGAAAAATTATACAGGAAAGAATTCTATTAAATCATACAATAAATCTATTGCACAAAAACCATCAATGTCCGCACAAATTTCTCCATTGAAGGAAAAATTGTGAAAAGACAGTCCATTGTTTGAATTTAAGGAAAAATGTTTGTTATGTTCTGATACATTAGACGAAGCTTTTATATAGAAAAGGAAAAAAAGCTCTAATGTATCGCAAAAAAGAATTTTTTTTAATCTAATCTTTCAAATAAAACACGTCTCATATCTATGCTTATGGAGAAATTTATAGAGAATGGTTTTGAAGCGAAACAAGCAGAAGATGATACATACACACTAATTATTAAAACAGCTATTGAAATAGCAAAGTCTGATGCGCTTACTGCTGTTGTTGGCGATGATGTTGAATTGCTCGCATTGTTGACGGCTTTAGCACTTCCAGCGATAAAGATATTTTTTATTAAACCAGGAAGAGGACGAATTGCAACCACCCTGTATTCATCGCACAGTCTTAACAATGATGCTGTTTTGAAAGATCATATATTTTCCTGCACGCTTTTTCAGGTTGTGACTCGACATCAGCAATGTTTGGGAAAGGTAAAATGTCGTTAGCAAATTTTTTTGAAAAAGGAAGATCATAACATACAAGCTGTCACCTGTCAGCATTTGAAAAAGTGATCAAGTATCCCAATTTGAAGTTTCCGAGGCAGGAAAAACTATTTTTCTTGCTTTATACGGTGGTAAAGCAGAAATATCTCTGAAGAAGCACCGTTATGTATGTTTCAAAAAAGATGTTGCTGTTTCAAAAAAGATGTTGCCGAACATGCAGCTAGATTGCACAGTTTACTTGTTTATCATAATAGTACATAATAAACACGAGTATCACATTCGTACAATACCGTTTGGGCAATAAACTACATCCTGAAAACTGCTGCTGACAAAATGCATCTAATTTGTCTCCAATTATAGCTACCTTACAGCCCACACCAAAAAATATTATTGAATAAATTTTTTGTACTTGCTCCAAAGGATGTGGAAGAGCATGTGGATGCCGATAATTTGGATTGAAATGTTCTGATATTTGCATAAATTGCTGCGGAGTTTCATGTTATAATACAAGTAAAATTGAATTTGAAGACCAGGAAGTTATTGTCATGTATCCTGCCCATTGCAAGGGAGGAGGGAAGTGCTACTTCTAAATTCAGTGATGATATCGAAAGACAAACAAAAAAAAAACATTGAAAGCAGCACAAAAACGAAAGAAAGAAATACAGATAGTGACGAATCTGAATCGTATGTAGAAATTGAAGTTGTGCAAAGAACTATTTAAGCAGTTAAACGACTGAAATTGGATTAAGCAGGTGGAATGTACCTACGGGGGAAACCACATTAAAGAAAACGCGCTAAATGCTTTTCCTCAAGAGTAATGCTAAAATAAGCATAAATGTATATAATATATACAGTTTCTTCATTCAAAGGTGCAAATTTTATATCTGTTTACATAATTTTTTTTAAAATAGCAGCAGATTTTTCGAATTCTTATAATTTTACTTTCAAATATGTTCACTTTTTTATATTTTTGACAGGGAACCGTTGGTGTGACAAACAAATGTTAATGACACTTTTTATAGAAAATTCAATTATCTACAACTTTGTAACAACTTTTTTTTCTAAATGACATTGTTTGCAAGATATTCACAAAAAACCGATTTTCAACCTCTTTAGCGCCCCCTGGCGGCGAAAGCTCACATCGGATAGATGGGGACTTTTAGTATGTTTAACTACACAACGTAACTAGTACCTACGCAAAAATCCAGCTTTGTTCTAATTTTTTCCCCTATTTTTGCTAAAATGACTGGGCTAATTGTTAATTATTGATAATTTTAATTTTTCAATTTAATTGAAAATGACTATTTTAGCCCGTCGTATGATTTTTAAATTCCTACTGCACTAACACTGGCACAAATCTGAAAATGCGATTTAATAGAATGATAATCTAAGACCTTTTATTTTCTTTAAATTATTAATTTTATATAAGGAGGTATCCTCTTGCCTGAAACAACCGCTACATTGTAAATTTGTAATTGTAAATCTGTAACTAATTATATATAATTCTAATTATTCAATTTAATCAAAGATGACTGATTTAATCTCTAGTATAATTTTTAACCCTTTCGACTCCGGCCTTTCTTACACACCTTTTTGATTTTTAGTTGGCATCACTTTAAAAAAAATTACCTACAATTACACTAAACCAAAATGTTTTAATAAAATTAGGCATACTTTATTTCCCTTCATTACAGGTGCAAAACACAAGTTTTACAAAGAAAGATGATGTCACGTCCGACGCGACAAATGAGTGAAAAGGGTTAAATTACTGCTCCACTAACTGACAATAACAGCAATGAATCTAAAAATAGATTACATGTCTCAAACTTTGAGTCTAAATTAGACTAATTTTAAACACGATTATTCAATCGGTAAATTAATTGTAACTGATGTAAATTTTACATTTTCCATTTTTGGGTGAAAAAAGTCCGGGCCAGGATTCGAACCAGGGATGTATTGGCTAAAGAAGCCAATGCTCTTCCAAGTGAGCCATCCCGAACACGAACACTGGAGAACTACTTCACCCAATTAACCTCAACGATCACTTTATCTGGTCTGATACTCTGGATCAGCTCAACAGAATAAATCGAAGGTCAATATATCGAACTGCAGAAAATCGCTGCATACGAAATTACATTAGATAATTTTAAACACGATTATTCAATCAGTAAATTAATTATAACAAATTTCGTATGCAGCGATTTTCTGCAGTTCCATATATTGACCTTCTATTTAGTCTGTTGAGCTAATCCAGAGTATCAGACCGGGTAGAGTGATCATTGAGGTTAATTGGGTGTAATAGTCCTCCAGTGTTCGTGTTCGGGATGGCTCAGTTCGAAGGGCATTGGCAGCTTCAGTTATACATCCCTGGTTCGAATCCTGGCGCGGATTTTTTTCACCCAAAAATGAAAAATTGAAAATTTACATCTGTTTGAGTCTAAAGCTGTCAACACTTGCACTTTTTTATGCTACAAAAATTTTAAAGCAAATCGTCATAATCTGCTGAATCAATAAGGCAAAAATTTCCATTAAATGTTTTTTGTACATTAAAGCGTAATATGTTAGCACTTATGACTAAAACCGCATTTTTCTGCAAAATATTCTTTTTATATGAGGGGGGAGTAGGCACATCTCAATCCCTCACTTTTTTATTAATTTATCATTGTATATGTGTTATTAATTTTTGATAATTCTAATTGGGCTATTTATTCTAAAATAACCTATTCGAAATGATTTAACATCTCATACAATTCTTAGATTTCCACTCCACTAATTAACAGAGAAAGAAAAAAATGTGAACAATCGATTACATGGGAAGGTACTATAGATCGTTGATTTTCTTCAAAATGTTATTTTTATATCATGGGGTCTAGAGGGTAAGGGAAAGAAATATCCGTTACATCATTAATTTATAACTGGAAATCTGCTAATTACAGATAATTTTAAATATTCAATTTATTTGAAAACGACTGCTCTAAACCCTCCTATATATTTTTCAATTTCTACTCCACTAACTGGTAGTGACAGCAAGGAATCTGAAAAATCGATCCCATAGTCTGATACTCTAAGTCCATTTATTTTCTCCGAAAAGTTCGTTTTATAATATGGGATTCCTCCCGCCTGAAACCCGCGTTTTATCATTTATTTATAACGGTAAATCTATCATTAATTAACAATAATTTAAAATGTTTAATTTATTTAAAAATGATGGCTTTAGCCTCTCTTCTCTCAATATATTTTTACATTTCTACTCCACTAACTGACAGTGACAGCAACGAATCAGAAAAATTGACGGCGGTGTGGACTGATACTCTAAGTCTATCTATTTTCTGTAGATTTTTTTTTATATGAAGGGGCTCATCTCACCTCAAACCCCGTTTTGTCATGAATTTTTAACTGTAAAACGGTTATTATTTATCAATTGTTCTAATCGTTCAATTTTTTTGAAAAAAAAAGAATTGATTTAGCTTTTTATATAAATTTTTAATTTGCTTTCCAGAAACTGACAATGACTGAAAGATATCTGAAAAAAAATCTATTGCATGTATTGATATGGTAAGACATGGATGGGTACGATAAGTTTATTTTCTGAGACATATTCTTTACAAATGAGAGGGGCTAGTTCCTTTCAAATTTCCATTTTATCATTAATTTGCAAAGGTAAATCTGTTATTATATATCAATAATTCTAACTGTTTAATTTATCCGAAGATGACTGCTTTAGTCCTTTCTATATTTTTTAAATCTGTACTCCACTAACTAAGAATGCCAGCAACGAATTGCATAAAAAAATGTATTTTTAAAATATCTATAGAGCGATATAAATTCCACTTTATGTGCACAATTTTATTTGTTTTTCAACAAACAGAACATTTTTTGAGTTTTATTTAGAAAACACAAAATGAAAACGAAAATAATTTTTTTCACATGTTTAAGTAGATTTTATAGATTGAATAATTTTTAAATTTCTATCCCACTGAGTGACAGCAACAGCACGGGATCTAATAAGAATATTTATCATTAGAATATCAATAGATCAATATAAAATTCTCTTTAAATGCACGATATCATTCAAAAGCACCAATTCTTAAGTTTCAAACATAAATTATTTAAATTACCATTGCAGTACTTCATATTAAAAGAAAATTTTCTATTAAGGGGTCTATGAACTTTTGAAATTAGAAAAAATTAATAGAAATATCATTTATAGCATTTAATATCTCAAAATGTATTTAATTTTAATACACAATTCTTATACTTTTTTTTTACTTTTCATGTATTTAAAAAATTGCAAGATAGAGAATTACCATTTATAGGGGACTCCTAATCGTCAGATATTTGACGAGCAGAAAACTAGCATAACAGATTAGGCGTAGGTTATCAAATAAATTTTCCAACTAGAATAAAATCTTGGTGTCGACTTGTACTTCAAACTTTAACAATTACTCTGAACCCAAAATAAATTTGTATGTAACACATTTTTATAATTTTAATACAAAGCTGTATTCAACTATTGCATAACTTTGAAATTTTCTTAAAATCAAATAATAAAATATTTGTTTAAACAATAAAAGGGAAATGTTAGGTTCAATTTATACAGACTAACATGAAACACATGCTTTGAAAATTTTATGAAAAAATATTTAGAAGTTTTTGGGATATTTTGTGTGTTACGCCCAAAAACTTTTTTTGGAGAAGTATGACTACAGAGTTTCAGAAATGCCACTTGAGATATTGAGTGGCTTTAATTCTAAAAGTCATAACTTCTGTTCTCATGGGATTTTCAAGAAAACAATGTTCTGAAAAGATTTAACATCTTTTAATGCCTAAAAATATTTAAAAAAATAATAATTAGTGTTTTAAGAGTCTTGAGGCTCTTTAAGTAGACCCATTTTTACTTACCCATCATACGTAGTATAGGGTAAGTCTTGCAATCGTTTTGAAAATCGAAAAAAATTTTTTGATGGATTTACACGTTTTAGATAGTGGAGATTCCGAAAAACATATTTTTAGAAATTTTTTTTTGCCGCCCGTCTGTCTGTCTCTCTGTCTGTCTGTCTGTCTGTCTGTCTGTCTGTAAACGCTCTATCTCCCGAACAAATTGAGATAGAGATTTGAAATTTTGTATGCAGTTAGTATGTAAGAATGGGACGAACCCTATTTAATATCAGCAACCTCGATTATCCGGAACTATTTTTTTCGGACTCTCGAAAAATTCGTTCTGATGAAAGGTATATAAAAATTTTCGAATTTTTTTGTTCTGAGGAATGGACGTAAAAGGCAATAAAATAACACACATTTTGCATATAGAACGAAGTCGATCGGATTATTAGTTGTCGAGATATTTGTAATCTTGTTTTCCACATTTTTCGATTTTTCATGACCCTGTATTTCATTCAAATTTCAATTCAGAGGTATATTTTAATTGGAAATGAGACGCTTAATCCGACGCAGTTATTTGTTAGTTAATAGAATTATTATTTTTGGAGTTATAAGGATGTTTCTTTTACGCAGTTCGGTACTACTTGAGTAGTTTGGCGTTTTATATAATTTGTCGAAATTGGTACATCAGCAGTTCCTTAATATAGCAATACTATGTATATTAACAATATATAAATTTTGTTTATGAATTGCAATGCATTGTATAAATAGTTTTCACATGTTTTATTTATATATACATTTCCATGATGGGTAAGTATTACGGTGGCCCCCAACGACTAGTTTTTCTCATGCCAGAAATTATTGGTCATTGAATAAAGACTATTTTTTTATTATAAAAGAATTTGACTCTTTTAAATCAACAGTAACAGGAACAAATCTGATAATAATTTTATTTCCTTAAGGAATTTCAGTAGAATTTCAATATACTATTTGATTTGTGTCTGAATAAGCATAATATTTTCTTTTTGCTTTTATTTAATAACTCTGACAAGGAAACGGTTTATTCTATGCGTATCAATGAAGGACACAATGAGTAATTCTTATATACGAATGATCAATTGTGAAATGACAAAAAGCATGGCTACGAAACTTTGCCTTCTTTTTAATAAATTTAAACCAGAAGATTTTTAAAAAACATAAAATTAAGAATAGTAGCTCTTAATTTAAATCTACGTTTCCTCAAAATACGTTATTTCAAACAGACTGAAATTGATATGTATTTATGAATTGCAATAAGACATGACTATAGTGGTTTAAGCATGCAAAACATCTACTGGGTCACATAAAAGAATTCTGTTAGAAAATTTCAACAGTATAATCACACAATAAAATGTTTGTTTGAACAATAAAATGGAAATTTTACGATCAGTTTATACATACTAATTTGTAAAAACATTTTATTGAAAATTTCAACAAAAAATATTCGGAAGTTTTTGGGATATCTTGCGTGTTAGTCCCAGAATCGTCATTCGGAAAAAAATGACTTCAGAATTTCGGAAATACCGCTTCAGGTATTGGCGGGTATAATGTTAAAGTCATAACTTCTGTTCACATAAGATTTTCCAGGGAACAATGTTCAGAAAATATTTAACATTTTTAATGCTAAAAAAATTAAAAAATTAAAAACTTTAGAGTTTTATGGGTCTTGAGACATTTTAAGAAGAACCAGATGGTATAGTTTTTATTCATGCGAGTCATTAATGGTCCTGGAATAAAGAATATAGTTTTTAATATAAAGGAATTTAACACTTTTAAATCAACAGCAACAGGAACCAACCTGGTAACAATTTTATTCTCGTAAAGAATTTCTATAGAATTTCAGTATACTATTTGATTTGTGCCTCAATAAGTATAATATATTTCTTTTCGCTTCTATTTAGAAACTCAGATAAGGAAACGGTTTATTATATGCGTTATTAGATTCGAATGATTAATTGGGGAATTGGCAAAAACATTGGTACCAAACTTTGTCTTATTTTAATGAATTTAAAGCAGAGAATTGGTAAAAAACTATAAAATTAAGAATAGTAGCTCTTAATTTAAATCTACCTTTCCTCAAAATACATTATTTCAAGCAGACTGAAATTGATATGTATTTTGCAGTGCAATAATACATGCCTTTTGTGGTTTATGGCTGCAAAGCATCTACAAATTCTTATAAAGGAATTTCATTAAAAATTTTCAAAAGTATAATCACATAATACAATGTTCGTTTGAACAATAAAAATGTTAGGTTCATTTTATAAAGACTAATATGTAAGCACATTTTTTTTTTAATTTCATGAAAAAAATATTCGAATTTTTTTGAGATATCTTGCGTGTTGTGCCCAAAATTGATTGCAAAGTATATTAATCATTTTGCCCTATTTAAACTATAGTGAAATAGATATACATTATAGAAGATTATTACAAGAAATTTGCTAAAAAATTTAATACTATGCACAGCCTTTATTGTTCATAAAGAAGGCCATGCAAAAAAAATTTAACACAGCTCGAATCCACAAGGGTCGTCTGATAGATTTTCTTTTGAAGTACTTTTCTATAAAGAGCGTTGCAAAGAAATAAAGTTTGTATTCACATCATTATATTTAGTTTTTATAAAAATTAATAATCTTTCTTTAAAACATTACATATATTCGTATGAATCTACAAAAACTATAATTGTGTTTGTAAATTTCAAGGCATTTCTCAAAAACATGAAAAATGCTACACGAAAAAAAAATTAAAGGTAATAGAAAAATATTACTACTAAACTAAACTATAAATTTTAATCTAGTGCATCTACTGCATTATATTTTAACAAATAAAAGTTTTTGAGATGATAGAATAGTCAATTAATAGATTTTTAACAATTTTACCATATTTTTGAACTATTTGAAAAAGTTTGGCCTGCGACTTACAGGCCATAATTTTGAAAATATTCACGCAGTTATAAATATTTTAGTACATTTGCTAGACAACAATATATCGACAAAGTTCACAAAGTTTTACATAATGATAATTATAACATTTTTGAATTGCGATTTTGTTTAAAAAACTGTTTTGAGATAAATGCATTTAGACCTTAAATAAGTCAATATTTTATTTAAAAAATTAATGGATTGAATACTGCTCTAAACATGGTAGGAACAATAACATTTTCACAATTATAAGAAATTATCTTAAAAAAGAAATTAATAAATAACTTAAATTAATAAAATAACTTTGAAATAATAAAGGCAAAATAGACAATTTTTGGGAGAGACCCATTTCAACTTTTAGATTAAGCAAAAACTATATTGAACTCGCATATTTAAAACTTGAAGAAATCATTTTTGTTAAAAATGGATGGTTTAGAATTCACATACACAAGGTGTCCCAAATTATTGGGACAAAATTTCAGGAGAGGTAGGAATAATCAAAAGGATTCAGATTTGTACAGCAACCCATGAGAGGAAACGCTTTCCTTCTGTGGCAATGACGACACAAAACAAAAGAAAGGAAAGTTACCAACAGGGAGAGAAAAAATGATTATTATTCTTAGTGCTGCAAAAATGCCTGGAAAATGCTGGAAAGCACTGAGGAGCTTGATGCATATATCGTGGCAGCTTCTCGCAAATTTCGGGAAGTATTTTCGAGAACATTAGATATTCTATCCGCACAGATGCGTTTCCATACATCACGGCCTGGAGTCAAAATTTCGAGCAGACATTTTGATGATGATCATTCTCTTTAATGCTCTTTTTTCTTAGTTTTTTCCTATGCTAAGGACAATAAACATGCTTTCTTCTCCTATTTGCGTCTTCTGTTTTTTGTATAATGTGTCATCACTACTGCGTCAGAAAACGTTTCCGATCATGCGTCATTGTGCAAATCTGAATCCTTGTGATGTCCCAGACCTCCCATTAAAGTTTGTCCCAATAATCCTGGGCCACTCTCTGTCTATATTTCTATAATAATTTCATAATTTGTATATTATGAAACTTACACGTGAAATAATTTGGGGGCTTCTGGTATTAGGACTGTGCTTGTAAATCACTTAAACGTAAAACGATAAAAATAGGCCTGATAAACGATGCGTATGTTTCGCATATGTAATACCAGTGCTCATATTTGAAAATTATTAGTTTCTTAAATAAAAGTATAAGTAGTATAATCAAAAATGTTATTCCAATAGCTTTAGGGTCAGCAGAAACATCGAAAATTCACAAACGAGTGTTTATTAATTGCGAGGTGAACTAGATGAAAGTAAAAAAAAAAGTTTTTTTTTTCAGTTGGTGCAAAAGTTAAAGCAATGTTTTTAATCTTTAATATACAATTGAAGGATAGTTCCAACAATCAAAAATTAACTGACAATATAAATAAAATTCGTAACATTTAGCATATCTGTTGCTTGCGCAAGTATTTAATAATCAAAGAATAATATTTGTGTAACTCTCAACATACGATATTTTTTAATTAAATTTTTACTTTTGTTTTCATTTCGTTCGAGGTTTTATCTTTGTAACTAGCGGCCCACCCTCGCTTTGCTTCGGGTAGTCCCGTGTCACTACTGACACCGCAAATTGTTACTTCCACTTCATCCCATTAAATTCAACTACTAAAACCATTACTCTCCTTTTAAGTAGTCGGGTAAAAAGTAGCCTGTATGTTAGTCTAAGGTGCCAGATAACTCCATACAAAGTTTCATAACAATCGATCCACCCGTTCTTAAGTTATAGATGGTGTAACTAACACGACTTTGTTTTATGGATATAGATTATAGCAGCCCGCCCAGGCTTTGTACGGGTATTAAAAAAAAGTTCAAGTTATAAATTTTTACACACATACTCATTCTCTCTTCTTTGTGGGTGGAGTTATTAAAAAAGTGTAAATTTATAAAAGAAAATTCGGATATTAGTATTATTTTTTATTTATTTGTAATTCATACACTACATTTTTACTTATTTACTTTTTACATTTTTACATTTTTACCTATTTATTTTATTTTTACAACAATTACAAGATGTCTTTATACACAACGTTCACAGTTTTCTTGTCATTAGACAGTACAAACATGTTTTCTCTAGAGGTTACTCTTGAAAGAGCGACATACAGTTGTCCATGTGAAAAACAGTCAACGCTCAAATCTAAGCCTGCAACGTTGAAGGTTTGACCCTCCGATTTTCAAATAATGCTTCGTCAAATATGTTTTGATCATATTGTATATCATCTGAGTTTAACTCTCGCCGTCGCCGATTCAGAATATCACTGGCCATGTTTTCTTGAAATTTATTCCATAGATTAACAGAATCAGTTACTTGACAAAACGCTACTATGACGACAAATAAATATCTTAATGATGTAGCTGAACTACAAACAGCTGCTTCTGATAATGTGTTTTCCCAGTGAGAATCGTCTTCCAAGAACCCCATACTTTTGCATGGTGCTTGATAAGTATTGTAAACAACACCTTGTACAGTTCTTAGGTGTGCAAAGGATGTCGGGCCTTTTACAATATGCAGTAAAATTCTCAGATAAAAACATTCGCTGCTGCTGGGATGAATCACGTAGACTCTGCCAAGAGCATCCGTTTTTTTTACTCCGGGGAAACCATCAACCGCAGTACCTTGTTTTCTCCGTTGAAAAGTTTTAGAACTCTGGTTCCATGTATAGTAACTTAGAACTCTGTCATATGTCAGTGTTTTCGCGAAATCATCTTGAGCACATAACTTGAAGAATGCTGTCAATGTTGTATCCCGCGGGTTATTAACAACTTCTTGTATATTGTTCTCCATGAAATATATTCTTTGTCCATTTTCTAAATGAACTGCAAGGTGGACAATTGTGGGAGCCCGGTCGTGCACTTCGAATGATAAAATCCGCCATACAGCTTCAGAGCTGCAGATGTAACGTCCAGACTGATATTTTTCCACTCCAGTTTCACTATGCTGAAAGTGGCTTGATCACTACCTTTATTGATGTACTTAGTAACATAATGGATTGACTTTATTGAATTGCACAACTCTACGTTGATATGGGCATCAAAAATTTTCAATAGGAGCGGATTATAGGGAACGATCCATCGGTTATCAATATCATGGTTTCGGACGGTAGCATTTTGCCCACCCTGTTCTGGCGATCGTCGACGATATTTGGGATATCGTCATCGCTAGTAATTGTTTGAGTTTGGAACGACTTCGGAAATTTTTTGCTGTATTTAGAATCTCGCATACATGGAGAATTCGGGTTTAAAGTTCCGCAAGGGCCGTGTACCATATGTTTCTTTACGATTTCGTACAGGATAGGATCTTCATCTTTATCCGGTAATTCAGCTGACATGACCCTGTCAATTTAGTTTGGTCTAATTTTGTTCACTAACCACACCAGAAGGTGTACATGTGGCAAGCCACGTTTCTGCCATTCTATTGTGTACATATGACAGCGCGGGGGACCGAATATATGAGACTTGTTAATGAGGTGCAGGAGTTTCTGTACTTTTAAATGGAAGACGCTGTTAACTATATCGTATCTGTCTTGTGGAGTTAAATTGGTGTTAATATTTTCTTTGATTTCCGGCCAATTTGGGTTACATGTTGCAGTTATAAATAAATCAGGTTTGCCGTAATTTCTGAAGTAAGTCATGGCGTCTTGCGATTTTTCGTGTAAATATCGAGGTCCACCTGTGAATGATGAAGGTAGTACTATAACCAACTGCCCAATGCCGTTGACGTGTTCATTCGTCTGTAAAGCATCCTGAAGATGAACGTAATTTTCGGCTCTCAATTTAGTTTGATTATTACGGATGTAGGCCAATCTCTCAGATTCAATTTTCGCATATTGATCTACCAAGTATTGGTTTGTTAACATTCCATATCTAAGCAAAGTGTTGAAATTGTTACGTCTTGTCATTATACGGTAGCAATAGTAGTTCATACATGACACTGTTTTACGCAGAGGTGTACCATCGATTGGGTCATCTTGAGAAATATTAATGGCATAACCATTTTCTCCACGACATAGCATCAAACGATATTGTAAGCTGTCATAAGATCTGTGAACTCTGAAATTTTTTGCAAATTATCATCACGATTATGCAATACAATATCTCTTTTGTCAAATTTCTGTCCAGCTATCACCACCGCTACTTCACTCGTGGACGGCGCATTATATCGTCCTCAGTGTTCTCCAACAGGAACTTTATTTGCATGGATTACGACATTAAAGTCAGGAGTATCTGCTGGAATACACTCAATCGCAGTTTTGAAAGACTGTATATAGCAATTATGAGAATGTAACACATCTTGGAGAGATCTAATTAAATCTCTATCGATTGGCTGTGCAACACTTGAACACCGCGTAGATGCTTGCTTATCTGGATCTGCAATAAAATATATTTGAAGAAATTTGTGATCATCGGGTCGAAGTGGTAGCCAGCTCCCAGCTAAGTGGTACACTTGCCCTTGAATTTTAAATGTAGGCATGAACCCACGCTCAACGACTTGCTTACTCTTAAAAGAGGTCATTTGAAATGCGTTATTATAACGGCGTATATTTCGCATGAATTGTTTGGATTTCTGATGATCACCCGTAAGAAGAGAGTGAAGTGGTTCAGGTGGCGGGAGAATTTCTTCTAATTTGACTTTTCCTTGTAAGCAACACATGCCTTTCGATTCGTCCTTGAATTTCAATGCCAAGCAATGTTCACACACTACTGACATAGTACCTATCGATACTATACGATCGTCCTTGTAAGAAATCGAAGGATCGTAATTCATGGAAGAATTTTCTTTATTTACCCATGAATTAGTAACTTGTGCTGATGATTCTCTGGCTCGCTGTATTCGATGTCTATCCCTATCTCGACTGCGGCGAACCTCACGGTCTACTGAAGATTCTCTCTCTCTCTCAGCTCTATATCTATCCCTAAGCTGACTGAGTCGAACCTCACGCTCTACTGATGATTCTCTGGCTCTCTGTATTCGATGTCTATCCCTATCTCGACTGCGGCGAACCTCACGCTCTACTGAAAATTCTTTCTCTCTCTCAGCTCTATATCTATCCCTAAGCTGACTGAGTCGAGCCTCACGTTCTGTTGACGATTCTTCATCTCTTTGTGAACATACTCTTCTGGCATTCACTGTACTACGACCTATGTTCGAACGACGACGTCTTCCAGACATGACTTTATAATTTCTGTACAAAATTTACTCAGTTCTAGACTTATGTATGATTACCTATGAACAAATTGCCATATTATTAGTATATGCCCCAGTAAAATATATCTAAATACTTACCATTTAGAGACAAATGATTATCAAAAATCATAAAAAACCAAAGATTCTATTCAGTACTTTTTTTAACTGAAATACCTTAAACTACGATTTTAATTAAATTAAAAATACTTAAAAAATAGTTTGCTATTCGTGCGACTAAAAACAAAAGATAATCAACAATCATCAAGAACAAAAGATACCTATTCTATTCTATCCTATTTTTCTGAACTTACTTATGTAACTCTAAATTTTAACCAAGATCCTAATAGAAAATTCCAATCCATAAATAATGGTTTAATTAAATCTAATGTTATCTAACCTTATGTCCTTATAATTACTATAAGTGCGATTTAAAAATTAACCTTAGAATAGAATATCATTTATATTTTAAAACTACTATCATACAATTATTTATCGTAACTTACTTATAATTACCTACTGATAAGTTGTCGCCCTGAAAAGCACGTTTTTATTAAGTAAGCCCCTTTAAACTGCGCAGGAACCATAATTTTTCCCGGACAGAAAAAAAGCAACATTAACTCAAAACAAACTTGCCACATAAGGTGCCGTTGGTTACAGAAATACAATACCAATGATAATATTATTAGCACTGCAGGTTTGTGTAGCACTGCACTTCTTTAGCTGTATAGTTTTAAGTACAGTTAGCATTTCTGAACACACAAAAAATGGAAGTTAAAATTATGTTGAGAAAACAACAAATCCGCGAAGCGAATTACGGAGGGCAGAGTGGAGTTGAGTGGAACGTCGCCTGCTAGAGAGATTAGGCGTCCGTTCGTGACAGGCGATCGGGCCAATCAAAGCGAACGGTTCGATGCCGGAATGACGTGTGCAGTCTCGCGATTGGCCGATAAAGTTGTTCTTTCGCATTTCTGAAATAAAAAGTTACGAGTCGTAAAATGTAAATGACAAAAAATTGTTATAACTCAAAAATAACAGTATTTCCCCACTATTTAATGGATGTTATTATACATATAAACCTTCCTCTTGAATCACTCTATCTATTAAAAAAACCGCATCAAAATCCGTTGCGTAGTTTTAAAGATTTAAGCGTACATAGGGATATAGGGACAGAAAAAGCGACTTTGTTTTATACTATGTAGTGACTAGGAATTAATTGTATATGGTTAATTTATTACTAGGACTTCCCTCAGAGGGATTAGTGTGAGCGATATTGCTGAGAATACACAATTAATAACTTGCGATAAGTAAAGAAAATGAGATGTTATCTTTAATTGGTCATTCATAAAATATGAATATGTATGATAAAATATGATGAAAATAAGCATATTGAATCATAGAATTACAAAATCTTATATATAAAGTTGCATATACTATTTTTATAAAAGAAAAGCAAACCAGGCATGGATATAAAATTGGAAATATGCAAAATGTTACAAGTAATACAGAAAATAAAACATCAAATTTTCCTATATAGGAAACATAACTCTTTGAAATGATGTCATGAGCATAAACAGAAGCTTCGCACCGATTTGAGAAACTTTAAATAACATAAACTATTGTGCTTGAAGAGAATGGAGTGTATTTTATATGGTGTGAAATCCGTCCGAATAGTTTATAATGTTGAATATCTGTTTTCCACGGATGCAATGAGGTTGTTGATAAGAGTTAAGGATTCATTATTAATTAATTATTAATTTCTTTTTTTAAAAAATTTGTCCTAAATGAACACTTACATTTTATAAGTTACTGTGATGCCAAAGCTATAGTTTCTGACCCCAACAGTATCCTAGAAATTGAAATATTCTCAATAATTTGGGTTTAAAACTTTTTCTAGAAAAAAAAAAATGTTTAATTTGTGAAAGTAAATTGTCGAATGTTTTAGAAGCCGTTTATAACGAGAATATTATATCTTAAAAGATGCCACCAAAAAAAAAAAAAAAAAAAAAAAAAAAAAAAAAAAAAAAAAAAGATTTTAAATTTTTAGTCATATCAACATCAAAGAATGCTCAATTTTAGAACTATTTTTGCTCGTGCATTGATGGTGATTATTGTTCCTACGCAAAATATAGTATATTTTGCAGCAAAGATGGTTACCAACATTTTTTGCCCACATTATTTTTTAAATCGGCCAGGTACTTCCAATGATAACAAAAACACACAAACGTTAATGCTTTATAGCATAGAAATACAGAATCAAAAGCTATTTATCTCCTACTATATACACATAAATTATATAATTAGTGCTAGCAGATGCATTTTTAAATATACATAGATCAATATAATGCTTCATTTTTCTTTTATTAGTATTTCTGAATATTCATTTTTCATTTATTTCTATTATTCAGTAAAAAACTCACTTTCTTAAGCCCAAATTACGTCAAACTTTTTATAAAAGCGCCTAAGTCCATATAACAGCGAAGTATTGTGAAGAGTATTAAATACAAGGTAGTAAGACTCTTAGCCAAACGCGGGTAATAAATCGCCAAATATTGTTCTTTTCGCCTTCTCTCGAAATGCATTTTTTCTGTACATTTAAAAAACACGATTTTGAGTCATCTTATTTAAAATTCAAATAAATAAATAAGAGGAAGCAATAATAGCATAAGTCAAAACATTTTATTTCAGCATCAAGGAATTGTATCGTAGTTACACATGTGAAAAAAAGCTGATTTTGGCCAAAAAACGTTGTCTTCACTAAATTTGAATCCGATTAAAAAAAGTGTGATTAATTAAAATGTTACAGGCAGAGCTGGCAAGTCTCCGGCATTTTGGATACCGGTATTTAAATACAGAAAATGTTTTTTTAAATTGGAACATTCTGCGGATTTAAAAAATAACTTTTCCTATAAGAAAATTCTGCTATGCAATAAGCGGGGGCTTGGCATCTCTGTATAGGAATATTTTGTAATCTACTTTTTAACATTAAAAAAAGCAACGACCATTTTTCGGGTACAAAAAGTATTGTTAATTGTTCCATTTTGCATACAAGGTACTGATTGTAATATTGATACATCTATGGTGATAAATTTCCAATAATTTTTCAAATCCCATTTATTTTTTAAAAATATAAATCTTTTATTCATTTAGTTTAAAATAAATGGTTTTTAACTAATTTCATAATACTTTGAAATATCACTTTTCATAGGCCATTTTTTAAAGCATTTAGAAAGTGGTTGTTGTGATCAGTCAAATATAGACTTTGGTCTGTCCGCATTTTATTCTATTATTATTATTATTATTTATAAATGGTGGAGAAATATTCATACTTAATCCATAACGTACATAATATATGACTCTGTAATTACATAAGTCACCTTTTTATTATCATAAAAATTATGTTTTTACTGATTTTTATTAACTCAATAGGAAAAGGTTTGTGCTTTGAGCAATAGATGTCCGCATTTCATTTATTTATTTATTTTAACAAAATTTTTTGTATTTAGAAGAATTTTTATTTAAATAGGAAATCCAAATGTCGCTGTTAATAAATAAGAAAGTTACAAAAAAAAAGTTACAAAACGAGTAGACGCATACTATCAAATATGGAAAAACGTCGAATCCAAAAAAGACGTCGTATGAAATATCATCTTTTAAAGCAAAAAATCGAGGTCTGATTATCGAGCATACAGATTACGGAATGTGCATTACATAAAAAAAAAAAAAAAAAAAAAAAAACCCTGCAAATATTTTTTTTTCTTTTGTGCAGTTTTGACTTCGAAAGGTGCGCTATGTTGCAAAAAGATATAAGCGACTATGAAAACACACTTGGTAAACGTTCATGCTCAGTTTTACAAATAAATATGGTACATATATGCACTATACGCACCGAGGTACCTAATTGGTGCCAAAATGGAGTTCAGTTGCCTAACATGCTGGTTATCATATAAATGTTATAATAAATTGTTTGTTCTAAAAATATCATCATTTATTGATTGTTATTTCTTTTTTTTAATAACAGAAAATGTTTCGTTTATTCCTTTTTTTTTTTTTTTTCATTTTGAAATAAATAAATAACGTGTTATTATAGCATGCTATATGTATTTGGTAATCAAAACGATGTTTTCGCCTGATTGGCATAAAAAAAATCTCCCCAAACCCGGTGCTTATATCTCTAGTATATTATCTCAAGTATTTTATTTATGTATACTATAATTGTTTTTACATACCACTTACTTCTTCTTGTATATTAAAATAGGTAAGTGGCTCCTTTATGCAGTATAAATTGTATACATCTTTAAGAAATAGCCCCCATTGCCCCTTTTGGGATCAAATAATAATAAAAAAAAATCAATGTCTAATTCCAGTATTGCTCCCAGGTATGCATACATATTCCAAATTTCAAAGTTGTATGTCAACAGGAAATGGATGAAAAATGGGAAAAGATGTCACATATGCACCAGGGTACATAATTGGCGTCAAAATGGCATTATTTTACTTAGAGATTTTTATTAGAGATGATAACCAGGCTTTTTTATTTATTATTTGTTTATTTACTCATAAAATGTTTATTTACTTTCATTTCTTAATTATATAAAATATTTCTTTTTATAATTATTAATTATTATTATTATTATTTTATTTACTGTAAGTTCTTTTTGAAAATATAAAATAATTTAAAAATGTGTATTTAAACTTTATTTGAAAACGGAGTTTTCGCCAAATGGGCTTTGAAAAAAAATGCGCCAAATCTGATGCGCTTGAGGTATCCGTGCCGAAAAATTAGTGACCAGAATTGACTTCCACACACAAATAAAATGTAAGTTAAAAGAGAACATGCAATAAAAATAAATATAAAGGGAAAATGATGTCATAAAATAAACCTTTTATTTAAAAACGTAATTGTTTCTAATTTTCACACGCGAAATATATAAAACATTCTTTTAGCGATCAAAAAATGCTATTAAGAGATTATCACAAAATCTCAAAATCAAAGTTTTTATGACATTTTTTTAATATAAAAAAATAACAGTTTTATTTTCCTGCATGATTAAATTTTAAAATGTTTTATTGCATTCAATATTTCTGAGTGCGTAAATGATTACTATTTACTCCATGTACTGATTCGGTTATCTACGAAAATATCCAACCGGTGAAAATCACGCTCACCTAATATCTGTGACGTATGCAAATAAATTGTGCTTTTTTATCAGTTTTTTTAATATAACTTTTAAACTATTTGGAATTAATTTTTAAAAGTAGGTGCATTCACCAGATTACCTTCATAGGTACCTTCTGGTACAAACAGAATCGAAATCCGACAAGTACTTTTTGAGATTTGCTTGACGAAAGAATTTTTTTGACTTTTAATATCGTTACGTACTCTGAGTATAAGACTTCGCTACGCTCAGACAATAAATCTCTTTAATGTATATCAATTTAGAATGTAAAATATTGAAAAAAACCACTATAGTAATATGTGGGCGCATGTGATATTTCGTAAGTGAGACATCCATTACAAAGGAAAAGAAATATCAAAAAGTTTTTAAAATAATTTCAACTTTTGCGGTCGAGAAGTATTTCTAAAAAAGGGTTACAATCTGCATAAAAATGAGTTAAATATGTGTTTCAGGAAACTTATATTATTGTAACCGTGTAAGAAACACAATATTGATTAATAATTCTTGATCTAAAAAGAAGAAAAATCTTTTCTTGAAGTCTTTCAGGATGTGGCAAAACAAACAGGCTTTTCCCGAAAGACGACACGAAGTATCGTTTATACATTCTTTAGGGATTGATATCTAATTTCCTAAATAGATACACAAATGTATATTTTTATTTTATGAATTAAATACAGTGCAAACTTTTCAAACTTATCATATTATAAAGATGAAAATATCATCGGCGTTTTTGATTTCCAATAACTGAAATTAAATTATATAAATTATATAAATAATAATATAAATATTTTACTTTCAATTGACAAACTGGAGGCTTCTAAAATAATATAACTTTAATAAGCAGGATAATTGAATAAAAAATGTTTCTAATACATCTGTATTTCATGTATATAAGAAAAAACGGTAGGGAAGAAAATTAATATCAGATTTTCTAAAACTTGCTTTTTTGTAACTCAAACAAATATGCTTTGAATCGTAAAATGAATTTTAATATTATGTTTTTTTCAATGTGCTACTTATTTTGTTAAGTATATTCAGTAAAATTTTTAGCTTAAAATTTTAAAATACATTTCTTTGACTTGAAAAAATCATAAGGGTTTGCAGCTATGTTAATATACGAATAAAAATTCAACTAACTATTAGTTAAATACAATCAATTAAGATATTTTAGTATAAAAGATGAAATGCCTGATAATGTATTCTTGTAAATTTTTGTTTCCAATGTCTAAAAAAAATTTTGAGACTTGTAACATACACGCGAAGTAGAATAACATTTTTTTTTGCATCTGTCTTTATAAAAAAAACATTCCTCTAGTTTATAATTCTGCGATTAAATAGGGCAAAAGTAATTTTTAGAGAAAGTGGTACGAAGAAATAAATACCTTATGTTACGTATAATTTACCGTTCAATTTAATAACACTTTAGTGCAATCCAAAGATTTTAATAAATGTCTGCACAATTTTTTCACTTAAGTTAAATGTAATTCCCCAAAATCTGCGTTATTTCATCTTTCCACTTAATTTTCTTTTTTTTATTATTACCTTAAATTTGTTGCAGGACCTTAAGTATGCAGGATGGGCTAAGCCACCCTAGTAACCTTTCAGACTCTCGTAATTTAAACTACTTAAGAATAAAATCTCCAAACTTTGATCGAAAACACATTTTAAAATGATCAAAATAGAGAAAGACATAGAAAGTCGTAAAACTAAAGTAAAAACATTTGGGGTGCTTGCGTTTTATTATTGAATATTGTTTCATTGAGATTTATCACTCCTAAAAATTTTGAGAACTACCTCTGACATCGCTGAATGGTTGCAAATTTAGTCGTCTTTTGTTTGTAATACTGTGTTTAAAATTCGTGTTTTAAGACGCCACTTGAGTCATCCCAAAAGGCCCGGATGATAATGCTATGTCTATGAGGGCTTTCTTTTCAAATATTTCGCTCAAATTTTAATATTATTGCATGATTTTGTTTTGCATAGGAAAGCTGTGGACGATCTACAACCGGGTTAGTTTTTACTTTTTCGATTTCTGTTTCAGATTTAAAAAAATTACTTTAACTTTCGGAAGCGTTTGGAATCGGCCCTGAAATTGAAATTATCATAATATTTAAAAAAAATAAATAACCAAAATCGAAAAAGTAAAAGGTATCCCGGTTGTAGATCATCCTCATTTCTCCTACTCAAAAAAATCATATTAAAAATTGAACGAGATATTTGAAAATAACGCCCCTCACAGATTTAACATAGCTATTCCTCTCTTTTGAGTTATTCGATTGGCTCTTAATTTGATTTGCTGATCTTTTTCATGTGTTGCCTAATTGACATAAATATTTTAAATTGACGTAGATATTTTAGAAATGATAGCTAATTATGGATAGCCAAGCATAAAAATTCGCATCTTGCCCAAAGTCATATTTTAATTTCTTATAAGTCTTAATGGATATGGTAAAATACACGCACGTTTTTCTAGATGAGAGAAGAAACCTGTGTATTTTTGGTGATATTTTCTTATTTTCTTAATATGTATAAATATGTACAGGCAATTTCTTCAAAACTTCATTTTGTAAAAGAGTATTCGTTATTTATATTTTAAGTAAACGAAATTAAACATGTAAATTGGAATATTTCGACTTTAATTTACAAAAATCCCCTTCGGTGTGGTCTACAAGTCAAGAAAGATATTTCGAAATTGAGTGCTCATTTAAAAAAAAGTGATTAGAGATAAACCCAGTTTAACATCATTATTTGGCAAATTTTGGAGAATTTTTAATTTAATTTTTCTGTAAGAGATGATCCCATCAGATTTAAAATTAAGCAAAATTCAGCTCCACTTTCCCAGTTTGGCATCATTTAAAAAAATATATTCGGAAATTTTTGAAAAAATCCACCAATATATAAACAATTATATAGTTCCTAAATAAGTGACACTGACAATTGAATGCGTTTCAGAAAAAAATTGAATTTAAAAATGAAGCAATAAATAAGCAATTTTTATTTGAATATATCCACAATTCTTCAATAAAAATGCCTGTCGGCTCGGTCTACAGGTGCATGTAGATTTCGAAGTTAAGTTCTTGTTTTATCAACAAAAACTAAAATGTGATTAGAGATAAACACAGTTCATCAACTTCATTTGGGCCGCTTTTGAAGAGTTTTTAATTTCTTTTTCTGAAAGAGCTGGTTTTATCAGAATCATCTTAAGCGAAATTTGGCTCAAATGCCCATTTTGACAGCATATTTTGAAATACATTCTGACTTTATTAAAACATTGACCAATACGGCACATTATACGTATAGTTCATATATAAGATAAAACTGCCAACTGAATGCGTTTGAGAGCAAAATTGAATTTAAAAATGAGTCATAAAATAAGCGATTTGTTGTTTGAATACATTCTCAATTCTTCGACCGCGATTGCATCGGTTAATTCTGTTGAAAATATCCACTTTGACAGCATTTAAAAAAAAGTCTACCTTTTTAAAAAAATTGATCAATACTGTACATTATATGGTTCCTAAATGAGATAAACTAATAACTGCATGAGTTTGAAAGCAAACATGAATTTAAAAATGAGTTAGAAAATAAGTAATTTGTTATTTGCATAAGTTCTCAATTCTTCAATCAAGATCGCTTCATGAAACGCTGATCAAAGTGCCCAATTGACAGCATTTTTAAAAATATATATTGTCTTTACCAAAAAACTAACCAATAAGACACATTATATAGTTCCTAAATAAGAGAATCTGCCAAATGGATGCGTTTGAGAGAAAAATTAATTAGAAAGTGTGTCAGAATATAAGCAGTCTGGATTTGAGTGCATCCTTAATACGATTTTTTCTTCAACTCCTATTTTTGTTTAATTTGATTTTGCTATAAGAATTGATCCTATTAAAATCTTGTCAGTATAAAAGTTGTAGATATTATTGAGAAGATATATAGTAAATTAAATCGGATTTCCTATCATGGGAATTGGTGAAGTTATGGATTTTTTTCTTTTTCCATTTCCCTTTTTTACGTTTAAATTTTTTTCCATAATAGTTGTTTCTATCAAAAACTTGCCACCGCAAATGTTTTAGATAATATTAAGAAGATTTATAATAAATTTAATTGGATTTGCTATCTTGAGAATTGACGAAGTTGTGAATTTTGTTCTCCCAAAACTCCTATATTTTTCGCCTCTAGAGACCATTTTAAATTTTATCAAAAATCTGTTATGAATAAACTTTTTGCATATTTTTTAGAAGTAATATAAACTTTAAACTGATTCGATGTTTATTTTAATTAAGATGTAATGGGTTTTTTGAGTTTTCAGAAAAACCGCCCCCTTGGTCCGATTTAGTCCATTAAAGTTCTTGACTGAGATTTTATGCCCCTTGATTTTATGTATCAGCTTGATATGGATAGGTAGATAAATAGATAGATAGATAGATAGATAATGTTTTTACTGATGGCTGTTTTAGGGTCTATGGCTCATGATCGGTGTAGATCTGCAAAAAATTTTCAGAAATTCCAACATACGGTAGACTGCAATAGGTAGTATTTCATAAGAAATCTACCCCCTAAACGAGCGATAATATTACAGTTGTTAAATGTATAAGAATGAAGATAAATATTTGTCCCGAGAACGAGATTTTTGTTTTCGCAGTTACCACTCTTGACTCTAGAGTCTAAAAAAGATTAACAATGGTTCCAAAATAAATAATTTGAAAAAAAAACGGAATCTTAGTATATTCGAAGAAACTGACTTATAACCAGCGAAAGACAATATAATTAATACGAAAAACAATATAATTAATACGAAAAACAATAAAATTAGTAAAAAACTAATAAATTACTAATATAAATGTATGTTGTAAATAGATAAAAAAAATTTAAAATACACCAAATCTTTTTTTTAAAGAAAATAAATCTCGTTTTAACAATTCTAAGAAAGAAATATGCTTAAAAACATAAAACAAGGTATTATATGTATAGTCTAGTATTCAACAGAAAATTTGATAACAGATCTAAAAACTCTTATACGTTAGCTTGTGAACAACAATTAGAAAGTTTAATAAAAAAGCCTGACAAAACATAAATAAAGTATTTAATAATATTCATAACTATATTTTCTCGTCTTTTTTATAGAGTCAAATACTTTTCTATACCAAACTAACTTTTTGCATAAACTGATATAAATATATAGATAATCTTTAACTCTATATATATTATTTGGAGGGGAGGAGAAGGAGGTTTAAGATTCAGCTCTTTCATTTTTTTTCTTTACTTCCATGATAGAAAAACTGCTCATTGAGGAACTATTTTTTTCACACACACACACACACAAAAAAAAAAAAAAAAAAAAAAAAAAAAAAAAAAAAAAAAACGTGTTTTTAATGAATTGTTTTTCTTGTGTTAGAAAAATACCGTCTCTGATATATAATTTTTTTTTTACATTATTTCAATTACCATAGTTTAGTTATCGAGTAGAAAGTTTGTATTTAGTAATCGATTTTTTACTCTCTTCCAGATATTCTAGAAATATGTTTATAGTTTTACCATATGTGTCACCGATGACAATAAAACATTTAAAGAATTTCAGATCTACATTATAAATTAATACACAAATTTTAATACATTTTCTTTGAGATTGCCACAAGTGATAAATCTCCAAGTATTCCTTATCGTTACAATTGTATACGAGTTAAAATAATCGACTTAAGTATGTGTAAAACCATGCTTATCAAAATAGGTCAATTGGCTGTTAAATTGCATCAATCAAGTATTTTAAATCACAAAATGTATATAAAATAGGAAAATTAAAATATGTATATATTTTAAAATAAACTTTAAATAACATATTATTTGATATTAAATATGTTAGGATAATACATTACTAGATCAATTTAGAGCTCCTAAATAATTGTTTAAATAGTGTTAGATTTTCTTTCTTATTAGCGATATCCTCAAAAATAAACAAATCAAAAAAGCTATATTTTTACGAAATTTATTAGCATGTGCTTTATACCATGCGTCCAAATCGAAGAATTTTCCATAATCGGATTCGGAGTTCAACTACAGTAACGGACTTTCGGGGAAAATCATAAAATGCAGACTTAAAATCAAGCATAATTTAAAAGATAAACATTGAATATTTAAAAAAGAATGCGTTTTTTAAACAATTTTTCATTTTTGCCTAATTTTTCATGACAAAAATACTACTCAATCTATTTTATAGTAATAATGATACCACTTCCTCCATAATTATTTAATATTTCTTTTAAAAGTCCACCCTTTGACATGGTTTTTATTTTTTATAACAAAAATATTATATTTTAAACCTATTTTTGCATTTTGACATCAAATATAATTTTAAACATTGTTGATCACGAGTGATAGTTCTTTCTTTCTTTCTAACCGATGACCAGACCTCTACCTGCCGAGTTTTCTCAGCTTAACGGGTTAGATACCTGGTATCGGGGCGAACGATCGCCTAATTGCCACGTAGTGGCAATAAACTTTGCTTCGCATGCCATCATTTCTGCAGTATTTGCTTGTCTTTGAGCATACTTTGTTTCGCTTGTTAATTAATGGTACATCCTGTTGTTTGAACTGCAAATGGCTTCGCAAGATGGTCTCGTAATTTAGAGCCTTGATCAGATGACGAGACCTTCACCTGGCAAGGCACCTCCAGAGGTATAATTCACAGGTAACTTGAAGGACTTTGCACCCACGACGGATTTTACATGCACCAGGCGCCATTAGGGTACATGATGGAATTTTAGCCGGCAAAGTGGGGACGATCTACGCAGACAAGTGCCGAAGTCGGCTGATTGTGGCTAACGGTTGCTGGACTGAGTAGTTTATTGCCTTTGTGAATGTACTGAGTTTGGCGCCGCACATCACTCCCACTCGCCCTTCCAGGTAAAATGGGGCTGGAGCTATAATTTTTTTGAGTCGAAACGGTGCCATGCCGTTAGCTGACAACAGGGGGGACAATTTTGAGGGAGACGAGTGATAGTTCATTCTATAACAGAGAAATGCTGAAACTATTTTTTTTTCTAATTAAACTTCTCACTTCCTCGTAAAGTCCTACTTTAAACTGGTATATCTATTAATTAAATTTTTCAATTTTTTAGTTACTTAATCATGCTTTAACTTTTTTCTATTGGTGATTTTTATTAAGTAACTCCATTATTAACCCATTAAACTTGTACTTATATAGTAAAATAGTTACCAAATTTATGATTTAGTTTCATAATATATTATAAATAGTCAAAATTATGTTTGATTTACAAGATATTCATCTTAATCTAATTTAATATATCTTAATATATTACAATATATATCAAATATCTTAATATTCTTTACTTCATAGTGTTCATTTTTAGTTGCATGACCGTTTTACAAAATATAGTTAATTACAAATAATTTTTTTAGCACACATCACAAGCAAGCGTCTTTTTCACAAAATCATATAATGGAGTTTTTAGGGGTATGATAAAGTGAACACATACTTCACGAAATAAGACAAGAGCCCAAATTTATACTGTTTTCTACTAACATGACATTATTTTCTGAAGAAATATATATATGATCGTTATAAACACTTAATAAATTTAGCGAGAAAAAATCATAAACTTTTTTATTATACTCAAGACAGGAAATGGCTGCTAGTTAATTTTATTTTTAATAACTGATAATAAAAGATGCAGATCATACATTCATCAAATTCAGATCAGCTCATTTTAAAAAATAAAATTGATATGATAATTTAAATAATTATTAAAAGTGTAATAAAAATGAGAATTATACTCATAATTCTTTCAAAATTCTGATTAAAGATATATTTTTGTTGTATTTACGAAGAAATGCATGCATGAAACCAAATTAATATTCCAGGTGCCAATCATTACGTTTTTTTAAAGAATTAAGCAAATATTGCTAGAATAAATATTCACCTCTTTTCATTACTATTATTTTTTATGACAAAAATACTATATTTCTATTTTTTTTTTCGTTTTGACATTAAATATAATTTCAAATACGGTTGATTATGAGTGATAGTTCATTGTATAACAAAGTAGTGCTGAAACTATTATTTTTCTTATTAAACTTCTCACTTCCCCATAAAATCCTACTTTTAACTGGTATATCTATGAATTAAATTAGTCAATATTTAATCACTTAGTTCATGCATTTATGTTTTTGTAATGATGATTATTTTTAAGTAACTCCATTATTATTCCATTTAACTTAAACTTGTATAGAAAAAGAAGTTACTTAATTTATGATTTAATTTTATATTTTATAAATACTTAAAACTTCATTGCAATATTGCGTATCAAATATGCGTTCTAAGGTAACTTAATATTCTTTACTTGCATAGTGTTCATTTTTGTGACATGAACATTTTACAAAATATAGTTAATTCCAATTATTGTATAGCACACATCACGAGCAAGAGTCTTTTGCACCCAAAATCATTTGATGGAGTCTTTAGGGATATGATAAAGTGAACACATATTTCACGAAATAAGACAAGAACCCTAATTTATACTCTCTTCCAATAATAGTATCTAGTTTTCTAAATAAATATATATGTATCTTTATAAACACTTATAAATTTAGTGAGAAACATTCGTTAACTTTTTATTATACTCAAGAGAGGAAATGGCCACAAGCTTATTTTATTTTTAATAACTGATGATAAAAGATGCAGATCACAGATTTAACAAATTTAGATCAGCACATTTTAAATAGATAAAAAAACTTACTAAATTTTTGATTTAAATATACAATATTTAAAATAATAAGCATTGTATTTGATTTGTAATACTGTATAACAAATATGCGCTCTAAGATAACTTAAAATTCTTTACTTGCACTGTATTCATTTTTAGTGAAATGAACGCTTTACGAAATATATTTAATAACGAATATTGTAATTAGCGCACATCACAAGCAAACGTCTTTTGCACCAAAATCATTTGATGGCGTCTTTAGGGATATGATAAAGTGAACACATATTTCACGAAATAAGACAAGAACCCTAATTTATTATCTCTTCCAATAATAGTATCTAATTTTCTAAATAAATATATCTATGCATCCTTAAACACATTTATAAATTTAGCGAGGTACAACCGTTAACTTTTTATTATACACAAGAGACGAAATGGCCGCTAGTTAATTTTATTTTTAGTAACTTACGATAAAAGATGCAGATCACAGATTCAATAAACCCAGATCAGCTTATTTTAAATATATAAAATGAATATGCTGTAATAAAAAATTATTAAAAGTGTAATAAAAATGAGAGTCTTATTGTAATGCTTTCTGAATTCTGATTAAAGATATATTTTTGTTGCATAAAAAATGCACACGTGGAACAAAATTACTATCTTAAGTGCCAATCATTACGATATTTCAACGAATTAAAGTAATTTTACGCTAATAAAAGTATTTTTTAAATGTAGCTGGTTTCATTATGTTAATTATTGAAAAATTCGTTTTTTAAATAAGTATATGTGATTTAAAAAAGAGGTAACGTTCGGCACTTACTTTAATATATTTTAGTTGCTGTTAGTACAGATATTACTTAACATTCGTGATTATTAATTATTCGCGAAATAGAAAACATCCCTGATGGGTCGGCCTACAGGCGGAGGTAGATTTCGAAGTTAATTATTTATTTCACCAACAACAATAAAACTATGATTAAATATAAATCCGGTTTTATCTCTAAGAATGAGCTCTTGGGATCTAAACCTTTTGTAAAAATTCTAATACATGCGCATAAATATAAAATACATTTAAAAATGACGAAAACAAATCATAGAACCTCAAAATCTTAGAATATGCCAATATTTCCATAGTCTGGTGTTTATGTTTCAATATTTTTTTTAAAAATTTACATGACGTTACATATTAAGCTGCTTTTAGTCTACTATATGTCCAATATGACCTAATATTAGCTTTTTAAAAAATCCGTCAAACTGTGTATTTCATTTTGCATGTGGAAATCTTGCTATAGAAAAATTATGACATAGTATTAAATTTCTCTTAAATTCATCAAACTATTTATGTTACAATAGTAAAGTAATTGATGTGGTAAGAATTTTCTTTTCTTTTATTAATTGTTGGCAACTACTATAACGAAAAAATATTTCTCTTTTCCAGTCATTGTTGTGTAAGATTTGGCTTTTGTCAGACTCATTTTAATGCAGTATTGAAACAAGTTGGAAATTGCACGTAAAGCGTAGCAAATGAGGTGCGTTCGTTGATAACGAAGTTTTAAAATATTCAGATCTTGCTGATATAGTAGAGCGTACTTTGGATACAGTATAATGGTCGAAATCTCTGTGTTCCTGTAAATATGCAGGGAGTAATTTTTATTAAACTTCATTAACGTATATCTTATTCATAAAATGTGAAGTAGTTTAATATAATTAAAACACCCCCCCAAACAATGTTTCCCCGTATAACATTATTTAGTGGAATACATTTGTGTGGCCCTGTAATTTAATAATAAATATTCCTTGCATCACAGATTATACAAAATGTATTTTTAGTACATATTTCATAGATTCATATCAATTCTGTTATATTCAAATGAGTGTAACACCATTAAAATGCATTTGAAACTTTTTTCCCCATTGACCGTAATGTAACGGAATATTTTTGATTGTCCCTGTAATTGATCAATGCATCCGATTTTCATAACATTTGAAATGACTCGACAAAATTATGTAATAAATATACGTTTTAAATTTCAAACGATTAAAATGCATTTGAAACTTTTTTCCCCATTGACCGTAATGTAACGGAATCCTTTTAATTGTCCCTGTAATTGATCTATCCATACGATTTTCATAAAATTTGAAATGACTCGACAAAAGTATGTAATAAATATACGTTTTAATATTCAAACGATTAAAATGCATTTGAAACTTTTTCCCCATTGACCGTAATGTAATGGAATACTTTTGATTGTCCCTGTAATTGATCTATCCATCCGATTTTCATAAAATTTGAAATGACTCGGCAAAATTATGTAATAATTATGTTTTTTAAATTTCAAACGATTCGGTTGGGTAGTTTTTGCATTGTTATATGCAGACGGACAGACGGACAGACGGACAGACAGACAGACGGCAGACGGACGGCGACAACAATAGGTGCTACGTATTTACACAATTACGAACGCACCTGAAAAAACAGTTTCCATATCCTCTTTGCCGATTTTGCCCATTCACAATACTCTCCGAGATATTAGCAATCTCAGTGTTTTCGGCGAGTTTGAAGACAAACCGTGCATAACTGCGATTTTTATCGTGTGTATATGTACACACACACACTCATATATATATATATATATACAATTTTTAAAAGGGGATGGTTTTGGGTTCCTGGAATTATTTAATTAAAATTTATAAATGAATTTTTCAAAATTCGTACCAAGGTAACGACTGCAACAGGTAGTACTTCTTGCGAAATCTATCTAAAAAGGCAGAACATTTCAACATTCGCGAATGCTTCGCACCACTTTTTAAAATGATTTTTTTTACATGTACACTGAAAACATTTGCCAGAAAAGTATAATAGAAAATGTATTGTTTCGAGGGCTTAACCGTCGAGAATGCTAAGGGATTGCTGTATTTTATTTTTCAAACAAATATAAAATAAATGATTGAAAACAGACAGTATTGCGTAAAAGACGAAATGCAAGTTTTTTTCACAAATGGATATATATATTTTTTTTTTTACTATATATGCAAAATAACATAATTATTCTACTGTCGAAATCTCTTAAAATTTTTGAATTATTCATCCTTCTCCATTTCACTCGCTCAAAAAGACCCGGATGATAATGGTAAGTCTATGGGGACTTTATGTTTAAATATCTTGCTCCAATTTTAATATTTTTACATGATTTTTTTGCATAGGATAGGCGAGGACGATCTGCAACCCGGTGAAACCGGTTCTGATATTGAAACTATCATATTCTTTAAAAAGTATAACCAAAATCAAAAAAGTAAAAAGTAGCCTCGTTGTAGATCATTGTCAGCTATCTTATGCAAAAAAAAATGTAAAAATATTAAAATTTGAGCGATATATTTGAAAAAATCGCCCCTATAGATTTAACATTATCATCCGGGTTTTTTGAGCGAGTCGAGTGGCCTCTTAAGGGAAATTCGTAATATTCTATGTAAGTGAGCTTTATATTTTAATTTCCTCTATACATTGAACTTGTTTAATCTATAATAATGTATTTGCAAGCTGTTTTAATTTTATACGGGTTTGATATATTGTGCATTTTTAGTGTCATATATATTTCATGAATGATGGTAAATTACGAATAAGGTTATTAACATGCATCGCTAAGCAAGTATCTTTTGAATAAAATCATTTGATAAAGTCTTTAGGGATATGCCCAAGACAACACATATTTCTCAAGATAAGAGAACAAGTTAATTCATACATGCATCTTGTAATAATATCTAATATTCTAAACAAATATATAAATTCTTTTCTTTGAATCTCTCAGAATTTTAGCATAAAAAGACAAGAAATGAGAATCGATCAGTAGGCTATATTATAAAGGAAATACATATTCTTGTGTAACTCTAATATCGTACTGACGTTGGCAGTGCATCCCAAATTGACGTCCTTCACTTATATATTAAGCAAACGTTTTTTATTTATCTCTATCGCGCGCATTTAAAACAATATGGAAAGTTAAGCATTTGTTTCCGGTAATATTCCACAGAGAAATTAAAATATCATGAATAAATTAATTAATAAAATAATATGCATAAAACTTAAAATTAATAAATATGTAATCTAACTACACTCGCAAACCACTGAAATCGTCAGATTAGAAAAAGATATTCAAAGAAGAGAACTTCGGTGATATATTCGGCTATTTTCTTCTCTTATGTAGCAAACAAGAAAATATCGTTTTTAATAAATTTCAAAATTTTATACGAGTATATCTTTACTTTCTTCAATCATTACACGAAAAATGCAATAAATGCGTGAAAATTTTCGTATTCCTATTTTCAACGGATTTATACGTTTTAGGAGACAGATACCACCAAATAAAAGTTTTTACAAAATGTGTGTATGTGAGTCTTTTAGACAATCAGTCAATCCGTTTGGTAGTCTGTCTGTATGCATGTGAAAAAAATTTTGTAGGCGCTCGTCTCAAGAACTAATGCATAGACTTTCATAAAACTTGAGATTCTGTTAGACATTGACATAATCTAGATTTGATTCATTTTTCGTGTACATTGCTCAACATGTGACGCTGCTATGCTACATTATCCACAACAGCCATATCACATGACCTAGTTCATGGATTTTCATAAAACTTTAGATTTTGTTAAGAACTTGATATAGCAGGGTGCTGATTACGTTTTGCTGCAAATCGCTTAAAATATGGCGCTGACATGGTGCATTATTCGTTATTATCGCAATAGCTCTATCTCAAGAAACTAATGCACGAAATTTTCTAAATCTTCAGATTTAGTTAGTCTATGATACATATTAGTGTTGTTTAGTTTTTGGTGTAACTCTCCCAACAGATGGCGCTGCTTTGCTACATTTTTCACAATTTCACAATAAATGTATCTCAAAAACTAATGCATGGATTTTCATCAAACTTCAGATTTAGTTAGCACCTGATAAAAAAAATCATCCTGATTAGTTTTTAGTGTACATCGCTGGACATATGGCGCTGTTATGCATATATTTTTAATTTATATATATAAGAATTTGCAATAATTCTATCTCAAAAACTAATTCACGGATTTTCATAAAACTTCTGGTTCAGTTATATGTTGCATAAATTGTTGCTGACAATAGATTTTGGTTTAAACCACCTAAACGGTAGCGCTGCTACGCTGCATTTTTCAGGAAGTATTAACATGCACAAGGTAACTATTAACATGCATAAGAAAATTTTGGGATTGCCACATCTAACTAGTTCATATTTCTCTTCTAAAAATGCTTTTTGATGTTGATAATGGGCTATGTAACAATATGTATTAAACGTAAAAAGTGTCTTAGAGACTTAAAATATTAGGAAAATACTTTTCGTCTGTGTTCTATAACAATGGAAGAACAGGTTGGATCCCGTACAATATTTTTAAGTTGAAGATAAATGATGGACATTCGATATTTTATTTTCCAAGAAATAAAATGAACGCCGGAAAAATATTAAATGTGTTATGAGTTTGAGAATGCTTTGAAAACGTAGGCTAAAATCTGATTAAAAGTGCAATTTTTACATTTACAAATGGAAATCCTAGAACAAAATGAACAGAATTGTTTTGAAAACAATCGGTCAAATCTCATTAAAAGTGAATTTTTTGTATTTCAGAATAAAACCAGGAGCAAAATGAATAGAATTTTAAAACGGGTCATTTTAACATGCAAATTTAGATCAAAAAAGAAATTCTGACGACGCGATTTGTTATATTTTTATTGATTCTGTTGAAAAATGAAAGGATACTTTATACTTTAATACTTCTCTCACTAAATATACTAAGTATCAGATACATTTTGAATATCAAATATATTTACATATAATTCCGATAAATTCCAATAAATATAATTCTTATTTCTCTCTTTCTTGTTTTTTAGTTCAAAATCCCGTTTTGACATATAGTTTTATCTTTATCGGTATTATAATAAGCTAATTTTGACGCAATATTTTTCTCCTCTATAGGACAAGGAAGGTCTCCTTACTGGACATACTCAGACTATTAAAAAATAATTAAACTACTCATGTATTTAATAAAGGATCAGTGAAATCTAACAGCGGAATTACAGTAGAAAGTATGTAAAGAAAGAAAAATATATTGGAATGTTTGGCGCGAAAAAACGAAAGCGTCAGGCGATTTGGCGAGTAATACTTTCCTTCACCAAAATCAAACGATTTTAATGCATATAAAAATTACTTGTGAATTAAATTTTAGAATATTGTGTAAATAGTATTTAATGAATTTTAATTTGAACAATGAGAGAATTTGATATATATATTTTTTGCATTATATATTAATGTTGTTTTTTCTGCAGTTATTTAATTTTATCACTTTAAAAATAATTTTATGAATCAAAAATATTTCTTGTATTGAAAAATATATTATTATATAATTTATGACAAAATAAAGGCCAGATGAAGAATGCAGCAATAATGTATTTCACTATCAGAGAAATTTTTGTTTCCATAGCAACAAAATTAAATCGACAGTGCTCAGTTGGATTAGGCTTATTTTTGAAATTGAAGCAATTATAATTAATTGAAATTTTGTTTTAATTCATAAAATTTCATAATTATTTTTCATTATAAATGACAAAATTATAGCTAAAACAAACTAAAACAGAAAACTAAAATTATTTAAAGATTTATTTAAACAAGTTCAACGCGAAACATATTTACCTTAAAAAGTATTTGACGTAAAAAAGTTATTTTGTCGCCAACCAATGATAAATTGCCAAATAGATGAAATGCTCATTATTCCAAATTTTTTTATAAACATATATATCAACATGAGAAGAACATTCTGTAATTTTTTTTTTACTTTTTGGGTATGCAATTATTGAAACCTTCCTAGGATAACTTCTAGTATACTTAAATTTCGTAAGAGTGATTTCAAGGTAAATCTTCGCATATGTATGTCCTAATTTTAGTTCTCAATATTGTCATAAAACTTAAAAATTCTACCAAGAGCTAAAAGTACATGTTTTAGAACACGCAAATGTTCCTAATACCGCTTCATAGTTACCAATTTGCCGATTTTTTAAACACCAGTAAATAATTAAAAAATGTTTGCTTTATTTAATTACAGAAATTGCGTGGTTGTATTAAAAATATGGGAGGTTGACAACTACGCTACTACTTATTTTCCTTATGATGTCTTGTGTATGCTAATAGCTAAAATTAATTTTCTCTGGTTAATATTTGCGATACTATTCCCGGTAAATTTATACTTTGTTTCAGTTTTTTCAACCGTATCATGTTGTTTTTAAATTTTCATTGCGAGAAAGTCATATTTAAGTGCATTAAAACTTAGCGTGTAAAATCACGTTAATGATAAAGTAACTGAATGGAATTTATTTAGGTATGGGTACAAATATCTCAGTCACTTGAATGCCACACCTTTGATTATGTTACCAAGGGAATGAAGAACAGCCGTAGAAAAAAAATTGTAAACACCCCCTACGAACCTGCAAAGAAAGTATCACAGAAGAAAATTACTGGTACTAAACGATTGGAAATAAAATCGACTTTTAAGTGATGTAGGTAAAATTTGCTTAGGTGCCCATCTACATATTAAAATGAGCCCTAATTTTTTTTAAATAGTAGTACCCAATTCTGACTGTACAAATGAACTCTATATCCTTTAATTAGCTAAAAAACAAATGTTCATGCATTTAATACGATAAGTTTGCGAGAAATTAATTATTTATAAAGCGAGCATATTTTAGGGCTTATATCCAAACTGAAGTTCGGTACTCGACCTATTGACCGAGAAAGCCCCTTGATCAATGCATCTCAGATATGCAGTCATTGAAGACTGCTAGATTACAGGATAGCATAAAATTTTACAAAATATCTAGTAACTTCTCTCGTAGACGGCCCCTTAAATCATCATTGTGCCGTTTTTAAGCATAATTTGAAAACCAATCCAAAGAAAAATTAGAAATTTCAGATTTCCATAAAACTGTACTTAATAAATCTAAATACATCAAAAAAAGTTGTAGGTTGCAATTCATTTTTTTCGAATATCAATTTTATAATTCATAATTCATATCATAAAATTATAAAAATTGCGAACTCAACGTATTTATGTTAAAGTATTTTCGTATTATTCCTACATAGGAATATAGCACATTAGGAGTATAATTTTAGGAGATATTAATGAAAGTATGAAAATGCAATTTTACATTAGGAGCACTAAATTTTGAATGTTTAAATACAAGACTTATTTGTCAAGTGACTTGAAATTTGGTGTGTAATAAATATTTATACCGACAATTTGAAATATTTTGTTAAAAATGGATATTGCTATTGAAAAAATGAAGTTTGGGTTCGTTTTAATTTATATATTGACCCCTAAGTAAAATTTACATGCATCATTTAAAAGTAGACTTTATTTCCAATCATTTGATACTAGGAAATTTCTTCTACAATAATTTGTTGAGGAGTTAGTAGGGGTATTTTTATTATTTCCAAAAGTGTACATGTCAGTTAAATAGAATTCTAATCGTAGATTTCATTTAGCAACATGTAAAATACATTTCGTTTGCATTTATTAAACCTATTTTGCCAAATAAATTTAATTTGACGTGTAACTAGAATTCCATTTTTTAGTACGTTTCTCTTATAATTATTTTCTTCTATCTTTACAAGAAATCTATTAGATTCATAAAATTTTTTAATTACGGTTTTTGATGGATTTACAGTTTTAGGGAAAACTTGTCTTTACAAAAGGTCTGTCTGTGAGTCTGTACGTGACAGTTATTCTGTGGGCTCTCAATCTCAAAACCTAATAGACGAAATTTAATAAAAATTTATATTCAGTTTGCCCTTGGAATAAATTGGTATGATTGATTTCTACGCAGCATTTTTCAGGTTTTCTGCAATTGTTCGATCTGTAGAATTTATGCACAAAACTTCATCAAACATGAGATTCAGCATTTGCTTGACATGTACTCATATATATATATATATATTCAATTTTGGTGCAAAGCGCTCAACACGTGGCCCTTCTGTGTTGCATTTTTTGTGATTTTCACAATAGCTCTATCTCGAGAATTAATATACAGAGCATGCTTCAACATCGTGAAAATGCTCCAATTAAATAAGGTAAACTTTAAAATAAAAAATAATTAGTGGTAATAATGAAAGATTCAGAGAACTTTAAAAGGATCATATATGTACAAGTTTCTCGTCACCAAGAGGTTAATTTTTCATATGTTTATTGTACGGAACACTCTGAACGTGAGAATGACAAGCAATTGGTCGTTTTTTTAATTTTTAAACAGTATTTTATTTAAATACAGGACGTTACAACACAACGTTAATTAGATTATAATTAATGACTAGTAACTTGCCTAACATTGTTAGTCCGAAAAAAAGAAAAGGAAAAAATAATAGCAATAAAAAAATATATATCATAGAACTGTAGATTACATTTACATTTAAAATACCTACATCCACAATTTTTTTATTAACATACCAATTTGAGGCATTAGTTTTAAATCATTAAAAAATTAATTTTATACATCACTAAATACATCGTCATTTACCACAATAAAAAGATGCAGGAATAAAAAAATCTATACATTATAAGTGACATTTAATTTTTGCTTTTAATAATGGTACTAAATATGCCCTCTGATGACGGAAATGAATTGACACAAAGTTTTGTCTTCAGTAACCATATCTGTCAACAGTTACACCAGTTTTTTTTTTCCAGTACCTTTAATTTAAAAAATGGCTGAAGAATTTAATATTATGTTTTAAATGAACTTATCCTAGCCGAAAGATTTATTATTTATTTTTTTGCGTCTAATCATTTCTTATTTTTAAAAAAATCATTTCATTTACATTATTATTATTATTATTGTTTTTCGTAAGTGTTGGAGCACAATGACATGAAATATTGGGAAATCATCAATTTTATAGTTAACTAAATATTTGAACGTGCATAGTTTGTCTGAGAGTTTTTAAGAGTTTAATTCCCCTATACTTAATTTGGCATATCTATAATTCCAAATATCATTTACTGTAGAAAAATATTTATTGGCTTACACGAAACAAGAAAAGAATTATGACAATTTGTTTATATTCTTATTGATTATTATATAATTAGCAATATTACTCAGAGTCCTTGTTATACATAATAGAAAATCACACGCTTGATAATGAAAGTATAAATTACTGTTAGTAAAATGATTATTTAATACAATAAATAATTTACGTATTGCTGAAATAAGTTATTTATAAAGTTAGTATACGTTGCAATAGGCTTCTTATATTCAGTAACAAAATTCAGAACCGTATTATTGAACAAATTACATTTCACCAGAGTCCGAAATAGGAGAGCTTTTCAAATGTACAAAATTTTATATAAAGTTTGGTTCAGTTCACTATATTAATTTCATGAAGGAATTTTCTTTAAGAAAATCTTAAATACTTTGCAATGCAATAATAAAGAATTATCTTCAAGGATATTTTTGCTCAGTTGACTTTTAAAAATTCTTAATAATGATTGGATACAAATTATTCATCATTGCTATTCTATTGTAAAACATATGCTAAAGATAAGCATTTCACGGTTATTATTTAATATCAAGTTTAATAGCACTTAATTATAATACAAAATAATATGTGTAAATAAAGTGTTCAATTCATTCCTACAAACTATTATAATATAGACTGATTTGTAAAAGATTTTTCAAAGTGAACACTAATTCATATTCCGAAATAATTTTTTTTATACTACACAAAAGCCTTATCTCCTTAGCGGCTATTAATATTTTCTTTTAAACAATTCTCAATTACTCATAAAATAAATTCTTTAAACCAATCAATGAATCTTTTTCCACATAACAGTATGTTTTTCCTCTGATAAAACACGCACACTTACTCAAAATGATACAAATACTATCGTTATGATTTCGTTTCAAGAACAAAATTTTCCAAGTAGTCCTTTTTCATTATTGTTTTCCTTGCAGTATACACAGTAAATAGCTACATTAAATCTGTTTTAATTAAGGAAATTTAAATAAAACTACAAACGAAAACATATAATAATCTTTTTCAAGTTACTTACGATCTCAGAGAGCATTTCTTAAAACTTAAAAAAGTTCACGAGTTAACGTATTTTCTAAATTTAAAGAATCATCTAAAACAAACGTGTTTTAAGACAAACATGATAAGAATACCACACTCAAATTAACACTGAAATCCGAAGTATTTTTTTCTTGCATGTATTAACTGAATTACGCAGCTGAAAAAAATTAATTGAGATTTGAAAGAACCTTAAAAACGATATTAAGGCGTGATAATTATAATAATTACACTATCAAAACGAAAGAAAAAAGTTTCATAAAATCAGAGGTAGCAAAAGGAAAACATTGTAAAGATGCTTTGGTATACCAGTTCATTCTAAAAAGGTGCTTCCCTGATTAGATTTGGGAGTTTATTGGTAAAAGATAAAGGGACGAATCCCCCTTGATTTTGATCAGTGAGTTTTTATGTAGAATTATACGATTTGCTTCCGTGTTTGCATACCGGTTTATTCTGATACGACGCTTTGGAGGTCCATTGGTTAAAGTATAAAGTAAAGAAATGGGAGAGCAGATCAATCTCTCCTTAATTTACCTAAATAGTTTTTCCTGCACATTTATCTGATTTCCTTCAAGTTTGGTATACAGGTTTATTCTGATTATACATGGGTTCTCATTGATTAAATATAAAGAAGTTGACGAGAGGATAATTCTCACTTAATTTAGAAAATTGAGAGTTTCATGCAGAATTATCCGATTAGCTTTAAATTTGGTAAGCAGTTTTATTTTGATAAGACGCTTTCCTGATTTGTTATTGAGGTTATTTTTTCTCGTTTGAATTATATTCGTTTGTATTATAAATAAATACGCTGCTGTTTAATGAATTTGTTTTACCATTTTTTTAAACGAGTGAATTCTATTTTATGAATAAAAAATATAAAGAATACATGGAATATTTGTCAATTTTATGAATAAAAAAATAAGAGAATAACATACAATTAGTATGATTAGCCTATTAGTTCAGTGCCATTAATTTAATTGGGCACTTTTCTCTTTATTTAATTGTTTATTTTACATTTACCTTTCTATTATTAGTTTGTATTTAAATTACCCTTGAAATCATTAATTTATAACTAACCGTCACTACCACTCAGAAAATGCTGCGTGCATCGAGGTCGTATCTCACTTACTTCTGTTATCTACTGGAACGGCGGTAGACCCGATCACGGATGCTCATCAGCTGTAATGTAAAGACTGTTCAATAATGTTTAAACTTCGGCCAGCAGGTTGTGGCGGGCCGGAGATGAAATTATCGATTTTATTCTTTGAATCGTCTTACACACAATACAAAATATTGCAAAACGTTTCGCGCAATTTATATAAGACCTTATAATTTTTTTTTAGAAAATAGCTAAAAATACATTCATAATTTATTTTTATTTATTTCAAAGAGCGACTAATTTTACAATGCAGTCATGTCGTACCTTACAAAGATAAATAAATAATTTCTGAAAATTAAACTAGTATATTAATTCGTGCATAAGATCTTGTTAATGTACTCTATCACAAATATAATTACAATTCTCAGTATTTGTGTTTAATTAAAATTTCACGCCCTCATAATGTTTAAATACAATATAGTTTTCATCTTTGATCTCGCAAAATATGTGTGAAGTATTTTTTAAGAAAATTTATTTTCATTAAAAATTATTTCGCGATAAATATTCCATTTAAATGTCTATATTATTTATGAGACACGTTATCTAATTTGCTTTATTAAGTAATACAAATAAAAAAACAATTTAGTTAAAATTAGTTTTCTTCATTTTATATAAAATGAAAAATAAATCACCTTATCTACTGTATTCTTCTAATGTGAAATTCATCATTAAAATAACTAAGTCATCATTAATTTTTAAAGCACTATTTAAATCATAAATTATTCAATGTTTTTACGATGAAAATGCCATTATGCATTACAATTTTCTTATTTTTATCCAGCGGAAACAAGTAGAGAGAAAATTAAGGTATTTTACTTGTATTTTAATAAAAGTTCTTTAAATTAACATTTCTTTATGGTAAAATAAAATGTTTTACAATTATAAATGGAAGTTTATCAAATTATTCTAACCGATTTCAAAATAATGTAGTTATAACAACATTTTTACTGATATTCTTTGATTTATTCTTCGAGAAAAATAAAAAAAATATATTTAATCTAAAAAACAATAATAACAAATTAAATTATATAATTACCTCTTGCACTACCTATGTTTCCAAAAATCATTCTTTATTTTTAGGAATTTTAGACATCAATACATTTTTAGACTAAAAAATATTCCCCCCCCCCCAAAAAAAAAACAAAAAAAAAACACAAAATAAATATTTCTGCCACTGGCTTTTTAAAATGTATCGGAATAGTTATTACACCTAGCTGTTTAGATTTCTCAATCCGATATATAGAAACACGCCATAGTCGGTTAATACTAAACGAAACAATAATAAATCGGCTCGATTACGGAAGATTCCCTCAAAAAATAAAATTCCAAATTCAATAAGTTTAAGGCATCGAACTGTAGTTACGGACAGGCGTGGTGCTTTATCTATGGCATATAAGGCAACAAACCTGTGTCTTTTGGTTCCTGTCAATTATCAAGCAACACTTTTTATAACTAACAAGGCGCTATCCATAAATGATGTCACACATTTTTTCAATATTTTAGACCCCCTCCTTCCTCTTTGTCAAAAAGTGTCATATTTCACACATCCCCATTTGTCACATGTCACTAATATTATATAAACGTATACTTATAGCTCAAAAACAGAACACTACGTTAACGATCGTATTTCAAACATTATTTTTAAACTTTAAACTCTGTGTTTCGATGGCGTTTCTTATCATAGCAATAAAAATGATTTGTGCACTTATTTGTATAAAATAAGATTAAGATTTACAACAAAATTCATAATTAATATACAATAGTAATAAAATATTAACATGAAAGAGCAACTGAAAACAGTAATATGTTTGCATTTGAAATGCAATGTAATATGTTTGGTTTTAAATTTTTACTTTATTAACACAAAATACTTAAATTTTGAAATGATTTCAGAATTTAATCTTCTGATTTTTAACACTTTTACTTTAACCAAAATTTGTGATTTCACATTTCTTCCTACCCCTTCACTCCCCGTTTACACAAACTGTCACAACTTCATGAACCCTCACTTCCCACATTCAAGCATGACATCATTTATGGACGGCCTATCAAACAATAGGTAATTGTAACAATAATTATACATATATTAAAGATAAAATAAATGCATTAACATTAGCATTCAAGTTAATGTAATTTTCTTATTATTGAATGTATAAATTGAGTTACATAGCTAAAAATGTGTAATATAGAATAAATTTCATTCTATAAATCGCTATTTAGTTTTAAGGAAATTGAATATATTTTTTTTATCTACTTGGAAATGTTTGTGAAAAAAGGTAGAAGAAAAAAGAAACATTTGTTTTTATAAATATTTTGTAAATCTTGAAAACATATCTTTATTTTTTTTGAGGTGGGGGGGGGGTTAAAGGCAAAGAATTGTTTTGGAATTGCTGGGTAAGACTGAAGAGGTTATAAAATATTTAAACATTAACAAGCATTTTTTTTTTTTTTTTAACAGTGTATACAAAAGAATTCATATTAATGTTTTCGTTTCTTGGTAAATACTGAAGGGAATTCTTTTTCTTTATAGTTGCGTTCGTAATTATATAAATACGTAGCAGTTATAGTCATCGTTCAGTTCGTCTCTCTGTCCGTCTGTCTGCCTGTCTGTGTGTCCGTCTGTCCTTCCGCAAATAACAGAGCAAAAACTACCCAACTGAATTCTTTCAAATTATATATTATTGCAAAATTTTGTCGAGTCATTTGAAATTTTATGAAAGTTAAATGCATAGTTTAATTACAGGGACGGTCAAAGTTTTCCGTTGCATTACGGGCAATGGGGAAAAAACTTTCCAAATGCATTTTAATGGTGTTACAGCCTTTCAAACAGAATGATATTGAAATGCATTACTTAAGGGTTCTAAAATATACACTCTGTTACAATATGCTGCGCAAAAAAGTTTATAATGTATTTACAGGACCACATAAAAGAATTCGGTTACATAACGATATAGGGTGAAACTTTGCTTTCAGCATATCTTAATCATGGTAAATTATTTCACATATAATGAAATTGATATAAGTTCCCAAGGTTTAAATTAAGTTACATCCTGTACCACAGCAAATGCATAGTATTTAGAGCGGTGTGTAAAAGATTTCGGATAATGTACAGTACCCAAAATATTGTATATTAGAAATGATTGCTGGAAGTGCATTTTTAGTTTCGATATAGGTTTTTATATTTAACTAATTTTTTTGTATATTGCGTAGAGTACATAAATGCTGTTGATCATATACAGGGTAACACAACAGAAAGTGCACGGGTTACAGAATATGAACGAAAGTAGCTTAAAGATGGTTTTGAAATAAATTCTGCATTTTTACGCTGAATTGCATCTAGTAAACGAAGATATGTTTATGGAAAATTGAAAAATAATATATAAGGCCACACAGAGAATTAGATACATGGCTATCAATGGAATCATGGAATCAATCTTTGGCAATGTGATTTCACTAGATTTAAGCGTGTTTTAGTATTAATTAAATTTCAGCTAAATAGTGACCTATACATATATAAAGATAATAAGTAAAAACAGGGCTGGCAAAGAATTAAAATGTGCTACCGACTATTGGGTATAAATTTCTGAAAGTCAAATTCCATCCTAATGGTTGTTTTAACAATTTACAACATACTAGAAAAAGTTTAAGAATTCGGTTTGTCTGTCAGTACTCGTTGCGTTAATATGTTTGGATTGCTCTGTAATTGATACATGTTATTGAGATTTACTATGCCATGTTCCGTATCGAAAATATAATGCGCAATGTTCACAGTTTATTTACAGAGCCACTCAAAAATATTCCATTACATTATGGTATTTGAAAATGTCACTTTTTTATAAATATGTTGAAATTATAATCGTCACCTGGTCTGTTCGTCTGTTCATATAACACAGCGCCAATCTACAAAATAAATGGTTTGAAATTTCATTTATGTAATTGTTGGAGAATTTTGTCGAGTCTTTTCAAACTGTATGAAAATCAGATCAGAACTTAAAAAAAAAGAATAAATGTTTTATTCATTCTGCTAATCCTATCATAATCATCAATGATATCCTGTATAAGTAACGATTCTAAGTGTGCCATATTGATTACATACTATTTAAGATGGAGCCTTAATCTTTTCATATTACTTAATTTAAGACATGTAACCGTATCATATTTAGTAATGATGCATTTTTGCAAAAGAGTTTAACAACTATTGCATCAAAGTCTGAATATTTATAAAAATAGTTATATTATGAATGCACCTCATTTGTCACGTTTGATGTGCAATTTCCAACTTGATTTAATTGCTATCGATATTTAGATCATATTTTTTTCTGATAAGGCATTTTTTTTGTAACATTATAATATTAAAATAAAATTGTTTACGAAATCACACAATCTATTGTTTCTTCTTCCTGTCTGGTTATTATTTAAGCTAAAGTTAAGTTATTGAGAAAATGAAAAAAAATAGAAATCGATCCAATACTACAGACACAATGGTACTCAAATAATAGCATTTTCCGTAGGATGTCGCAAGTTTTTTCGCCTTCTTAAAAGCACTTGTTAATAAACTCAAATGAAATATGTTGTGGCGATAACTTGTGGCGATGGGGGTGAGTTGTTATAGTTTTTTCTGCGTTCTCTCCTTATTTGCATTACTAGTTAATCGAATCAGAGTGATTGATTTAGTGATTGATTATCATGTTTATCTGCAGGGTATACAGGGTGTCCAGCAAATAAGACCCCGATTTCAAAATTAAATTTCTCAGAAATAAAGATCGATAGAATTATGCGGTAAACGGTTTCTTTTTTAGGTAATGTGTAAAAATCTTATACAAAAGTTTCAAACTGTGAATATTTTGAAAAGAATGCTTTCTGATTGCAAAGAATGCTTGATTTGACATTTTTCTTGTTTTAGATTGCTTGCAGAGAACGGTTTTTTCGGTTTAGAGTGCCATATTTTAACGATTCTTGGAATTTTAACTTATGAAATTTCGAAATTTCAAAAATTTAGGTCGAAAACTCGTTAATATAGGGCATTGTAAGCGAAAACAATTGTTCTCTGCACCCAATCTAAAACAAGAAAAATGTCAAATCAAGCATTTTTTGTAATAAGAACACAATCTTTTCAATATATTCACCGTTAAAAATTTCTGTATAAGATTTTTACAGATTATCTCATAAACAAACCGTTTACCGCATAATTCTATCGATCTTTGCTTTTGAGAAATTAAATTTTATAATCGGGGTCTTATTTTCTGAACGCCCTTTAAGAATCAGCAATTATGTTCAATATGCTTCTTTTAAACAGCATTTACTGTTATACGAATTTCAAATTAAAAATCCATCAATAAAATTACATGCATTTTTGTTAAATTCATACAATGTATTTTTAAAATGTTTAGTCAAATTTAAGGAGCCTTCCTACCCTTGGAAAGGATTTTTTAAAACTGTGATTAATAACCTGTGATAATTAATTTGAAAAATTACATACTTGTGTGCATTATGTTATAGAATACAGCTAAATAACATGTAAAAACCTATATATTATCGAATATTTTTATTTTTCGGCTCAGAATATGCATAAAAATTGATATAAAATGGAACTCTTCCAAAACATCAATACTCAAATATAAATCAGGATATTTTTAGTCTGTAAATTTTATTATTATTAATGAAAGTGTCTTGACGTACTGAAGCACTTTTATAACTATAGCTTTCTTATTGAAAAAATATAGAGGCTACCGTTTTTGCACATAGAAAAATCAAGAAAATATATGTTAATTCATAACTTGTATAAAGTAAAATTAAAACAAATTCTTATCTATAAATGGTTCATTTAGGTACCGTTATTTTTCAGGTGAAATGCCAACATTTTTTTAGAGAAAAATAATTTTTTCTATAAAAATTGTAATATTTTTTTTAATAAATTTTTTTTGATCAAAAAAGTTGTTTAAAAGTTTTTCGAATGTTACAAAATTAAGAAACTTAAATTAATTTTCAAAAAAAATGAGACTGCTCTTAGATCAATATGCATTTTAAAATATCATATCACAAATAACAGATCTTTAATTAAGTAGAATAAAATTTAAATTTCGTTTAATTCCTGAAATAATGTTAGTTTTGATATTTGCCATAGAAACCGTCTAGACGGCGACAGTAACTCCAATTATCTGTCGTTTCAAATTACCTGTTAACAATCATTTTCAAGAAAACAAATAAGCAATCAGAGTGGAGAACAAAAGTGTTTAAATTCGAGTTTAAAGATCAATTTACTGTTTATTTATTTAACGTTTCAAGAAAGCTTTTATCTGCATAATAGATTTAAAGATAATCATCTGTTTAAAATTTTAAAGCTGAGATTGAAAGTTTTTAACGATAAACGTAAGAAAAATTAATTAGAAATTATTTTGAACAATACTTAAAATTCACCAGCACACTAGTTAAAAAAATATTATTTCAATTATATATATATTTTTTAAACTTTCGATATATGAAAGCATTTCGTATAGAAAATTTTTAGTGTTCATAATAATTCAGTGATATTCTAATTATTCGGAATAACGTTTTCCGGGTGTACTTCGGGTGTGGAAAATCCGGATAATTTAAGCGATAATGTTAAATCGAAAAATTATTCATCACGAAACAATTATGAATTGCATTTTGCAATGAAACAATGTGAAAAAGTTTAATTACCTACATTAATTTTAAACTAAATTATTGCTACCATAGTTCATGTTTCACAGTAACTTTTTCCATTGATTTGATTATTCAAGATTAGCTATGCTACATTATTTTAACTTTTTTACAAATTTTTCGCAATTGAAAACGAAGCAATTATGGCATAATTTTAATAAATTTTCATTTTTTGACATGTTATGAAATATAGTTACTGAGCAAGTGATAGATGAAAACATTAAAAAAACATTGCACAAAATTACATTAAAAATCTCCAAAAAATTATAATGTTTGACACAGCTTTGATAAAATTTCAAACTAATCGAAGTAGTTTGTAACACTCCATCATTGGGAAATTTTTAAATACATTATTTTACATTTAAATCAATTATCCAAATACTCCATTTTATGTTCAATGAATTATAAACTTTGAAATTCATATAAATTCCGATTAAAAAAGTATGGATCAAAAGTAAATGTGCATTTTTTCGAACGAATTTACCAAACTTAGCCGTGTGTGTGTGAGAGAGAGAGAGGGAGTCTGTGTGTGTCTCCACAGTAAGAGTCAACAAAAGAATCGTCAATAACAAGTTGTAAGCTTCTAACCCTTTAGAAGAATTGAAGCTTTATTACATCAGAATTTCCGTGAAATCAAACTTTAGTATATAGGAATTGTCCTCTATAATATCGCTATTATATTATTAATAATTTTGTAATGCATTTCATATTTATCTACAGTTGTTTTGTCAATGAGATTCGATCTCAGAATCACTATCCTATAGAAAGTGTTATGAACTAATTAATTACAATCTTTTTTCATCAGCTACAGCTTTCAACTGTTCTTTTAGATTTCATCAATTACGTTCATAAAATGTTTTTTAACCATCATATCAGAAATCATTTTATCAATATTGCTTTGCGTATGTCGTTTTAACATTTTTATTATAGGTTAAATAATGGCTTCAAATAACAAATTATTATTTATTATTAGTGCAATAACCGCTACAAATACGAATAAAAAGTTTAAGCACGTACCGCAATAATCTGAAAAGAATTCCATCCCTCAAAGAGAAGAATTTTTAAGATTATTTAATAGTTTTCTAGATGTTTGTGATTTCTGGTTGAAATTTTTCTTTGGGTCGCTTTTCGTTGACCATGCCAGTGTGTTCTAGGGCCATTTATCATTCAACTCTCAATTTTGAAAATAGAATAATGTATTTCAGAAATAGAAATGTTTGGAAAGTTTGTCCTCAAATATTTTTATAAAAACCTCCTACATGAAAGACATCTGCTTTCATATTCATTTAACGCACGAATATTTTTTTTTCTTTCTGAAGGCAAACAATAAGATAAAATAAAATCGTAAGATTTTTTTTATTTTTTTTTTCTTTGTTGCATCTATGATACTAGAAAACGCAAACTGAATGCACGTCTTATTGAAACAAATATAATTATGCTAATTAATTTTTAATCATACAAGCAATTAATTACAAACATTAGTTGAAATTTAGAGTACGCTATGGAGTTTCCAATGCAAAAAATAATAATAATAATTAATAAACAGTAAATAATTGAAAATTAGGAATGAGATTTTCACATCTTTGCACACCAATATTTTATTAGAAAAAATGTTGTTGCGTTAAGTTGCAAAAATTTTCCAATTTAATGAAATATTAATTTGTCTAACTAAATACTGGTGTGCAAAAAAGCCAGAAATCTCATTTCTGTAGAATTCAATAACGGGTGGGATATAGAAACAATTTTAAAAATAAGGAAATTATATATATATATATATATATATATATATATATATATATATATAAGAAAGACAGTTTTACACGCAAGGGAACGGATAGCGCTGTGGTAAGGTTCTATTGGGTAAACAACTAAGATCCCACAGTTTTAAATAATTTTTTCTACCGAAAAATACACTTCTCAAAAAATTAGGGGAGCAAGCAAACAATTAAAAAGAAATATCCCTGTCGGCTTGGGATAGAGGCAGAGGTAGATTTAGTTAAGTGCTCATTTCAACAAAGAAATAGGCGAAATTCGGCTTTAAATACACACTCTGACAGTATATATATTTTAAATACATTCGTACCTTATGAAAAAAATCGACCAATATGGCACATTATATAGTTTCTAAATGATAGAAACTGTCAATTGAATGCGTTTGAGAACAATATTGAATTTAAAAAAGAGTCGGAAAATAAGCAATTTGTTTTTTGAATAAATTCTCAATTCTTCTATAACGTTCAAAACGGTAAATTCTGTTCAAAATGCTAACTTTGATAGCATTTTGTTTTCAATATATTCTGCCTTTATCAAAAAACTGGCCATTACGTCACATTATATAGTTACCGTATAAGAAAACCTGTCATTTGGACGCGTTTAAAATCAAAAATGAATTTAAAAATGAGTCAGAATGTAAGCATTTTGGAATTGAGATTTTTTTTCTTCAACTCCTATTTTTGCTTAATTTAGTTTTGCTATAAGGATTGGTTCTCATTTTTCAAAGTAAAAGTAGTAGATATTATTGAGAAGATGTAAATAAAATTTAATCGGATTTGATACCTGAAGAATTACAATAAGAATTGACCCTATCAAAAACTTGTGAATACAAAAGTTTTAGATAATATTAAGAACATTTATAAAAAATTTAATTAGATTTAATATCTTGATAAATGACGAAGTTATGAATTTTTTTTCTTCCAAAGACCCTATTTTTGCGCCCCTTGAGCCCATTTTTAATTTTATCAAAAATCTATCATGCATAATTCATGCATATGTAATTTTATTATGTATTATAAATAAACTTTATTGGCGTTATAAATAATTTTTTGATAATTATTTATTTTTATCATTACTAACCCGTTAGTGCCTGAATTTGTTTTCAACCCAGTATTGTTCTTAATTATGGTAAATATTGTAAAATGAGCGTAAAAATATTCTATTTGCAAAAATCTTCTGTTAACTTATAAAAAACTAAATGTCCCAATTTTGGGATACTATGCATGAAAAGATAGGGGGTTTCTCCGTTGTTGTCTATGCATTAAAATCTATGTTTTACCATTTATTTTGTTACAAAAAGGTTACATATCATTCGTATAATTATTTGACTATAACCATGCCTTTAATATAACTTACTATGAGGGAGGAGGGCGACTGGGCTCGGCTCAAGAACAAGACCCCTTTCCCATCTACCTTAGCCATAGTAAAATTGTATAACATACTGTTATTTTTTGTACTAATTTACTATTTACCATAATGATGTTACTAATGTATATATATATACACTATATGGATAATTGTTGGATTATAATATGTAAGTATTTTTTAATTATAAATTTAATAATAATACTTTTTGTCTTATTTTCTCTACTACTGTCTATGCACTAAATTTAAGTTTTATGTCATTTATCTTGTTATATATTGGCTATTTATCATTCTAGTTATTATTTGACTATACACATATCTTTGTTATTACTATAGGACTGGGGTCGGATCAAGAACATTCGACACAAGATTCCTCGCCCCAACATTTAGCCCCGTAGTAAAAAGCTATATATAGTAAAACGCAGTGAAATGTATAGCGAGCCAAACGAGTTTTTCCCTCCAAAAACTGCTATTGGAATTGACGCTCCCATTGAGACTTGTATGTCGTCTGCATTCATCCAAAGCTTTACAATAGAAACAGAAATTTGCCAACTAAAGGAAAAAATCACTTTCTTTTCCTTCTTTTTTAAATACAATTTTAAAATGCTATAAAAATATCAATAACTATTAAATATTAGTATTATTTCATACCTGCCGCAAACATTTTTAATTACGCAGTTTTATTGCATGATTGTTAAAATTACGTTTCATTAAAAAATATTTACCCACCGTCCTAGGACGGGAATCTATGTAATAATTAAGAATTACTGATAGAGTATATATACCATATTATACTCGCATATAATGCGATCTCCTAATTTTCGAATGGAAATTTTGCAGAAAAATAAAAACTTCGTATAAGTCGACCTCATGAATTTTTACTTCAAAATCAAACAATCAAAAACAAATCTAATCAAACCATTTCGATCACAAAAACAAATCACTGATTTTTTTAAACTACAAATTATGTTAATTTGTGTATTTTATATATAATGTTATTATTTATAGACATAATAGCCAGAATTTTGCAGTATTTGAAGGGTTTTCTTTTTTGTTTTCCTATTTGACATGTGTTAGTCGTCCCCCAAGGGTTTTGCGTCTTATACAACGGAGTGTCTTGTATACTGTAAAATAGTTATGTAACTTGGTCTAAAAAAATAAGAATAATTCATAATGTTTTATTATTCTATGAAATGTTTTACATCTAAAATTAATATTCCGCATTGCTGCTCTTTTCCCATTTAAAAAAGCATTCTTTTTATTTCAGTTTCTCTAAAAATAGTTTGATGGAAGACTCAAAAGTACTTGTCTGATTAAACTTGTAAAAAATAACGGACGATTTAACGGAAGTATTACTGGTAATCTAGACGCCAGTACTATTCACTGTTTTTTATCGGAAAAATTTCCGTAAATTCCGGGAAAAAGTAGAAAAAACAGAATATTCACGGAAATTTTTCCGTTAAGAAACAGTAAATAGTACTGGCGTCTAGATTACCAGTAATACTTCCGTTAAATCGTCCGTTTTTTTTTTTTTTTTTTTTTTTTTTTTTGCAGTGTATTTTTTTATTGCTTACTTATAACAATTAAATAATAATTAAACTAATCAAAAATGACTTTAATAATTCAAAACTGCTTAAACGTACATTGGCTGAAAATAGAAAATGATATACTCATGATACACTTCATATAGCATCTTTTATGTAGCTTGCACATAATAAAATAGTAATAAAATGTTACTTGTAACGTTTAAAAATGTATTCCACTGAACATTTTTAGCTTTAAAAATGCACCGATAAGAACAAATGCTATATTTATAGATCAGAAAACTGAAAGGCGCTTCTTATTCCAACATTCGATGCTTAATAATTTTGTTGAACTTTTCAAATATTTGCACTGTTCTTCACCGTATTTTATTAATTTTTATTCAAACTTTGAAGCGAATAAATATGTAAAATGTGCTGTTTTAACGATAAAAATAAACGACATAAAATGGTGTCTCTGAAGAATTTCTTTATGGAGTTTTTTGGAAACCGGAGTAAAATATAAAAATGTAAAGTATAAAATAAAAGTTTGAATATTTCAGAAAAAAGAAAACTTAAGTAGCAAAAGTTAAACTTTGGAAAAAAGAGGGAAAATTTCGATAAAAAATGAAAAAAAAATGTTCCTTTTAATCTAAGTAGAAAAAAATTTGAATTTTATAGATGATAAATGAATACACAAAATTAAAAGAGGTTGCATGTTATACAATTTTGCATGCATGGCATATTGCTCAGCAACATGTAGAATTACTAATCTGACAAGTAAAACTGGTGTGTCATGGAAAAAAATAAATCGTGGTCAAGAATAAAAGTTTCTTTTTGTGTGTGTGTTTGTAAAAAGGGTTCATATTTTTGGAGTATATTGCATAAATGTGAAAATATTTTCATCAAATTTAACATTATACGTTGCCCATAAATGAAATTTTTCTTCTTAGCCTTGGAATTTTACATATCAAGGGGCCTTCTTAAGGAAAGCCTTGTTAACCAGAAGTTAGAATCACCTTATGCACGAGGAAAGATCTAGAAATTTTTAATAGGATTTTCAGTGCAGTTATAGGTATTTATGCAGTATTGAGTTGCAACGCAGCTGATTCTTCTGACTGTGTTCTGATTTTATTGTCATTTATTAAAACATCAGTGACTAAATATTAACCACGAATAAAATGAAAAACACGTGCCCCCCCCCCCCCTCACAACTTTATGTAATATACTAAAATTTTACACTGCTATTAAAAGAATGGTACATTCGTCGACCAAAAAAATGTGAATTTTAAAATTGGTGAATGACTACACAAAATTAAGAGAGGCTGCATATAGTACAATTTTGCATATATGGCATATTGAGCAGCAACATATAGAATTCCTCATCTGATACGTAAAACTAATGTGTCATAAAAAAAAAGATCGTGGTCAATGTTAAGAATTAATTTAAGCATTTTTTGTGTGTAAAAAGGGTTTATATTTCTGGATTATATGGCGTGAATGTGAAAATGTTTTCATTAAATTTAACATTACACTGGTGTCCAAAAGTTAAGCATAATTGGTAATTAAGTAATTATTTTTAAGTAATGAAAGAAATATAAATCGAAATGTGGTGAAACTCCAGGTGTGTAAACAAAATAGTACGCGTCATATATTTTCACGAAGAGTTTTCCCCGAAATCAAACAGGGGACCGTCAACAAATTGAAAAAGAACGAAGATCTTTTGGATAACATTGTCAAAACTAATATAGCAAAAGTGTTCAAACTGCACATTATGATTAATTGGCTTATTGTAATGTACTGTGTTTATTTTTATAAGGATAGAATGTACACTCGTAGAGAAATTAAGGTTTTTATAAAAACAGTCCTAAATTTTTCCAAGTTTTTTGCTTATAATTTGCAGAGTTCTTATTATAAAATAATGTTCTTTTCTGACAAACATCATTGTACACAATACCCTGTCATCAGAATTTAAAAATAATAAATATTGTATGAAAAATGAGTATGTTTAGTAAATAATTTTTCATTGCGCATGCGTCAACGATATCAAAATGTCATTTGCATATTGTGTTAGCTAAATGTATAGAGCAACTTCTGTAAAAGTTTCAAAAACATAGCTTGAAAATTTTGAAAATGGTCGCCTATAGAATCAACTCAAAATCCGTTATTCCTAAAGGAAGCAAAAAAATCAGGGGTTTTACCTAAATATAGTTGTACGTGCATATTGTGTAGGCACTAAACAATGGAATATGGATACAGCCCCTCATCTTTTTGCTTCATTTAGGGAATAAAGGATTTTATCTCATTCTATCAACGATAATTTTCAGAATTTTTAATCTATATTTTTGAGACTTTCACAAAAGTTGCTCTATACATTTAATTAACATAATATGCAAATGAAATTTTAATAGCGTTCACGCATGCGCAGTAAAAAATTATTTAGTATACCTGCTCATTTGTCATACAATTTTTTATTATTTTTTAATTCTGATGACAGGGTATTGTGTACAATGATGTTTGTCATTTTTTCAAAAAAGAACATTATTTTATATTAAGAACTCTGCAAATTATAAGCAAAAAACTTAGGACTGTTTTTATAAAAACCTTAATTTCTCTACGAGCATACATGCTATCCTTGTAAAAATTAACACAGTACATTACAATAAGCCAATTAATCATAATGTGCAGTTTGAACGCTTTTGCTACATTAGTTTTGACAGGGTTATCCAAAAGATCTTCGTTCTTTTTCAATTTGTTGACGGTCCCCTGTTCGATTTCGGGGAAAACTTGTGAAGGAGTGACCTTTGCATAAAGGCACTTTAGTATCTCTGAGATCGTGACGTCAATAATTTAACATGTGTAAGCGTAAAAGCGACATCTATCGTCTCTTTTACTTTAACTTTCTAGAGTGTGTGTGTCTCTTTCGGATTCTACAGTTAGGCTCGCGGTTAGTAGTAATATGTGAATTTGAAGTATCTCAGTTTGCAGCATATAAAAGCTTGGAGTTTGAGTGTGTGAAGTGTGTCTCTGGCGATAGCCAGCAGAGCATTAGTCAGCTAGCAGTGGTGTCTCTGGCAATAGCCAGCAGAGTGTTCTAGAGAAATTAGACAGCGAAGTGTGTTTCCCGCTGGTATCTAGCAGATTGCAAGTAGCATCGAGCATCCAGTGAGTTGTGAAGGAGTTTGAGAATTCGAATAGAGAAGTGGGCCGGTGGTAAGACATTTAATATTAATTGCATTTTGATTATCTGAAAGTGAATAAAGAATTACATACAGCCACGGGCTGTCCAATTAGTTTTATCTAGCAGCTTAGCTGAAGGATAGCTGAGAAGTAATCAGAGTTGCCCCGATTGAGCTAGTTTCCGGAGCTGTGAGTATACGTTTAGTCTTTTAGTAGTATTCTCAGTTGTGAAAATTTAGACTTGCTCCACTTCCCTTGAGCCCTTATAGTTTTAATAAACTGTGTTTTTATCTTAATTCATGAGTATGTCTGCATTTAACTCCCAGCACGAGCACCCAACCGTTACAAATGGCGCCCAACGAAATGTCGGACATTGTGAGATTGTGACACGTGTTTTACCGGTAAAGGTGACATTAGTGAATTTTTAGTCAAACTAGATGATTATATTTTGTTCAATAATATACCTGAGAAAAATAGATACGTAGTGCTTAAATGCTCATTGAAGGAGGAAGCACTTTTGTGGTTAGAGAATATAGGAAAATTTCTGATTAATGATGAAGGTAAAAGATTTGAACAGACTGTGATTGAATTAATAAAGGCGTTTCCTTCCGTTAAAGATAAAAGTATTTTATGAAAAGAATTCTATTGCAATAAGCAGAATATTTATGAATCAGCATCAAAGTTTTATCTACGTAAGCTTGAACTAAAAAATAAACTGGATTTAGATATCACATTTGAGGAATTATTGGACATTCTGTTTCCTCTTTTTAATCCGAATATACAGGACTATATTGAAGTTAGAGCACCGAAGAATTTTTCGGAAATGCACCAGATATTATCGAAGTATGAGACTCGGCATAGCTCGGATCAACGGGATTCGCGTAGCCCTCGTCAGAGACCTGTCCCGTATAGTAATTTGAGAAATGAGGGGGAACGTAATATTTTGAGAGGGGGGCAGCGATTTCCGGATAATATTTTGCGTAATAGAAATAATGGATTTGGTCGTAATATGTCGAATACTAGTAATGGTAATAGGAATTGTGGTGGTGGTAATAATTTTAGAAGTGGGGATAGATATATGTATGGAAATAGACAAGATAGTGGTTATGATCGGAGAGGGGGAGTACGGGACAAGAATGTTTCTTCGCAAGTAAGGAGATTAACTTCGAATGAGAATTTTGAAGGTAGATCAATGCAAAGGGGATGTGTTAAGAGGTCGGTGAGTTAAACTGGTAGGTGACTGTATTTCGGAAGGCATGCAGTCACAGGTTAAAGCGGAAAAGCCTTCTGTGAGTTTAAATAAAGTTACTATTAATCCGGTTGAGTTGCCTGAAGTGTTAATTGTGTTAGATGGTATTGTAGTTAAGAGTGTCTTCGATACAGGGGCAGATAAGTCGTTCATTTCTTTTGATTGTTATCGGAAATATTTTTCGTATAAAAAGTTGAAGATGTCAAGTCTGGTGGTTCAGTCGGCACAGAGAGTAGCTTGTGATAATAAAGGTTCAGTAGAGTTGGAAGTTGAACTTCGTTCGGTTAAGACGTGTTGGGAGTTTTGTGTGTTAGATGGTTTAACAGTGCATTGTATAGTTGGTGTGGATTATATGAAGGATAGAGGAATTTGTCTGGATTTCTTTAAAAAGTCGTTAATCGTGAATAATGATGAGAAAGTGAGTAAGAAAGAGCCTGTTTACGTGTCAGTTGATTTGGAGGAGTCGGGGTTAAGTGAAATCGAGAAGGAGGAATTTAATAAGTTTTTGAATGAGTTTGGAGAGGTTTTTTCAGATAAACCGAGTTTAACGAATGAAATTCATATTGGTTTTGACGCACTAGTTGATAGTAAACCATTTCGTTATGATTTTATATCTAATATTTTTAAGTGTTTGTGGGAAAAGCTGGAGATCGATCATTCTTTTACTGTTCCGTATCGTCCTCAGTTTAATATGGCTGAACGTGTAAATCGTACATTAATTCAAATGATTTCTTCTTTTGTTGGTTCTCATCATGCAAATTGGGACCAGTTTCTTCAGCATTTTGCGTACGCAATTCGTTCGGCAGTTCACGAGTTGACGGGGAAAACGCCGGCTGAATTGTTTTTGGGTAGAAAAGTCATTACTCCATTCCAAAGGCTAGTTATGGTGTCAGATGCGGAAAGTCAGTACATGTGTCAGGATATTGAGAGGTTGGTTAAGGAGGCTCAGGTTCAGATGGGAAAAGCGCAGGAAAAGCAAGCTCAATATTATAATATGCGTAGGAGGGAGTTAGAAGTGAAAGTTGGAGATTTTGTGTTAGTGGAAAAGCATTGGTTAAGTTCAAGTCGCCAAAAGAGAGTAGCTAAGTTTGTCCGAAGTTTGTAGGTCCGTTTGAGGTTTTGGAAGTTCGGAATAATAATTTGATTGTAAATGTCAATGGTGAAAGAATGACAGTTAATTTGGATCAGGTTAGAGTTTTATAAGTTTAGAGAAAATGGTAGTGAAGGTTCTCATGTGTCGAGCGGTGTTTCGCAATATTCCCGATCCAATGAGTGTCCCGAGTCCAGCACTTCTTCATCTAATTCTTTTCATCAATATGCAAATAGAAAATCTAGTGAAACAGCTCCAAAAACTGTTATTGAAAGTAGAAAGTCTATCAATCCGAGAGCAAAGTATGATAATAAAAATAAGAGAGCAGTGTCAAATACATCAGACTCTGTGTGGCATAAAAGAAAAAAGAACATAAACTGTCCCGTTCCTCCACTTATTAGACAGCAGCCTCAAAAACATAAATTATATAATAGTTCAACATCTTCAGTAATTAATCCTCGGAAAAAATTTCATATGGATACTCGTCAAACTGTTAAAAGAACTTTAGAGTCGGATTTTTTGCCCAATAAGAGACAGCATAGATCCGGAAAGAAACGTGGCCTAGGATCTTCAGTAACTTCGGGTGCGTCTAGAAAGAGGAGACAACATTCAGAGCACCGGCATCAGCAGTTCGAATCTCGACATGGAGTGACCCCAGCAAACCGACCAGAGCACAGTCGTCGAGTGGAACCTACAAGTATCCCACGGCATTCATTCAGGACCAGGCTGCAGGCACGACAGTCAACTGTGGCGTCATCGTACAGTTCTGATGACAAAGATCCTTCGTGCAGGGTTTCTGGGACATTAGGAGAAAGCCATCCTGTAGTATGAAGCCGGCTAGCAGTGAATCATCTCTATAATTAGGTGATCATGTTCTTTATTAAATTTCTATTAGAGTGCATATATGTGGTAGCAATGTGAAGGAATAAAAAGCAGAGAGACTGTTTTGTATTTTTGGCCATTTTTGGAATTTTTTGACGGACTCACGATTAGTGCTTAATTGTGTTCAAAATTTGTTTGCAAAATTGTTAGTTTTATGTATGTTTGAAATTTTGGTCTTAACTGCTTTTAAAAACTCTGGATCTATTGTTAAATTGTTATGTTAGTTGTTAAAATGTTATTATATTGTTATACTGTTCATGTGTTATAAAATATATGTTAATGTATGTTTAATTTTCAGAAAGTATAGATAGTAATTTGGGTTATTTTGTACACACGCCGCGAGTCAGGCGTGCACGTGTTTTGCGGTCAAGAAGTCCTTGACACGCATTTGTATCTCTTATACTAACATTAAGTGAATTAACTTTTCTTCTTATCGTTCGTGGTTCATGCGTTACGTTTGTACTTTAGTTTGGAATGGTTTCCGCAAGTTGCGAAGTTTTATGTTGGATTTGAATATGAAATTGTATTGTATTAAAATTGAATGTTAATGTGATTTTCTTGCAGGGAAGTATACCTGTGTTAAATATTGATATTGCTATTTTTCTTTTAGTTTATACAGATGAAGACTATTCGATGACGTCATTTTGTAAATTTGATATTTTTGATTATTGCATAAGCACAGCTATGTGAAGCTGTACGTATGTGCCCCAAATATTGTGAAAGTGGAGCTAGTTCTGAAGAAGTTTTGGGAGTTAGTTCATTGGCTAATGGGAATGTAGGTATTACGTAGTAGCAGAGTTATGGTAGTACGAAGTAAATTTAATTTTAGATGAGTTCGGAATTTTGTTGAGGAAAATTTTTGCGCATTGGGTTTTTTGGACTTGGTGCGAATTCTAGTGTTAGGAAAGTTTTATGGAGAAATTTTTGGTAAAGTTACAGTTGTATTTCAGTATTGAGGAAAATTTCGAAAGTTTAGTGTTTTGATGAATTTTAGCACTCTTAGTGGAGTAAGTTGTTTTGGAAGAGGAAGTAATTAGTTTTGAAAGTTTTAAGAGTTTTGAAAGTTTTACGGAGGCTATTTTTAAGATAGAAGGATGAGTGGATTGAATATGTGGATATTTGAGGCAAACTGAGGTTTTTGTTGTGATGGGTTAAAGTTAATATTTTAAAAGTTATGTTTCGGCGCTAAATTTTACCCATCACTGTGTTTTTTTACGGTTTGAAATTTATAACAAGAAAAAGTCCTGTGCATGCATTTGGCCCAATCCTTTTCCTCTGTGGAATCCGAGGGGGGGTTGTGAGGGAGTGACCTTTGCATAAAGGCACTTTAGTATCTCTGAGATCGTGAAGTCAATAATTTAACATGTGTAAGAGTAAAAGCGACATCTATCCTCTCTTTTACTTTAACTTTCTAGAGTGTGTGTGGCTCTTTCGGATTCTACAGTTAGGCTCGCGGTTAGTAGTAATATGTTAATTTGAAGTATCTCAGTTTGCAGCATATAAAATATTGGAGTTTGAGTGTGTGAAGTGTGTCTCTGGCGATAGCCAGCAGAGTGTTCTAGAGTAATTAGTCAGCGAAGTGTGTTTCCCGCTGGTATCTAGCAGATTGCAAGTAGCATCGAGACTCCAGTGAGTTGTGAAGGAGTTTGAGAATTCGAATAGAGAAGTGGGCCGGGGTTAAGATATTTAATAGTAATTGCATTTTGATTATCTGAAAGTGAATAAAGAATTACATACAGCCACGGGCTGTCCAATTAGTTTTATCTAGCAGCTTAGCTGAAGGATAGCTGAGAAGTAATCAGAGTTGAACCGATTGAGCTAGTTTTCTGAGCTGTGAGTATGCGTTTAGTCTTTTAGTAGTATTCTCAGTTGTGAAAATTTAGACTTGCTCCACTTCCCTTGAGCCTTTATAGTTTTAATAAACTGTACTTTTATCTTAATTCATGCGTATGTCTGCATTTAACTCCCAGCACGAGCAACCAACCGTTACAAACTCTTCGCGAAAATATGTGAAGCGTGCTATTTTGTTTACACACCTGGAGTTTCAGCACATTCCGATTCATATTTCTTTCATTACCTAAAAATAATTACTTAATTACCAATTATGCTTAACTTTTGGACACCAGTGTATACCTTGCCCATAAAAAATTTCTTCTTAATCTGGGGCAATATCAAGTAGAGTTCTTAAGAAATTCCTTGTTAACAGGAAGTTCCGACATTCAAATACATTTTTCTTATGTAGAAAATCTAGATATTCATAAGGAATGACCTCGATTTTTAGTGCAGTTAGAGGTACTGATGTAGTGTTGAGTTGCGTCGCAGTTGATTTTTCTGACTATGGACTTATTTTATTGTTAATTATCAAAACATCAATGACTAAATATTTATCGCGAATGTAATGAAAAACATGCGTCTCCCAAAAACTTTAGTTAATATACTAAAATTTTGCATGATCATTGAAAGAATAGTACTTCGTCGACCAAAGTCTTATATCTGAAAAGCGACATTTCGCTACAATTGCTGAATTTGCAGTCTAAATCCAAAACGCACAATCAACAAAAAATACCTGTACATATATTATAAAGATACATATGATACATATGATACATACAGCAAAGTAACCTCAAAATCTCAAGAAAAATCTGAAGCGTGTACACTAAAAGCGTACAAAATGTCTTATGCTACTTCAGCATGAAAACATAGAAAAACCTAAAAAACAGAATGAAACAATTCTGAAGCCAATCAACTAACTGAAAGACCTTAAAAAAGCGTGTAAGACGTAAAAGGTGCAAAAAACACTAATTTCGAGAAACATCATTGAATGCGTTCGACGAAAATAGAAATAAGAACTAGATTTATGGAAAACAATATCCTACAAGGAAGTTTCTAATGAATAATTTGAGAATAAACGATATGGAATACTTCCCATGCGCGTAAAATCTTAAAATTTGTCACAAAAATATGCTGTATAGCATAAATAAGACAAAAAACTGGAAATAATTTATTTATTTTATTTCGATTTACTGTCTCAAATTCGTGTATTTCTATTATTGAACTAACGGTTATGAAACATTCACGTAATATTTCATAGAATTATAAAATAATGATTTTTAAACTTTGAGAATAATTTACTTAAAAAATTAAAACGGAATCATTTTAAGATCATTCCCGTGTTTGTCTTTAACACCCATCTTACTCTCAAAATATGGAACGTCGGAAGTTCAAATTGGAGGAAGGGATAAAGACCTGTGACCACATATTTACAGACTATTAAATATTCACAAATATTTTTAGGGAAAATATAAACGTGCAATTTAAGTTACTTAAAATAATCTTTATGGGCAATATCGTGAAAGCTTCCGTAACGCTGAACTTAAAAGTATATTTCTTTTAATTTTAGCTAATATATTTTCAGCGATATCGTTATATACGTAGTTCGAAAATAGGTTTAATGCATGTTACTATTTCCGAATCTAATGAAACTAAAAATATGAATTAATTAGAGGTGGTAGACGTTACTTTAAAGATTGAAGGAAAATTATAGTGATTACTCTGGGTCTCATAGGTTTTGAGAAAAGTGCATTTTCTGTTACACATAAATTTTGGTTTGCAGGCATTCAGCAAAGAGAGTGACGAACGCTGGGAATATCTATCGAAGCATAAGTATAGAAGCATTGTTGATAATGATTTTAAAAAAAATCATTAGTAATTAACCACGACATTAATACTTAAAGACACTCACGGCTTAGACATTGATAATGACAAGGGAAACGCACTCTTGTTCCATCTGCTTTTAAAGTCTAGAAAACAACTTTTAATGTTATATTTCTGTAGTGCAATTTCTAGAAAAAGTATAAAAGCAATGAAAGTCTAATTATTAAACATAGGCTAATTTAATTAGATTTTATCATGTAATTACAATGAGATTCATGACTAGTTTGAATTGAGTAAAGGTCCCAATACGTCAAAAATGTGTCTTAAAATGTTAATTAGAATTCTGTATGGAAAAACAGGCACAGAACAAGGTAACCTTGCAAATGTGCGGCCTCCGTTCGAATCGCGTTTAGCACAAAGACACATTTAGAATTCGAACAAATATTTTGTTTTAGCTGCACTGGAAAGATGAGTGATTATTACTACGCTGAATTTACTTTTTTTGAAATGCCAAATGAAGTTTAATTATACGCTAGTTTTCTCAGTACCGAATTCAGTTCATCATAAACGAATAAACATAAGATTGAAAAAAAGAATTATACAGAATTGCAATACTTGATATTATTTAGAATTCATACCTGCTTGAACTTTTATGATGCGGCCATTCATGCTTTTCTGACATATACAGATTTACCCATTCCTACGTTGTATAGTTTGTTACAAAATCTTATAATTCTTTTGGCGGTCGTTTTTTTAATAACACAGTTAATATCATATTTCATATGTTATTGTACGGAATCCTCTGAACGCGAGTAATTCTCGCACTTGACCGTTTATTTGTGTTACATATGAAATAAAACATTACTTAAATTGAAGTACGTTATAGGTTTTGTGGATAAAATCTATAGATTAGTTTCCTATATTTCCTGTATCTGTAATCTCAAATTAATGAACAGATATGATTTTATAATACATGTAAATAAATAAAACCAAAAATTATAAATGTCGTGTCTGAAATTTTATTTCGAAAGTAATGCCAAATTCTCCCATAAACAGATTTATTTTATGAGACTTTTTGAATATGTTTTCTTTAATGTAACCATTGTTTCGACTCTCATTTATTTAACCCTCCTACCCTGAATGGGTCGAATCGACCCATAACTATAATTTGTTTTATACGATTCGAACCAGAACTTTTTTCATAAAGAAAGTTAAATAATAGATTCAGAGAAATAAGTCAATTAAACATTTTAAAATGTTCTAAATAAAAATTCTGGTGAGAAAGGTTTTTATCAAGATTGAGTAAAATTTGAACAGGGTAGGAAGGTTAAAACTACCTAACTATATCCAAGAGCATTATATTGCACGCTTGCTACAAGAGTGTCTCATCTAAAAAAATAGGCTTAATGAGTTATGGCTGTCATTCGACGTGGTTTTCATTCCTCTATGTCTCCTGGAGTAGACGATAGTGCATTAAAAATCCAGCAACCAGATAGCAGTCGTGTTTGCAACATGCCCATTGGGCCTACCACTGCTTGAAACAGTTTTTTAAAATTTCTGAAAAACGAAACTTTTTTGAGTTATGACACTTTTACAGCAAGGGTGCGATACTATAAACTTCGCGATACATTGTGAAATTTTGACAAACGAGGCGACAGCAAAATATTGTCATATTTGAAACCTGTGATTGATGGTTATTTTATTGAAATTTTAATTCAAAGTCAATATTTACGTAGCTGGGAATCTTCTATAATCGGGTTATGTGAATTTTATCTTCATCTTTTGCAGTAAAATTAGTTCGACAGTTTAAAAAAAGTAATAGGTAAGAGATTTTTTTCGTTCAGTACAAAACCGCAAGCAGTTTTTATAACTCTCTCCAATGAAAATATGGGTGAAATGCCGATTACGAATTTCCATCCTTACATATAAAATCAAAATAAGTTATATAGAAAAGAGTTAACTAAATACATTACATTTAACGGTATGACAATTACAAGAAGTATCGAAATTCTTAATTTCTCTATATTTGTCAAAAAATTAGGTGCTTACTAAATTATAACATTATATGACACAATATTACGGAAGTCTCAGGGTGCGAGTCCTGCTTTTGTTTCAAATGAATCATTTGAATTAAAATTATATTTATATTCATATTATCATACATCATTTCTTATTATATCATAAATCTAAAATTTTAACTTTATCATTTTATATTAATATTTATAATTAGATATAATTACATGCAATAATAATATCGAATTAAAATTCGAAATATAAAGTACTTACTTATGGTATTTTATGAAATAATTAATAAATATTGTTGAAACAAATATCAAGCATGTGTTAGTGTAGGTTGAAGACTTTTTTTGGCTACTTCCGAGGTTACTGGATTGTGCCACCTTTCATTCGGGGTATATGCCGGATTTATGAATCGAGATAAGACTTCCATTCCTTCCAAACAGATTCCCATTATTGTTTATAAAATATCTTTGATGTGTTTGAACATTTTTTATCTTCAGGCTTGTACATATAAAAAAATCTCTTTTTTGATTTTGGTTGATCATGTCCCTTCGAGAGAATATTTCCATAATAGTTCAGGGGGTATTATATTGTTAGTAGTGATAGGTTCACTATTTAAGCAATCCGTTTGTTTCATTTAAGGAATTAATTTCAAGTTTATTTCGTAAATTAGTTTTAAGAATTTGCACGTCGAACATAAGAATGATCGAGCATAATCTGTCTTAGTTTACACTAAGCAAGTTTATCATTCTTTAGAATTATCGTATTATCTTCAAATTTTGTATATCAGATTATTGGAGAAAGACGCTTACAGAATTAGTTTTTATCGTTTGTGCATAGACTATAAAAATAAGAGAGGATTCCACTTCTCCTTTTAGATTAACCCCTATGTTATATCATGTGAGGTTAGTTAACCCTCTCACTGACAAGCCCGTATATAGACGTTCCCTAAGCTCCAGGTTTCACTGCAATGCAAGCAATAATTAAAATGATATAACACAGTTGACCTAATGGATTTTTAATACATTGTGCAATGATTAACACACTCAAGGATAACATTTTCATATTCGTAAATAAGATTTTTCTATAATTTTAAAAGAATGATTTTTTTTAGCAATTAAAACAAAATGCTGAGAAAACAACATTACAATTTTGCTCTTTTGCAAGACTGTCAGAGGGTTTTAAAACCTCTATCAAAAAGTACTTTAAAAAATTCTACTATACGTCATTGAATTGTGAGAATTAAAAGTTATAACATATTACTTGTAATACATATAAAAAATATTAATATATTCAGAGTGAAAATCAGTTCCATGGGTATTAAAAATGCATTACATTCGCAACCAACCTTTCATAACCAAAATAAAGAATACTGCCAAGTTAAACTGAAGGCATTGAGCTCACAGGCTACAAATACTAATTGCACATTAAAGCTTTATATTTTCAAGGGTTAATTCCGTTCGAAAAAAAAATTAAGAAGGGGAAACAGCTCTCCCCTTTTCTCTTTTTTTATACTTAATCATTGAACCTCCTATACTATCAAAGACATGCTTTATCATATAAAAAATCTATATCCAAAATTCAGAGCAAATTAGATAATTCTTAATAAAAACCCATTTAGCATTTATATAATTTAAAAAGAGTTATCCCCCTCTTTTATACTTAACCATTAAACTTCCAAAACTGTTCAGATATTTGAACGAAATCTGAAAATTCTGCTTGAAAAACCCATTTATATAAATTAAGGGGGGGGGGACATTAGAAACCCTGTTCCCCTTATTTATACTTATTCAATGAACACCTAATAACAGTCACGGAATCGCCTCATCAGAATGATCCTAATCTAAATTTTGAACGAAAATTAATTCTGCATGAAAATCCCATTTATATCAACTAACGGGGGGGGGGCATTAGAGCCCCTGTTCCCCCTATTTATACTTATTCAATGAACACCTAATAACAGTCACGGAATCGCCTCATCAGAATGATCCTAATCTAAATTTTGAACGAAAACTTAATTCTGCATGAAAATCCCATTTATATCAACTAACGGGGGGGGCATTAGAACCCCTGTTCCCCCTATTTATACTTATTCAATGAACACCTAATAACAGTCACGGAATCGCCTCATCAGAATGATCCTAATCTAAATTTTGAACGAAAACTTAATTCTGCATGAAAATCCCATTTATATCAACTAACGGGGGGGGGGGCATTAGAACCCCTGTTCCCCCTATTTATACTTATTCAATGAACACCTAATAACAGTCACGGAATTGCCTCATCAGAATGATCCTAATCTAAATTTTGAACGAAAACTTAATTCTGCATGAAAATCCCATTTATATCAACTAACGGGGGGGGCATTAGAACCCCTGTTCCCTCTATTTATACTTATTCAATGAACAACTAATAACAGTCACTGAATCGCCTCATCAGAATGATCCTAATCTAAATTTTGAACGAAAACTTAATTCTGCATGAAAATCCCATTTATATCAACTAACGGGGGGGGGGGCATTAGAACCCCTGTTCCCCCTATTATACTTATTCAATGAACACCTAATAACAGTCACGGAATCGCCTCATCAGAATGATCCTAATCTAAATTTTGAAAACTTAATTCTGCATGAAAATCCCATTTATATCAACTAACGGGAGGGGGCATTAGAACCCCTGTTCCCCCTATTTATACTTAATCAATGAACACCTAATAACAGTCACGGAATCGCCTCATCAGAATGATCCTAATCTAAATTTTGAAAACTTAATTCTGCATGAAAATCCCATCTATATCAACTAACGGGGGGCATGAGCCCCCCGTTCCCCCTCTTATACATATCGAATGAACTCCAAAAACTAATCAGGGAAGCGCCTTGTCAGGATATACCTACATACAAAATTTCAAGTGGATCGGATATTTTTATCATGAGTTATCGCGTTACGTACATACGAACATACATACAGAACGGACGGGCACATAAGCTCTCAGGCTATGATAGCCTGTGAGCTAAAAAGAAATGTCTCAATATATTAACTCTCAGTTCAATAAAACAGGTGCAAAAGACAACGCAGCAAATGAAATCTAGAAAAATCTCAATTGCGAGAGCATGCACAATGCATTATGCTAAAACATGTATGATTAGAAAGAAAAGTTTAATTGCAGATTGAAAAGAATGCCCATGTAATTAACTAACGAATAAGCAGTAAATAATCGCATATGAAAAAAAATGTATATAAGCACAACAAATAAAATAAAAAACTATTCTCGTGAAAGAAAAATAATATTAAACATGAAATTTTTTTAATACTGGGAACCTAAAATATTATGCATCGAATAATGGGATTTTATTTTAGAGATTCTTTTTATGTATAATTTTTGCAAAAACATTTCATAATTTTTATAAATACCCGAATTTGTCCATTCTAAAAGATTTAATGTTTTATCCATGGTAAAATAAATGCAAGGAGATAATTATAAGATATTGCTACATGTTCTAAATTAGAAAGGTTAAGCCCTATAAAATGGGAATAAAATAAACGTGTAATAGAAATACAATGATTTAAAAGAAATTTCTATAAACGGAAATATGCAAGCAGAAATTGAAATTAGTAAAGATAATTTCATTGAAAGAAACATCATTTTGTTTTTCATATATATTAAATGTTATAATATTATTATTATGAACTATTGATACTAACACCCATAATATTAATACTAGAATTAGTAAAATATGTAGTACTTATTTCCATACTAGAGGGATAATGTGCAGGAAGAGATACAGATTTATTTTCATTAAAAGAAAAAATAATTATGTCATCTATATGTCTAAAGAACAAAATATTATTTATAATAAACTTTCTTTCATAGAAATAGAGGTATAAATCCGAAATCATGTTGAAAGTCGATACCCCCTTCAAAATGTCTTGTACTTGTTTAAAAATAGCATTATTTTGGAAAATGTAATTATGAAAGTGTAGAAAATTAATCAAAAATTTCAAGTAATATCTTTCTATATTGTCGTATAAATTAAAATATGAGAAATATTCTATAAAAAAAGTGTTAATAGTCGAATGAATTTTTTTTTAAATGATATTATTGAATTAGTCTTTGAAATCCAAAGTGATAATATTAGTGACATTAAATAGAGCCTTTAATGTAGCTACCAAAGCAAGCTATTTTTTACGCAATGTGGTTGTCTTTGTTAATAGATAAATTATGAATTTGCGTAAGAATATTTAAAAAAGCGTGTTAGAACGTGTATTGCAAGTATTACATCCTATGTAACAGTACGGAATTTTAATGGATTTTTGTGAAATTCGGGGATAATAACAGCACAAGTACATTTTAAATTATTTTTATACCTATTAATTTCTGATAGTTTAAATTATTAAGGGTTATTTCCAGATAATGGAACGTACTAAAATTTTAATACATTGTTAAATGTAACTCTGTAAGTTAGAAGGTGGTGATAATAATTTTTACACATTATAACACAGTTATTAGCTGCTTTTTCAATATATGTAATGATGAAGTTGCTTTGAAGATCTTGAATATGTGGTCTAAGAGTGTAGAAACGTACTGAATTTTTAACAATATTTAATATGAGTAATTGTTGTTCCAAAAGAAAAATAATTTAATACTTTCAATCACCAAAGTATTCAATGCGTTTGTTCTAATTTATAGAAGTTTCATATATATAAAAAAATCTAAAACATATGTGAATTAGTTAAGAATGGACTTTAAGTGGGATTGTGATGAAATACATTACTTAGTGCAAAAGCTCATTAAAAATCTTAAGTGATTGTTACTAACAATGTTTAAGTTACCAGTGATGATGTGGCCATAATGAGCATTAATATATCAAGATAATTGGGGATCATTGCATTTACATGTATATTTATCAGTGTGTTTGAAATTGTCTGGAAATTTATTATAGTTGATAATTTTGCGCTCTAAATTTACAGGATATTTGAAGGTACTTTTAACATTATGACTATAAAATGTTTTGTTTGTTTGTGTTTATGACGGCCAATCATCTACTCCAGGGATATAGGCCCTAAAGGGAGGGTTCCCTCCGTAAGGACTTTTCTAAGGGAACCTAACCCGTATTTAAGGAAGGAAATCCAACGTTCGAAGAAAACCACCGAAAACTCCAAACGCCTAGTCCGACGGCCGCGATTGTTATCAAAGACATCACTTCCGTCTACCAGTTTCGGAGGAAGAACCTCAAGGCCACTAGTGGGGAATTAACAATACTATAAAGAGGAAATTAACAAATTTCATTATTAAATATATCATGAGGTTTTATTTTGTTAAAAACTGGATTGGTGAAAGTAATAATTAGGTGTGAATTACTTTTATTTAAATTCTTAGTTTTGCTGTTAGTATTAACATTATGAACAGGTGTTCTGAAATAAAATATATTAAAAAATGTATCACTTAAATGAGTATTAAATATGTTCGAGGTGAAGACCTTATAATATTGACTTATATTTCATTTTATAATTGCAAAAATGAATGCACGGTTAAGTATTCATTTAAAATTACTGCAAATTGAAGATTGTAACAGTTTTAAATATGATTTTAGTTGAGTATTAGTTGCATTAGAACGTGATTTTTTGGCTGTGGATGATTATCCTCTCTTAGTACGGGTAGTTTGTTTGTATAATTTATGAATAAGTGATGTATAGGGAGAGCGTTAATTAATAGTCTACACCATTAAAATCCGACCGTATGTATGTATGTGACGCTATCTCCTCCAGTCCCGGAAAAGGAGAAACGTCGCGTTTGTTTTCAATTGAAGGGAAAAAATCCTGGAATCCCGAGTTGCCCATTCGTCTGTCCGTCTGTCTGACCGTCTATTCGTACGTCTGTCCGCATATAACAACTCAAAAAATACCCAACCGAATCGTTTGAAACTTAAAATGTACAATTATTAGATAATCTATCGAGTCATTTCAAATTATATGAAAATCGGATGCATAGTTCAATTACAGGGACAATCAAAAGGAATATATATGCATAAATATTAAAATACAATATGTAAAATAATATATCTAACTGAAAAAATGCGTACATTAATTATCTATTATTTACAAGTTTTATCTTATAATACTATATTATTTAAGTTTATTGCTTAGTAACGTGACACTAAATGAAATCAGTTTGAATTTATATTTTTATATTCTCCCTTTATTTATTTTAAATATCTAAATATTATGATATTGGTTATGAATTCATTATCATTATTTTAAATACTTACTAAATAATTAGGATACTGGTTGTTTAACCAGTTTTAAGTACGGATTTTAAACGTAGCAACTCCAGTGCTAAATTTCGTACCCCTGCGGCTGTGGTTTCCGATTTTTTGAACTGACAGAGTTACGCACACAGATTTAATAAATATAGTTGTAACTATTGAATAAAGAAATATGCAATACTCACTGGTCAGTTTGCCGCTGTTTTTAAAATAAAAAAATGTGTAAATGTCTATTATCCTTTTTTCACTATCTTTTTAAAATCAAAATCCGAAGTAAAAAATAATAACATATGTAAAAAATTCACATCAAATAGACATAATAATAGTCGAAAATGAGACGAAAATCAGCACAAAACGCAATGACAACTTGTTGTTGTATTGACCAAGATATTGGCCCGGTGAGCAGCTTTACATTTCTATATAGCTGTCTTACTCCGCTAAGCTTCTTAAAATACCAAAGTCTCTAAATTCAACTTAATCGCCATACAGATATCTATACAGAAATTCGCAAAATTAACTCCTTCCAACACCACAAGCAGAAAAACACAGAAAATCCCAAATCCAACCTCCTATATTACACCAAACTCCTTGCTCCGACATTCACACATAAACGAAAGTACAGACTAACTCACAACGCAACACCTCTGCCCTCCAAAGAAACCGCACCAAACGCAAAAATGTCAACTTCAAAATTCTAAATAAGAAATACGATTTCTCTGTTAAAGTGTTGAGTTGTTCAATAGCTATAAGATTTTAAAAAAGATTTTTCTACTACAGAGCATTTTTTAATGAAATTTAATTTATCGTGTTGCTATGACAGCAGACGATAAAACGATATCTTTATAAGAATAGAAAGTTTTGTTAATGTTTGTGAAAGAATGATTTTTTATTGTTTTCAAAAAGGTTATAACTAAGCGTAATTAAATAATCTCTAATTATTAGCAAGCGCGGTAAAAAATTACTTATTACAGCGTTGCGTACGTAATATGTATACCTAACTTTTCAGCAAACATTTAGAATGGTTAGAATTCGCGCGTTGAAAAAAAAAGTGATTTAACAAATTACTTCAATTATAGGAAAAAGGATTTTTTTCAAAGACTTAAATTTAAGACAAATAAATTCTATACTTAAAAAAATAAAAATAAAAGACATCATTTTTATGTTGACCAAAGCGTGGCTTGCGTAGTAACATAGTCATATATTACGTACGCCGTGGATCAAACATTAATATTCCTGGACCAACGATAAACAAATTTAAAATAAAATTTCAGTTTTACAATTTTCGACACTGAAAATTTTAAAATTCTAAACACTCCACATTTTCAAATTTTACACCGCAGTGTAGGGAAAAGCATGTACATTTAAATTCAACTTGTTTGAAAGCTGTTTTTTTTAGTTATTATTATTTTTTGTAGTTTTAATACATTTTTGTCATAGTGGCTACATTAATTTGTCAGATAAGTCTTAGATGAATATATATATTCTGAGTGGTCCGAATGTCAGTTACACGATTAAGGATATAGTCCAGATCCCTTGAAATAATATATATGAGGACCCCAGAAGCGAAGGGGTATAAGTGAGAAAATTGAAAAAATTGAGTTAAGTGCACAGGGTATCTGGAAATATGCTTTTTTCATTTCATGTAAAGAAATATAGGTCATTTTCTTATTATTTGCTGAGTTATAGAGATAAACCACTTTTTTCGAAAAACAAACAATATTGATTAATTATACATTTGAAGAAAATTGTACTCTATTTTTTTAACAGTTATTGAAATGAGAGTTCAAAGATTAGAATGCAACAAGCAAATGTTTCCTATTTCAATTTAATCAATTGTTATTGATGTTCCAATTTAACATCAATTATCTTTAAACTCAATTTACTCCAAATCGACATTTTGTCACTTGTACCTCTTGGCTCCTGAGGTCGTCATATATATTCTTGTCCGAGAACAACCACTTTCCAAATGATTAAAAGGGTAAATATTTTTTTTAAATATAAAAAAAATCTATTTAATTTTTTTGAATTTTTGACCCCAATCGTTCACTAGCAGCCCGTGTACCAAATTTCGTAGCATTGCTCCCTGTTGTTTCCGAGTTTTTGAGGTTACATAGTTACACGCACAGATTTTAATAGCATAGATGACATAAAATAATTTAATTATTAACAAATAATTTTGTACATTTAATTATGGAATCATTGTAATTAATTATCTAATCCAAAATTTTAATTTTTTATAATATTTAATAAATCAATTACTTATTAGGTGCGTACATAATTATATAAATACGTAGCACCTACAGTCGCCGTTGAATCAGTCCGTCCGCATATAACAGAAAAAAAATCACTCAAACGAATGCTTTAAAATTTTAATATTGCACGATTTTGTCGTGTCATTTTAAATTTTATGAAAATCAGCTGTTTAGTTTATTTACAGGGACGATCAAAAGTTTTCCATTACAGTCAAGTGCAAATTAGTGGTGTTACAGCTTTTCAAACAGAATGAAATTGATATGCAGATACTGAAGTTTACTAATATATAAATCTGTTACATTATGCGGCGCAAAAAAAGTTTATTGTTAATTTACAGGGCCACAGAAAAGAATTCCGTTTTATAATAATATAGGGTGAAACTGATTTAATCGTGTTAAATTTTTTTTCACATAAAATGAAATTGATATACGCTGCTGAGGTTTATTATGAGTTACATGCTGTATCATAGAAAGTGCATAATATTTACAGGAAACATAAAAGATTTCGGATCCTATACTGCAACCGAAATACTGTATATTAGAGATCATTGCTAGGGATGCATTTTTAGTTGTAATATGAGATTTTAAGGCTAACTAATTTTTTGCATATTGCGTTGTGCGTATAAAAGTTATGGGTCATATACAATGTAATACAACAGCAACTGCACAGGTTATAGAATATAAACGAAAGTAGCTTAAAGGTGGTTTTTAAAAAAGTTATGTATTTTTACGCTTAACTTCATTCAGTAAACCAAGATATGTTTATAGAATGTAGAAAAATGATATAAATGTTTTAGTTTATAGAATATTGAAGAATCATATACAAGGCTACGGAAAGAATTAGATACATGGCTGTCTATGGGAGATAATCTCTGGAGTGTGAATTTACTAGATTTAAGCATGTTTTACTCTTAATTAAATGTTAGTCAAATAGTGGCATGTAAAAATTGTAGCAAAATACACTGCTGTACAAAAATACACTGATGTACAATACACTGCTGCAATATATGCTATCGGCTATTCTGTATAAATTTCTGAAAGTCAAATTTCATCCTACTAGGTGTTTTAAAACTTTACAACATTGTTGAAAATGTTTAAAAATTTGGTTTGTCTGTCCGTACTGCAACTTGCTTTAATATAGTTGGGTTACTCTGTAATTGATATATATATTATTGAAATTTACTATGCCTGCTCTGTATTGAAAATAAAGTTCGTAACGTTCATATTTTATTAATAGAGCCACTCAAAAAGTATTCCGCTACAGTATGGTGTATGGGAAATGTCGTATTTATATAAATGTGATGCACTCATAATCGTCGTCTAGTCTGCTCATCAGTCCGCATAAAACATCGCAAATCTAGAAATAAATGGTTTGAAATTTCTTTTATATAATTGTTGAAGAATAATGTCGAGTCCTTTTAGAAATTATTAAAATTGGATCAGACCTTCAAAAGATAACAATAAAAGCTTTTTTCATTCTACTAAACCCTATCATACCTAATCGATTCAATGATATCCCTTAATAGGTAATGATTCTAGGTTTGCCATATTGATTACGTACTATTTGAGTTGGAGTCTTATTATTTTCGTATTGATGTATTTAAGATACATAATCTTATCATACTTTGTATTCTTGCGTATTCACATAAGAGTATAACAATTATTGAATGAAAATCTGACTATTTATAAAAACAGTTATAGGATTAACGCACCTCATTTGCCAAGTTTGATGTGCAATTTCTAACTTCTTATTATTTCTAACGTTTTTTTATAATAAATTACTTTAAATGTTTCTTATATCTGCACTGAGACTATCTAAGGCATCTTCCAATACATATAATGCATTTGAGTAATTTAAAAATTAAGTATATAATCATATAATTGCAATTATTTTCCCAAGATGGCAGCACAAAAGAATTTTATCGGATGATAGGGTAGTTTCATTGTACTAGATGGTACTTGTGCAACATAATGATGTTTGTATCATAAGAATTAAGACCCCTTGGTCCATTTTTTGCAGTGTCCCTGTTTTTTTTTTTTTTTGCAAGAGTTGCATGTGGTCATGAAATGCTATTTTCTTGTTCCATCATTTTAGGAATAGCTTTTGTATTTTTATGTGGTTTAACTATTCTGTCCATTTTAATCATGTATTATGTTTTTTTAAATGTTTTTATTCACTTTATTTTGCTATTATGTGTGCTGGTAGCCTCAAATTAGTATTATTTTGCTTTTCATGGCTTAAACAAAGATGAAACCACACAGTTTATTAGTAGTTCTATTGTATTTGGGGTTTGAAAATTCTAGTATGGTTCTCCGAATTCCAAATGTTCCTTTTAATTCATTTTTTCATCTTTCTTTTCTTTTGTTGATATATATTTTTTAACAATTACTGGTTATATATACATATATATATGTGTGTGTATAGGTATGTATGTATGTTTTATTCAGATTTAGTAAAAGGGTTTATATTATTTATTACTTATTTGACTTTCCACCAAGGAATTAGTATGTAACGTTTGTCTATGGGTAGAAATTGAACAGTATCACTGATATATTTCTCAATTTTTACGACATTCGCCAATCCATTTTAAGTGCGTTACTTTATATAATTTATTACTGAAATGTACAATACAATTTGCTATCATTTGTGTATGCGCAGTTAAAATTTACTCCACACAAAGGTTAGCATCTAATCAAATAAGAATTTGACGTTCAATTTGTTTGCAAACTGTTGAAACTATAAACAAAAACATAAGAAATTTCTTGAATAGATTAAATAATAATATATCCATGAACTTAAGTTCTATTCTTACAATCATAAATAAAAATCTTATACAAAAACCACATACCCATGTTTTAAAACTACAAATATTTTTATTTTTTTTTAGAATGATCATGGTTATTTTTTTTAATATTGCAGTGGTTCTGGATATGTTTTTGCTCTCACGACCAACCGTCTCTGAAAAGTATGAAATGATGCATGTTATTTATGCCTTTCAATTTCCAGCTGAATCCGACAAGTATTTTTTGGATATTCGGCAAAACACCTAAAATTCAAATTGTCTGATTCCTTCTTGGCCATATACATATATATGCGTAGTATGATTCAAAAGTTTTGGGAAATGGTATAAAAAACATTTCACTGAATAGTTCACATTATTGAAGCATATCCACCTTCAAAGTAGTCACCTTTCCAATTATATACGTATGCCAGAGTCCTTCAGAACTTCTGGAAGCATCGCCGGTAGCCATTTTTCGCAACCTGCCATAAGGCCTCCTGCGATGTTGTTTTCACCACTTTTGATGCCTAAAAACGGCGTCCCTGTTAATGTTTTTTCATTGATGGCAACAGGTAAAAGTCACCCGGGGCTATGTCCAGTTGATAGGGGAGGATGTGGAAGCACATTAATGCGAGTTTTGACGATGAATTATTTTAACAGATGGTATCTATGTGTTGGTGAGGTCTCAAGCAGAAAGTACCAAAGTCTCGCCTCAGTAAAGTTTGTGCAACACGTTTATTATCTTCGATGGATTCTCGATCCTCTTCAAAACGTCGATATCATTCTTAAACCTTGTGTCTCATCATGGTAAATTCATCGTACGCATTTCTAAGCATTTTCAAAGTCTCCATTGGTGTTTAACTTAATCGTGGTGTTTAATTTAATACCGCAACTCTGTTCAAGAACAGCCATCTTTCTTACGTCGACGAGCAAAGATAACTAACTTCGGCAGGTAATAGCTGCATGTGCGGTTCGGTCACATGACAAGAACTAAAATTCCATGAGCAAGTAGCAGAGGATTGTGACAATACATTTTAAGCGGTTTTACTTTAGGCACTTATTTTCGTTGTCAAGAATGGCCGCATTCCTAGAATTTTTGAATCGTACTAAGAAGATATATAATCATTAAAAATAGCACAAAATTCCTAATACATGTGTGGGGCAATAATATATATATATATATATATATATATATATATATATATATATATATATATATATATATACATGTACATACATGTTAACACAAGTATGTATATATATATATATATATACATATATATATATATATACATATATATACATATATATATATATATATATACATATATATTTATATATATATGTATATATTTGTACTTCATTAAACCAAATTTTAATAAAAATTAAATTCAAAAATCACCAATTTCTTTACAATTAGTCAAAATTTGCCGAAAAATCTTTAAATTATGATAATGAATGTAAATATGTCAGTTTTCATGATCTGGAATGATAATTTTTTATTTTTTATTTCACAAAAAGTAAAGATCAAGAAATATTTTGACCGATGAATACAGAAGCACTGCTTTAAGTTATTTTCATTAAGGATTTGCATCGTTCTTTAACGACTGTTCCTCCATAAATCCTAAATTCCGTGATTCCTGGATTAAATATTCACATTTTCTGTGATAACCAAGTATAGCGTCATGAACACGATAAGTTCCATATATATTTTACCCGTGACTGTAAAGCGAAGTGGCTCTCACGATTTCGAAGTATTCATTAAGCTGGGATTTAAAAGGATGTCGTAGAGTGACTTCACTGTAGTAAAGTCTATAACTTAGATTAGGAGGTACATGATAACAGCAGATTTATAAAGGCGAAACTATTTATATTTCTTTAGCGAAAGCATTCTGTATAAAACATATTTAAGCATTTTAAAAACATTAAAAACTACATTCACATTATACTTTTGATTTCATTTTGAAATACATATTTAATTTTTCTGATAATGATGCGACTTTTGTATGGCATTTAAACCTAGGGATGCAGTGACAGGGGAAAAAATATTTATATTTTTGGTAACTCTCCTCCATGGACAATAAACATATTCAGGACAGAAACAGAACTTTCTATATTTGATTAATTATTAAAAACCATTAATTACGTTGTTATGTAAATTGGTTATTACTCATGCAATCAACAGTAAGTTATGTATTTTAAGTGGAGGCTGATAAAGAAGAAGATTTTTTCCAATAGAATTTATGAATTTCGTTATTGGAATTAAAATATAAAATAAATGATTAAAATAACATCAACACAGGGGAAAAGAAAGATTGAAATAGTGGAAGAATGGTCGTAAACAGGGATTATTTAGCAAGTTTTAGAATTCATATGTTTATCTTTTGTTAATGAGTGCTCTTAAATATAGTTCTACCATTCCGTTTTATATGAAGTATACATAAGAAAAGTTCAAACTCTATATACATATTGACAAATAAGGAAACTGTGTGGATCAATTTCTGCCATTTCTTGGTGTTTATTGTGCCAGGTGTATACTATTAATATTTTCTAAAAAGAGAAAACTGTAATAGAGAAAAAACACACACAGGCTAGAAGCGCAGATGTGCAAAAAAGTGTTATTTATTCAAATGCTGCAAAATCAGAAACTGATAAATTTATAAAATATTTATTACTCAAGCAGACGCAGATATTAATTCTGAAGTTTAAAAGCAAATGGGTGATTCTCCAATAAGTGGGTAATTTCCGTCCCTTAGGGTTACATACAGTTTTTTGCCATTTATATAGTTTTTTTAACATAAATTGTATTTTGTAATGTATTTCTACAATTTCAAAAAGTATTTTTGAGACAATAAGTGTAAATTTTACTGTAATAGTATTTTAAACATTCAATTTTTCATTTCTGTCCCTTGTCCCTCACTTCATGTACTGATCTTCTGGAACAATTTTAAGTGTAATAACAAACTATTTTCAACAATTTTACCCCCCAAAATAAAAATCTATACTCCAAAGTACATAATAAAGTATTTTTATTGCAAATTAAAAATAGTTTTACATTTGTTCTGAGTCAGATAAATGCTGTCCCTTAGTTTTTATGTCACTACTATCTTTTTTTATAAAACTGCTAAAGTGACCACCAGGTGGCCATATAAAATTTGTTGAACAGGTACATTTAGTAACAGGAGCCATCTTAGTTGCCCAGAAAAAAAGGCACAATTCTAAGTAATTCAAAAATAGTTACAAGCTACAAAATGGATAGAAAGGTATGAATATGTTTATTACTTGTCACTACTGTCCCCAACTTAAACTGTCCTTGTTATTGTTTTTATTTTTTTATTATTATTTTGTCATGGTATAACATATTTTTTATTTGTACAAAATATCATATTGCAGTCTTACTAATCCTAACTTAATATGTACACAGAAACAATTTTCTTAATTTTGTCACTACTATCCCTGTCACTTCTGTCCCCTTTCAAATTATTTATTTGAGGACTAAATCTCCGAAGCAGATATTAACGACATAAACTCAAGAGTCAAAACATTATGACCACCTGTCAATAACGAGTTGTCCCACCTTTGGCGTGCAACAAAGTTTCAACCCGCTTTGGCATGGATGCCACAAGTCCTTGGTAGATGGCTGGAGACAGATTGTACCAGTTGTTTAAGCAACGGTCACGCAAATCCGAGATATTGCGAATTGGTGGTCTATGAACTCTGAGCTGCCGTCCCATGAAATCCCAAATGTGTTCTATCGGATTGAGATCCGGTGCGTTAGACGGCTAGGACATTAACTAGAATTCAGCATCATGTTCCTGGCACCACTCCAACACAATTTTAGCCTTGTGACACGGGGCGTTGTCCTGTTGGAACATTCCATTTCCGACTGGAAAAACAGAGGCCATGTAAGGGTGGAACTGGTCCGCAATGATGTTCAGATATCTTGTAGCATTCATGGTCTGTTCTACCACAACTACGGGTCCCACAGACGCCCAAGTGAACGTTCCCCAAAGCATAATACCGCCACCACCGGCCTGTGTATGATCTACAGTACATTGAAGGAGCAACTGTTCGCCAGGAAGACGACGTATCCTGACACAGCCATCGGCGTGATGAATCACAAGCCGTGATTCATCTGATCAAGCAATTATCTCCCACTTATCTATGGACCAGTCGCGATGTTCCCGGGCCCAGCGCAGGCGCAGTTGGCGATGACGCTTGGTCAGCAAAGGCACACGAGTGGGACGTTTACTGCGTAGCCCCATATCCAACAGTGTGCGCTGAACAGTGTGCTCCGATACTATTCTACTTGGCCCTGCATTGTATTGGGTTGTCAGCTGAGCCACTGTCTGGCTCCGGTTTTGCTTCCCCAAGCGAGACAATCTCCGACGACATTTTTCTTTGATAGCGTGTGGACGTCAAAAAACCATGTCGTCTACTGCTGGTTTCACCGTCATTCATCCACTTTGCACACGTACTAACAATTGTAGATCGCGAACAACCCACCAGTCGTGCAGTTTTGGAAATACTTGTTCCGGGCCTTCGAGCCATTACAATTTGCCCTCAATCAAAGTCGCTTAGATCCGCAGCCTTTCCCATCACACATAGATGTAAGTAAAAGAATTATTCTTCAGACTCTCCAGCAGCAGTTAAATACCACTTCCACCAGATTACATGCCTTCCACGTCATCCAGGCGAGTTCATTGCAAAATGTAGGGGTGGTCATAATGTTTTGGCTCTTGAGTGTAGATGACTTGAAGCCAAAGGATACAGTGATACCATCTATTACATATCTATTAAAATTGCATCAACTCACTTGGAATAAGTTTGAAAATGTTAAACTTGAACTGCGTTGTTAAAGCTGTTTCACATGTGACACACATAAAAATGTCAACAATACTGCTCAGAACCATCATTTGTAGACTTATCTCCCTGTTTTAAGGATATGCTCAAAGATTATAAAGATACTAAATTATCAACTCTTGGTTCTAAAAGTGAACATATTTGTGTAGGAACTTGGGTTGCAGTTTTGTAGGATGAAAATTGGTTTCCTGGAGAGTTTCAAATTTTTATTTAATTTAAATTATTAAATTTTTATCAACATATTTTATTTTTTCATCTAACTTATTGCAATATTTGTTTTTAAGAGATTGAATTGAAGAAATTAATGATGACATCCTTAAAATAAACTTTATGTTAAGGAATGGAAGCCAAATTACTATTCGCCAAATACACCAGATATCCAGATGTTCCAAAGAATGAAATTTTGTGTGCTGTTGATATTCCCCCTTAACCAGTTACTTCAAGATTTTTAACTATAGACGAATTATATGATATAAATTTTAAAATGAGCAGTATTTCTCGTACTTAAACACTTTTTTCTAATTAAAATTTTGTCCAAATAAATTCACTCATTTACTCATCATCTTATTTTTGTTTATTTTTTTTTCTAAAATGTTATTCAAATTTTAAAATAGTAAAAAAATAATAGATGTTAAATAATTTATAATTGTTAAAATGTTCAAAACTGAAAAGTTTTCAAAGTATGTTACTTCTGCCATGTAAATTCACTCATGTCCCTTTATTCTTAAAACTAAAACAAATATTCAGATTTATCACAGATTATATATTAAACATTATATTTTTTTACTGTAAAAAGATACACTTTAATAAAATACACATTTTTCAAATAAATTTTATTAAAATCCTGGTTTATAAAGTAAACAACTATCTTGGGGACAGTAGTGACATTGATTGCCAAGCTAATTTATAAAATAATTTTTTTTTTAATATATTGTACTTAAAGTGCTGGACATTACTCAGTAACCTATGCTGTATCTAATTGTTAAAAAATATTGGTTAAAATTTAATTTTTATTTTTCACTAAATCAATGATTGAAATTACTCACTTATTGGAGAATCACTCAAATGCGTAATATTCCCCAAAATCTTAAAAAACTGGGCAATAGCAATACATTTTTTTATTTTCTTTTTCCGTTCACATATCTATGATAATAAAAGCGTAATATCGTTTTAAATTCTAAATTTTTCAAGAACATTTACCTTGCTCTATATCTGTTACATAAAAATTGAGTATAATATAATCAATCTTTTTTACTTCTTTTTGTAATTGCTTCCATTGAAGACTACTTCAACAACGACATATCAGTTCGGTTAAATCCCTCCCTTTTGCACCGTGCATTTCTATTCTACATAGAAAAATAATCACCAGAACTTGTAGTCTAATCAAAGGGAATATTAGTAAAGTCACTTAAAATTTAATCAGAATACTATATGTTGCATAAATGTTCATCCATAAAAATCGCGAGGAAATATGAGTGTTTTTTGAGTAGCTGAAGTTACACCAATTGAGATAAAGGCAATCACTTTATAATATAATCGTAGTTAGTACGTATTCCCTGACAATACTGGGCATTACAGAGTCCCACCGGACGGGGACGTCACGGCGTACACAAGGAATCCCACTTTGGCCGTCTTCCGGCATTACGGTACAAAAACTTTGAGGACCACGGGCCTAGCAATTTTCCTTTCGACGTCAAAGATAGTACTTCAAACAAAACATAATAACATTAAATCGTGCAACAGGTGTCTATCCATGGCTCATCCGCGCTCTAATACAGACCTTCCTAGTTTTCTGATTTATGCTCGTGTTCGTGAGGAACACATTCTTTAAGAGAAATTTCTGCCTATCTCGTCGACCCACCCTCAATTTGGATTAGTGTCACGAATAAACATACTTGTAACATTTTTACAACTTATCATTTAACTATAACAACTTTACAGGTACAACTTATGTGGGTGGATCCTCGCAGAGCGGACTTAAATTATAATACGACACATGTTAGACAGAATAAATTAGAAAGGATTGATAGGATTAAATGAGATACAATAATCATATATACATTAATACATTGCCATTAACTACATCTTTAACCTCATCATTTATAATTAGAATGATTCAGATCCGAGGTAACACACAAAGACTTTCCATCCGAAACTACAGGGCAGATGCCCGAAAGATGAAATCATTACCAAAGGTGAAGCTCCATTTCCCGGAGAAAAGCCTGGAAAGACTCTCTCAAATACTGAACTACAAAGTAGTTCCGAGCAGTAACGAGGGAAATTTGAGGCAAAATCTATCCCTTTGTAGCTGAGTTACCACGCACTTGATCAGTAGATGTTGGCTGAAAGTTGGTTTCGGGGATGAACGAAATGGGCACGGACAAACCAGACGCTTGACCCCAAAACGGCTGTAGTAGGCCGAGTCAGACCGTGTCCTGTAAAAGCCCGGTTGGTTAAAGGAGAAACATATGCACCTCCTTCTGAAACCTTAGGAAATACATTGTAGATGATTTTACTATAGTACTCTTTTTCCCAACAGTCCTGCCAAATCCTGAAGATTTCATGGCCTAGGAAATGCTTAACGTAACTCGAAGGGACATCGGCATTGACTTTAACAAGCTCGGCAATTTCAGCATATTTGGTTTTTTGCGATGGAAATTTTTCAGACCGAGTTCGAGATCGAGAAACTCAGTGATGAGTGGTCCTTCACTGTATAGGTCTTCAAAAACCCTGAGTGCCTCGAATCACTGAGAACCGAAAAGGAATCATAGATGGAAGTGGACAACTCTGACGCCTAAAGCAAGCTCAGTCTGAAATACCTTAGCATATATTGGAAGACAAAACGAGCGCTCTTTTTAAGAATGCCACCTTTTTTAAATTATTAAGACATTCTCGACACCCACGTCGGTTTTTGAGCAATCAGTGTTGACCATGATCCGCTGACCTTCTGGGAATTCCTCGAAGTTCCGAGGAGCAATCTCCCTGCGAATGCACTGATGAGTGAATGCACTGATCCCTTGGAGAATAATGCCTGAATCTGCCCCCCCTTCTAACAATATTATATAATGTAAAATGAATTGAACCATAATCTATTTCACATATCAAACAAACATCGCGCTTGTAAAGATGTTCTTTATTGACTTGCAAATCCAAGGAGTTGGCACCGGCTAGAATTATTGCCGCACTCGTGGTACGGAAGTACTCAGTAACCGCAAGTAGTGCTAGTGTCTGAGATATTCCAGATTGAACCTCATGCGACCTGTGCTCGTCTACCAAAAAGTAGAAGCTTAAGTGGTGAGTCTTCCTATTCCCAGCTTATAAAGTTTATTTAGCACATCATTGCGAAAGGCTGAATGCCTCCGATTGATAGTATATACACATATGATGAAAATAGCTATTATTTCGTTCATATACGTCACATGTGTAATGCTACTAAGCTTACTGTCGACTATAATACCAAGATACATTGCATATTGTTCCATTTTAAATGGAACAAAGGAAGGAGTCACTAAGTAGTGCATGCCAGGAAGAATCTGTGGATTTTACCTCCTTCCCCTCCGACGTATCTTCCTGAAATATATACTCACCGTTTTCTCTGATCAAAAACTTAATTTGTGCACCTGCGCTTAGGCCGATATTTGGGCAAACGCTCATCCCGCTTGTCTGCCACAGATGTAGGCATTATGTGCTTCAGTCAGTGAAGCAAAATCATCAGCATAAGCTATGAACCTGAAGAACTGCCCTAAATTCACCTAAAGGAGTGAATTCGCAACCAAATTGCAAAAGAATGGTCGGAGATCGAGCCCTACAGACAACCGCCAAGGTATTCATGAATCAGAGATAGGCTGTCTATTTGGTACTTGACCTTTCTTTCCGAATGGAAACTCTTCACTAGATAGAACAAGTTTCAGGGGCACCCCATTCTTCCGAGGTCATCAAATATCGATGTCTACTACAAAAATTTGAAAATCATCCTTAACATCAAGCATGGAGAAACAACGGTCGTTTTCCTGATTGTGACAGCCCTCTACTTTCGTACACAATTCATGGAGTTCGGCAGCAACATTGTACCGAAAACTTTTCCCTACACGCCCACATCCCTCTGATCGAATCATCCAAATTATTAACTATTGTAAATCATTTAAGAAATACAAGCTACGTGACTAGTCTAGCTCGATGTGGCAGACCATCTAAGGTAAGACAGCAAATTAAACCAGCGAATATATTAGCACACCCCCTTTCAAATCCCAAATGCAGCACTAAAAATGATAGTGAACACTGTGGCTTATCAAAAATTCAGGTTTAATAAAATTCGAAGTGAATTAGACGCTCATGCATAACGATTTTACTGGGCAGATTTTACTGGGCGAGATGTCGAGCGACGCTACACTTTTAAAAATTTGAAACGTTACTCCACTGCTTTTATAGAAAACGATTACATGGAGAAAACGATTACATTATGTTATTATGGAGCATTCTCATTGGTCAAAATAGAGATATTCTATAAAAGCGGTGGAGTGACGATGCAGCAAATATAAATTTTTAACAGTGTATGCTGAGTACAACTTCGTCATGAGCCAGAAACAGGTTCAGCCAACATTAATAGCAGATACAATGTAGACTGATTTGTACGGAATATAAAGGGTGTTTCGCTACCACACCGACAAACTTTGAGGGATGATAGTACACATGAAGACAAACATTATTAAATAGGAAATCATAGAGCGCAAACGTCTTCTGTAGGAGCTAGGGGCCATTAAAGTTTAAGGTCCAAAACTTCAAACGATGATAAAAAAACGGAAAAAAAGGGTCGATTCGTATGCGATTTTCACTAAAATCATTCTTTACATCACGAATTTTTTAGAAAAAAATTTTAAAGGTTACGTTCAAAAATTGTCGATAGATGGCGCTTTAGACTTTAGAGTAACGAACAACTACTTTTTATCGTTATTTTGTGCATGGAGTTGAAATTATTCTAAAGTTTAGACTTTAACTTAAATTTTAAGCCCAAAATCAGAAACACTGGAAACGCGTAACTAGCGAAAATTGAACTGGGAACAGAGGGGTGAATTTTAAACGCTCATAAACATATGACAAACAAACTGATTTTGTTGCGGTTTGCGCGTACGTCATTATCTTCGTAATTATTTTGTTCAAAATGTCGTAGAACTTGGTGTCCTCATTTTTTGATAGAGGGCGCTTCCAACACATCTCCGACATTTCAATGGCATTACTCCTGGGTGTTGTACTACCAGACCAACATATTTCCAGGAAAGGTTTGGGATGCAAAGATGACTCGGAATCACATAGGAATGTAACGTTGGAAATGCCTTTTTTGCGAGTTACGGTTAAAGGAAGCAGAGAAAAAGCAATAGAAACAGCAGAGAAAGAGCAACACGTTAATGTGACAGATAATAATTTATTAAGAGGTTTTACTAGAAAAGGTGTTTGAAATTACGACCAGAAGAAGTTCGGCAAGTTTGACACCGACGGTAGATGGCGCTGCAGTTTCCTTGTGGTAGACGGCGCTAAGCGGTAATGCGTGTGAACAGCGATCACTTTGAAGTGATCATTCGCGAACCGGATCGAATGGTAGCAGAATGAAGTATTTGAACGATGAACAGCACGATGGGGATCCTCCATATTTTACTAATGACGTTTTCCGACACTTCAAAGTAACATATGTAATGTGGTGGATTGGTCGTGGTGACCCGGTTTATTGGCCTACCAGATCGCCAGACCTATCATGTATGGACTTCTGCTGGGATTGAATGAAAAGTTGGGAGTATGAGACTCCCGCACCATCAGTTGAAAACCTCGCAACTGGTATTTCTGTAGCTGTCAGAAAGCTATCAGAGATGCCAGGAATCTTTCAAAGCGTGAGGAATTCCATGCAACGCGGCTGTCAAGCATGCCGGACTACTTCTTGTCGTAATTTCGAATACCTTTTGTAGAAAAACATTTAAATAAACTGTTATTTAACGTGGTGCTCTTTTTCTGCTGTTTCTGCTGCTTTTTTCTCTTCTTTCTTTAACCGTAACTCGCAAAAAAGGCATTTCCAACGTTACATTCCTATATGATTACGAGTCGTCTTTGCATCCCTAACACTTACTGGAAGTATGTTGGTCTTGTAGTAAAACACCAAGGAGTAATGCCATTGAAATGTCGGATATGTGTCGGAAGCACCCTCTATCAAAAAATGAGGACACCAAAGCTGTACATCATTCTGAATAAAATAATTACCAAGGGAATGAGCGACACGGAAACCGCAGTAAAATCAATTAGTTTGCCCAATGTTTATGAGCGTTTAAAATTCCCCCTCCCCTCTGTTCACAGTTCAATTTTCGCTAGATACCCGATTCCAATGTTTCCGATTTTGGGCTTAAAATTTAAGTTAAAGTCTAAACTTTAGAATAATTTCAACTCCATGTACAAAATAACGATTAAAGGTAGTTGTTCGTTACTCTAAATTCTAAAGCGCCCTCTATAGACAATTTTTGAACGTAACCTTTAAATTCTTTTTCTAAAAAAATCGTGATGTAAAGAATGATTTTAGTGAAACCCGCAAGCGAATCGACCCTTTTTTCCGTTTTTTATCATCGTTTGAAGTTTTGGACCTTAAACTTTAATGGCCCCTAGCTCCTACAGAAGACGTTTGCGCCTTATGGTTTCCTATTTAATAATGCTTGTCTTCATGTCTACTATCATACCTCAAAATTTGTCGGTCTCGTAGCGAAACACCCTGTATGTACTTTCACTAAATTACAATTAGAACAAAATTACAAGAACGTAACAAAATTTTCAAATTTGTAGAAACACTAGAGGTCAATCGGGCTTCTATTGTGTATAGTTCTTTCAATGCAGCAATTTTAGCTAAAATGTTAAAAGTTTGAAACTGTTCGAGTATGCAAAACACAACATGCTTCAAAAGTTCCAGATATTGCTTTTGTGTTTTACGAACCGTTTAGCAATTTTCTGTGGTAGAAATTTATTAATTTGATATTCCAAACAGACTCTACTGGGATAATCCCTAGACTCCTTCAGCCTAATGAAGTGTAGGTACATTATGATATTATAAATATTTCTTTTATACCTTTCGCATACTAAAAAAAGATAATAATGAAGGAGCAGATGTGTACATTGAAATTTTTTAATAGTTATTATATGTATACTTGAAAAACATTACCAACGATGAGAGTACCTGTAGATATATGTTAAAAATTTTTTGAAGCTTCTTGACATTTTGTTTGGTCTCAGTAACAGAAACACTGTTCATAGATCTTAAAAGTAAGTTCCTAAGCAAATAACTTTATTTATTTATTCATTTATTTGAATTTTGATGTTTTAACATGTGCTATAAAAACTAATTTTTTTTTTTGATTAAAAAAATTTTGTTCTAAAAGTGAGAAATGGTAATTATTAGTCAATTTAACTCAGTTAGTGGCACATTTTAGTCAATTAGTGTCCATGTGAGAAACTTTTGAACAGATTAGTTGGGGCAGATAGTAAGAGTTCGTGAGTACTCCAATAATCATTCTATGATTCCATTCCTTTCACTTAACTTCATAAGAAATAATGTTAGCTTCAATACCTATAGTTTTCCTTCAATAGAAGACTTTTTGTCATAGAATATTGTAGTTTGTATTGAAACTTACACAAAAAGATCTGTCAACAATTACATAAAGAGCAACTAACTCATTTACATTAAATTGTAATTTAAATAAATTAATTTTTTTCTAAATGTTAAGCAATATTTTACTAACTGTATTAAAACAATATTTTCATGCATTGTTACCACAAAAAAATATTACGTTCAACAACTTTGAAAAGTTTTCTATTTCCTTTCTTCCAAACTTGGAATGATGGCTTACTTTCATCTCTAAAATAGGTATGCATATGATTCTTTGAATGGTAATAGATATCAGTACTCTCTTAAAAAAGTAAAATTTTTCAACTGATAAATACAATAAAATCCTGATTGTAACCTCCCGTCTCTCTCTTTCAAAAGCAAACGAAGTTATATTTGGGGCGGGGGACTTATAATCGAAGGGTTTTTTAATCATTAAAAATCCCCTTCTTATCATTAATTTAGAAATATATAAAGCAAAAACAGAAGATGAAAATCTGTAACCTGAATAATAGAAAAATATGTATGTGCGTGTATATAACCATCCATGCAAGTTGACCAATTTTTATTCCATTTCTTGTTCAAACAAACATATTTGAACTACAAATGTCGCTTAAGACGACTATCAAATTGCTCTATTTTATGTGAGGATATTGTTATATAGTTTATGTGATATTTTTAAGGGTAAAAAGATAACGAAAACAAGCCTGACTATTGAAGTGATTTGCAATCTAAATGAGTTTTCCATTTTTTGATAGAAAAATTACTTATCAAATTATAAGCGATCGCGGTTTTTCTATTGTCTGATAATGTGATCTGTGAAACTTTAGTTCAAAAAGTCAACTCTAACTCTATTCTCTGAAAAATATTTTGCTTTTAAAAAAACATGGTTACGGTTTTGGAATGTATAATTCTACACCTACCAATTTTTTGCTTTTCCGAACCAAAAATGAATATAAAATTTGACGAAAATTAGTCCTTTTGGATTTAAGAACCAAAAATGAATATAAAATTTGACGAAAATTAGTCCTTTTGGATTTAAGAACCGTTTAATAATTGAAATAAAGTGCGCTGTCTCCTAGCAAAGTTTCTATTAATTTGTATTTAACTTGTTTGAACTTTAAAATGTTTTTTATTAACTTTATAAATTTATTAACTTGTTTTTGGGGTTAAAACATGTTTTTATGAGTTTCATAAGTGTAGAAGCTACTTGCCATGTGTTTTGTATATATTTATATGCATATATGTTTGTAATACATTTAAAATGTTAAATGTTGTGCATTATCTTTAGTCTTCCATCTCAAGAAAGGCTACAAAAATTTCATAATAATGCCAAAAAAATTCCACAGCCTTCGGATAAAAAAAAACATTTTGAATAAAAACTGCTTCTTTTTTTACTTTCTTAATTAAAAACAAAACGTATGCATAGCTAAAAGTTTCAATCTCAGTCTTACAGATTTTTCCAACTGTTTTATCGATATAACTGCCTCAAGGATAACCTTTTGTTGCATTAAAATATTTTTTACTGTTATTCAATGCCATAGCCTTTAAGTGATATTTAAATCTGTCAGTGTGGGTTGCTTCTAATTGTTCTTGCATTTTATTTTTAGCATTTTAGGTGATTTTTTATTAGTTAGAAATTTTGTGAAAAATGTGTAAAAAAGTGAAAGATGTAAGTAATGGAAGATGATTATTTTTTATAATAAGGTTATATCCGAAATTGATTTTTTGGTATTTAGTCTTAGAATCAGCCTTTTTTTTTAAAGTAAAATAATAATGGATGGATGTTATTTTTATTCTTAATAATTATTTGCAATACATATTTAGGTATAGGTAGATAAATTAAAAAAAATTGTGTAACAAATAAAATCTTTATGATGGGCTTTTATTAACACTTGGGGATCAAACCGGGCTTCTAGGATTACAAAGTATAGATATTAAGATTTTTTAATTGAAAATTTTAATAAATGTTTTACACACAATATGTTTCTAAATTTCCACTAACATCAAAAAAGCACTTTTATATGAAAAAATATCATTTTTGCGTTCAAATATATATTGTTTAAATATCTAAAGCAAAATTCTCGTATCAGCCAAAAGTGTATTTTCTGCTTTCGACAACCTTTTTGTTTCTGTGCATTTCAGAGCTTTAAACTCGCAGTTAAACTATATTTATGTTAAGTTACGTTTTATGTATATTGTTCTATTTAATTATTTATTTAGGAAGTTTTAATTTGTTTATGAAATATTAGCCATAAGAAAATGCTAAAATTTTTATAAGGGCAAAAAGATTTTTTTTTCATAGCCGAGCTCAAAGCAATAAAAATAAATTTTAAAATATTTCTGATTTGAAAATTATTTTTAAGACTATAGAAAATCAGTAAACTGAGATAACAAAAAGGTCAAAATTCAGACGTTTACTTCATTGTCTTTGTGTGTTTTATTGCAATAAAAATGCTTCACAGTATCTCATTCGGAAACTCTTCTATTCTTTTCTCTATATCTGATTTGTTTTAAACGTAAATAAATAGAATTCTCAAAGTGCTCTTGTATTATGTAGATCAGGGCTGTCCAACCTGGCGCCCGCGGAACACCAGAAAAATTTTACAGAAATTTATGCCTCATTAAATCTCCGAATATCGCCGATTCAGTAAGGTCTTCAATTCTGTGAGATTTTTCTGGTATCCCGCGGGCGCCAGGTTGGACAGCCCTGATGTAGATTATGAAACACTGTACTTTAAATATTTTTGTTGCAACATTTTATGAAACTGTCATTTAAAAAAATATTGCTAAAGTATTTTATTATTTCTAAAACTATGAATAACTGCGGAAGAACATGTAACGGACCAATTTTTTCCCGCTTTAGACACGTTTGCATTAGCCGATAAGCGACCTCTTACAGTTATATTGTATGCCTTTCTCTGAGGTCATGTATCTATTTTTTGAAAGGTAGGATTGAATGTTCAGAAGTTTAAATATATTAGGATATTATTAAATTCTTCAGACATTTCGATTGATCTAAAGGGATGCAGAGATGATTCTAAAATACATTCGTCAATTATAACAGCTTATTTTGCACCGTTAATCTACAGGGTGATTCATAAAAGATGGGCAGAACTTTAAGGGGTTATAGTACACTTAAAGACAAATAATATTAAATAGGAGACTAAGGGTCCCAGACGTATTCCCAAGGAGATAGGGGGCATTAAAGTTTAGGGTCCGAAATTTCAAATGATTATAAAAAATGGAAAAATTGGTCGATTCGTTTGCGGTTTTTGCAAAAAATTTTCTTTATGCCAGTATTTTCTTGAAATAAAATTTTAAAGTTCAATTTCAAAAAATGCCGATAGGGGGCGCTTTAGACTTTGGAGTAACACAACTATTTTTTAACGTTATTTTTTGTATTTCTTTAAATGATTTCCAAAGCTTAGACTTAAACTTAAATTTTGATCTAAAAATCTGAGTCCTAACGAGTAGTTAAGTAGCGTAAACTGAAATTTTAAATTTGAAACCCTTCTCCCCCCAGAACAAAAATCAGTTATTCCCGATCTTTGTGTCGTAGATTAGGCTCTAACTACTGCCGCGTTTTGCTAAAATTATTCTTTATGTCAGTATTTTCTTGAAAATAAATTTTAAAGAAAAGTTTCAAAAAATTCCGATAGAGGGCGCTTTAGACTTTGGAGTAACGAACAAATATTTTATACCGTTATTTTTTGTGTCTCATTAAATGCTTTCTAAAGCTTAGACTTAAACTTAAATTTTCAGCTCAAAATCTGAATCGCTGAGCGTGGTTCAGTAGCGAGGGGAGGAGGTTCAAATTTCAACTTCTGAACATAGTTCAGTTTGCACTACTTAACCATGCCCAACGATTCTGTGCTGTGATACCAGGCAAAAATACAACTTTCGTCAAGGAATGCATAGTCGGAATTCACTCATAAAGGCACTGGCACAGTTGGAAACGTCGCTCATGCAAACGTTAAAGCTCCATTCCTGACGCTAGTCACCGGGTGAAGAAGGAGACAGAAAGTATGCAAATGTCAAATGGGGAAGAAGAAGAACACGTATGCAAAATTTCGACACGATTCAGGCATAAAAACCACTGAACGGTGAGTCAAGTGTAAGTCGCTGTAGTAATGAATCGGGAGATGGTGCCCTTCACGAATAAGGAAAAGGCTGAGATGCATTTAATTTACGGAGCGGCAGATGGAAATGGTGCAGAGGCACAACGAATGTACGGAGAGCGATTTCCCAACAGGCGGTTGCCTAACCGCAAAATTTTCGAGCGCTTGCACAGACAGTTGTGTGAGACGGGATCATTTCTCGCTTCCCGGTCGAATGCAGGTCGTGCAAAAAAGGACGAATCAGTAGTTGTTGCAGAAGCCATTCTGGATGTAGTAGCGGCGCAGCCAAGTACAAGTACACGAACAGTGGCTAGGCAGGTGGATACCTCACAGTCCATGACTTGGAGGGTACTGAAGGATGAACATTTGCTCCCGTTTCATGTGCAACGAGTCCAGAAACTGTCTCCAGGGGATTATCCAAATCGTATTGAATTCGCCCGCTGGTTTCTGCAGCAGAACGCGCTAAATCCACATTTTGGACGAACTGTGCTTTTCACCGATGAATGTACCTTCACACGTGAAGGTACATTTAACACACACAATGCACATGTATGGGCGGATGTCAATTCACATGCTACGTATCCACATGCTCATCAGAGACGCTTTTCCATCAATGTTTGGGTAGGAATCCTCGGAGACCACCTAATCGGACCGTACCTTCTTCCTGAACGCCTCAACGGTAAAACATACCTCACATTTCTGCAACATGTGCTGCCAGACCTGTTAAACGTTGTTCCTCCACGCATCCGGCGGGTCATGTGGTTCCAGCACGATGGAGCGCCAGCCCATTACGTACGAGACGTCCGCAACTATCTGGACATCACATTTCCGAACAGATGGATTGGTCGAGGTGGTCCTGTTGCTTGGCCTGCTCGCTCGCCAGATCTTTCACCCCTCGATTTCTTTTTTTGGGGACAGTTGAAGGCTCTTATGTATGAGACACCCATTGAATCCCCCGAGGAACTGGTCGCCAGACTTTCCGCCGCTGTAGGGGAAGTGCTTGAAAAGCCTGATGTTTTCGTGAATGTTCACCGTTCCATTCTTCGCCGTTGTTCTGCGTGCATAACCTCTGGTGGTCACAATTTTGAATATTTATTGTAATTACATGTTAATAAATATGCTTTGGTAACATAATCCTAATTTGTGTCTTTTTACCTCGTATCACAGCACACAATGTGTGGACATGGTAAACTGAACTGTGCTCAGGAGTAGAAATTTCAAACCCCTCTCCCCAGAAACTTAACCACGTCTAACGATTCAGATTTTGGGCTGAAAATTTAAGTCTAAGCTTTAGAAAGCATTTAATGAGACACAAAAAATAACGGTATAAAATAGTTGTTCGTTACTCCAAAGTCTAAAGCGCCCTCTATCGGAATTTTTGAAATCTTTTTTTAAAATTTATTTTCAAGAAAATACTGACATAAAGAATAATTTTAGCAAAACGCGGCAGTAGTTAGAGCTTAATCTACGACACAAAGATCGGGAATAACTGATTTTTGTTCTGGGGGGAGAAGGGTTTCAAATTTCAAATTTCAGTTTACGCTACTTAACTACTCGTTAGGACTCAGATTTTTAGATCAAAATTTAAGTTTAAGTCTAAGCTTTCGAAATCATTTAAAGAAATACAAAAAATAATGTTAAAAAATAGTTGTTTGTTACTCCAAAGTCTAAAGCGCCCCCTATCGGCATTTTTTGAAATTGAACTTTAAAATTTTATTTCAAGAAAATACTGGCATAAAGAAAATTTTTTGCAAAAACCGCAAACGAATCGACCAATTTTTCCACTTTTTATAATCATTTGAAATTTCGGACCCTAAACTTTAATGCCCCCTATCTCCTTGGGAATACGTCTGGGACCCTTAGTCTCCTATTTAATATTATTTGTCTTTAAGTGTACTATAACCCCTTAAAGTTCTGCCCATCTTTTATGAATCACCCTGTATAAGTTGTAAAATATAGAATACTGGACTTTTTTTTTTTTTTGGTAGTATGTAATAGAGGAGAATGGTGTACCTTGGACATATGTGTACCTCGGACCTGTGCTAATTCTAGATTTACTTGTTTAGATGATTAAACAAGAACATTTGTTTATTAAACATTTGCCATCAGAGGTCACATTTAAGTTCTTGACATTTGTTTAGAAGCTCAACTAATCGTACATTTTTTTAAAAAGGAAATTCAGTTTTCAAAAGTAAAATTTTCAAAAGTAAAATTTTCTTAGATATTTCTACGTTATTTTTATACTAAAACATATCTAATGTCTTTAAATGAGGATTATGCATAATAAAGCAATGTTCTAGCTACTACACCATGTGCTATAAATAAAGTTAGGCCTAACCTTAACATCATGATTGGTAGTTTTGTTTTTAAGTGTCAAGTGGTATACTTTGGATCTAATTAAAGTGGTGTATCTTGGATCCAAGGCGCACTAGATATTATCTAATGAATCTGAAAGGCAGCTTAAAAAGTTAACATTTGAAATTGACTTATCTAATTACAATCTTGGCTAAAAATAAATGTAAGTACTAATATAAATAAGTTTTAATGTCTTTTGTCATTGTAAGTGTAAATGTTTTGAAGTTTTATGTCTGTTTAGACTTTCTTATTTTTAAAACCCAATAAACAATGAAATATATCAAATAGTTTTATATGAACGCCTTGATTAATAAATGTTGATTTTATTCGCTAAAAACAAGTTTTTTTTTTTCATTTTTAGTAATGGGACCAAGATACACCACTAGTGGTGTACCTCTGTCCTATTTTCATTTTATTTATAATTCAAAATTTTTCATGGAAATTATTTATATAAAATTTTAAGATAAATGTATGTAGTGTATAACATCATAAAGTTTTATAAAATCTTTTCTTTTTTTCTGTTTTGACATTTTTTTAAATTAAAAATTAAAACATCAAAATAAATCTGAGGTACACAAACTTCCCTACTTAAATTTACTTCCGCAATCTAGAAGCAAAAAAAAAGGATTCCCAAAAATCTTAAATTTGACTGGTGTAAAAACAAATAGGTATTAAATATGGAATACGATATTTTTCAAAACATTCATGAGTTGAATTAGCCAGAAAAGCAAATAAAAAAAGCACATCATACTGAGCAGAAAAAGAAGAAATATAAACATCCAAACAAAATACATGAAATGAAAAAATACGTGACAAACATGCGATAAAAGTATGAAAATCAACAAAAAATAAACTGAGGATTATTGGATTTGAAAAAGGAAATCTTTTAAAACGCTATTAGAATATATGAAATTTTTGTAATGTTATATTTTATTTCTCGACCTAAATCATATCAATAAAGTAGGTCGATGTTTATAAAGCAATAATAAGAAGACGAAAACTATGAATAAATATTCTTTCTGAATACACAGAATTAAAAAAAAGGGCGATGAAATATGCATCAAAAGTAAAATGAGACTGGATTGACTAGATATTATAAGAGCAAAGTAATAATAATAATAAAGAACGTTTTTAGAATTGATGCAATTTTTTAACAAATGTTTCGAATGTAAATCATCTAAATATGAGACCAAAACATAATTAATAAAGCGTAGAACATAAAACATTTCACAAAATTAATTGAATATTATAAAAAAATTCATTTTTTCATAAATGAAATAAATGAGATACCTTATGAAATAAATGAAGTACACAAATAAGAATTAAAATAAACAAAAAATTAAATCAATCAATATAAATTTTTAGCAGTTCTTGTTCATATAAGTTAGCGTGTTCAAATTCAGTCGTAGAGACATGTATATAATGTATAGAAATATTATAGACCACTTCATACACATAATGTTACATAGTTTTAAAATGTAAACTGCAGCTTAGAACGCACTTCTGACAATTATCCATCAGTTAGTCTTTTAGCTTTTTTTTTCTTTGTAAATGAATGATATATGTCTAAACTCAATAATCTATTGAAAACATTTTGTAGTGCAACTCGTTGACCCCTTTTAAATTAAATTGATGAAGTATCACATCAGAATAAAATGTACCTGTTTTTTTTTTTTAATATAAAAGGCGCATTCATGCAAAAAAGAAAAATTCTACTTTAGTGCCATCGTTTCTAATCGCAGTGAATTGGACGACCTTCCCATAGATGTCGTGTCATTTCTCCCAACTACTCACATGTAATGAACAATTTTGGCCTTTTGAAAAGAAGAATCGATATCAGATGACATAAATATATATATGAGAAGACTGTGGTTTTGTCGATAGTTTAATCATTCATGAGAACTTGCTTTTTTCCGATCGTAATTATATAAATACTTACAGTCGTCGTTTAGTTTGTCCATCCGCCTGTGTGCCTGCGTGTCTGTCCGTATATAACACAGTATGTCCATTCTAAAAGATTTAATGTTTTATCCATGGTAAAATAAATGCAAGGAGATAATTATAAGATATTGCTACATGTTCTAAATTAGAAAGGCTAAGCCCTATAAAATGGGAATAAAATAAACGTGTAATAGAAATACAATGATTTAAAAGAAATTTCTATAAACGGAAATATGCAAGCAGAAATTGAAATTAGTAAAGATAATTTCATTGAAAGAAACATCATTTTGTTTTTCATATATATTAAATGTTATAATATTATTATTATGAACTATTGATACTAACACCCATAATATTAATACTAGAATTAGTAAAATATGTAGTACTTATTTCCATACTAGAGGGGTAATTTGCAGGAAGAGATACAGATTTATTTTCATTAAAAGAAAAAATAATTATGTCATCTATATGTCTAAAGAACAAAATATTATTTATAATAAACTTTCTTTCATAGAAATAGAGGTATAAATCCGAAATCATGTTGAAAGTCGATACCCCCTTCAAAATGTCTTGTACTTGTTTAAAAATAGCATTATTTTGGAAAATGTAATTATGAAAGTGTAGAAAATTAATCAAAAATTTCAAGTAATATCTTTCTATATTGTCGTATAAATTAAAATATGAGAAATATTCTATAAAAAAAGTGTTAATAGTCGAATGAATTTTTTTTTAAATGATATTATTGAATTAGTCTTTGAAATCCAAAGTGATAATATTAGTGACATTAAATAGAGCCTTTAATGTAGCTACCAAAGCAAGCTATTTTTTACGCAATGTGGTTGTCTTTGTTAATAGATAAATTATGAATTTGCGTAAGAATATTTAAAAAAGCGTGTTAGAACGTGTATTGCAAGTATTACATCCTATGTAACAGTACGGAATTTTAATGGATTTTTGTGAAATTCGGGGATAATAACAGCACAAGTACATTTTAAATTATTTTTATACCTATTAATTTCTGATAGTTTAAATTATTAAGGGTTATTTCCAGATAATGGAACGTACTAAAATTTTAATACATTGTTAAATGTAACTCTGTAAGTTAGAAGGTGGTGATAATAATTTTTACACATTATAACACAGTTATTAGCTGCTTTTTCAATATATGTAATGATGAAGTTGCTTTGAAGATCTTGAATATGTGGTCTAAGAGTGTAGAAACGTACTGAATTTTTAACAATATTTAATATGAGTAATTGTTGTTCCAAAAGAAAAATAATTTAATACTTTCAATCACCAAAGTATTCAATGCGTTTGTTCTAATTTATAGAAGTTTCATATATATAAAAAAATCTAAAACATATGTGAATTAGTTAAGAATGGACTTTAAGTGGGATTGTGATGAAATACATTACTTAGTGCAAAAGCTCATTAAAAATCTTAAGTGATTGTTACTAACAATGTTTAAGTTACCAGTGATGATGTGGCCATAATGAGCATTAATATATCAAGATAATTGGGGATCATTGCATTTACATGTATATTTATCAGTGTGTTTGAAATTGTCTGGAAATTTATTATAGTTGATAATTTTGCGCTCTAAATTTACAGGATATTTGAAGGTACTTTTAACATTATGACTATAAAATGTTTTGTTTGTTTGTGTTTATGACGGCCAATCATCTACTCCAGGGATATAGGCCCTAAAGGGAGGGTTCCCTCCGTAAGGACTTTTCTAAGGGAACCTAACCCGTATTTAAGGAAGGAAATCCAACGTTCGAAGAAAACCACGGAAAACTCCAAACGCCTAGTCCGACGGCCGCGATTGTTATCAAAGACATCACTTCCGTCTACCAGTTTCGGAGGAAGAACCTCAAGGCCACTAGTGGGGAATTAACAATACTATAAAGAGGAAATTAACAAATTTCATTATTAAATATATCATGAGGTTTTATTTTGTTAAAAACTGGATTGGTGAAAGTAATAATTAGGTGTGAATTACTTTTATTTAAATTCTTAGTTTTGCTGTTAGTATTAACATTATGAACAGGTGTTCTGAAATAAAATATATTAAAAAATGTATCACTTAAATGAGTATTAAATATGTTCGAGGTGAAGACCTTATAATATTGACTTATATTTCATTTTATAATTGCAAAAATGAATGCACGGTTAAGTATTCATTTAAAATTACTGCAAATTGAAGATTGTAACAGTTTTAAATATGATTTTAGTTGAGTATTAGTTGCATTAGAACGTGATTTTTTGGCTGTGGATGATTATCCTCTCTTAGTACGGGTAGTTTGTTTGTATAATTTATGAATAAGTGATGTATAGGGAGAGCGTTAATTAATAGTCTACATTATTAAAATCCGACCGTATGTATGTATGTGACGCTATCTCCTCCAGTCCCGGAAAAGGAGAAACGTCGCGTTTGTTTTCAATTGAAGGGAAAAAATCCTGGAATCCCGAGTTGCCCATTCGTCTGTCCGTCTGTCTGACCGTCTATTCGTACGTCTGTCCGCATATAACAACTCAAAAAATACCCAACCGAATCGTTTGAAACTTAAAATGTACAATTATTAGATAATCTATCGAGTCATTTCAAATTATATGAAAATCGGATGCATAGTTCAATTACAGGGACAATCAAAAGGAATATATATGCATAAATATTAAAATACAATATGTAAAATAATATATCTAACTGAAAAAATGCGTACATTAATTATCTATTATTTACAAGTTTTATCTTATAATACTATATTATTTAAGTTTATTGCTTAGTAACGTGACACTAAATGAAATCAGTTTGAATTTATATTTTTATATTCTCCCTTTATTTATTTTAAATATCTAAATATTATGATATTGGTTATGAATTCATTATCATTATATTAAATACTTACTAAATAATTAGGATACTGGTTGTTTAACCAGTTTTAAGTACGGATTTTAAACGTAGCAACTCCAGTGCTAAATTTCGTACACCTGCGGCTGTGGTTTCCGATTTTTTGAACTGACAGAGTTACGCACACAGATTTAATAAATATAGTTGTAACTATTGAATAAAGAAATATGCAATACTCACTGGTCAGTTTGCCGCTGTTTTTAAAATAAAAAAATGTGTAAATGTCTATTATCCTTTTTTCACTATCTTTTTAAAATCAAAATCCGAAGTAAAAAATAATAACATATGTAAAAAATTCGCATCAAATAGACATAATAATAGTCGAAAATGAGACGAAAATCAGCACAAAACGCAGTGACAACGTTAAAATTCTAAATAAGAAATACGATTTCTCTGTTAAAGTGTTGAGTTGTTCAATAGCTATAAGATTTTAAAAAATATTTTTCTACTACAGAGCATTTTTTAATGAAATTTAATTTATCGTGTTGCTATGACAGCAGACGATAAAACGATATCTTTATAAGAATAGAAAGTTTTGTTAATGTTTGTGAAAGAATGATTTTTTATTGTTTTCAAAAAGGTTATAACTAAGCGTAATTAAATAATCTCTAATTATTAGCAAGCGCGGTAAAAAATTACTTATTACAGCGTTGCGTACGTAATATGTATACCTAACTTTTCAGCAAACATTTAGAATGGTTAGAATTCGCGCGTTGAAAAAAAAAAGTGATTTAACAAATTACTTCAATTATAGGAAAAAGGATTTTTTTCAAAGACTTAAATTTAAGACAAATAAATTCTATACTTAAAAAAATAAAAATAAAAGACATCATTTTTATGTTGACCAAAGCGTGGCTTGCGTAGTAACATAGTCATATATTACGTACGCCGTGGATCAAACATTAATATTCCTGGACCAACGATAAACAAATTTAAAATAAAATTTCAGTTTTACAATTTTCGACACTGAAAATTTTAAAATTCTAAACACTCCACATTTTCAAATTTTACACCGCAGTGTAGGGAAAAGCATGTACATTTAAATTCAACTTGTTTGAAAGCTGTTTTTTTTAGTTATTATTATTTTTTGTAGTTTTAATACATTTTTGTCATAGTGGCTACATTAATTTGTCAGATAAGTCTTAGATGAATATATATATTCTGAGTGGTCCGAATGTCAGTTACACGATTAAGGATATAGTCCAGATCCCTTGAAATAATATATATGAGGACCCCAGAAGCGAAGGGGTATAAGTGAGAAAATTGAAAAAATTGAGTTAAGTGCACAGGGTATCTGGAAATATGCTTTTTTCACTTCATGTAAAGAAATATAGGTCATTTTCTTATTATTTGCTGAGTTATAGAGATAAACCACTTTTTTCGAAAAACAAACAATATTGATTAATTATACATTTGAAGAAAATTGTACTCTATTTTTTAACAGTTATTGAAATGAGAGTTCAAAGATTAGAATGCAACAAGCAAATGTTTCCTATTTCAATTTAATCAATTGTTATTGATGTTCCAATTTAACATCAATTATCTTTAAACTCAATTTACTCCAAATCGACATTTTGTCACTTGTACCCCTTGGCTCCTGAGGTCGTCTTATATATTCTTGTCCGAGAACAACCACTTTCCAAATGATTAAAAAGGTAAATATTTTTTTAAAAATATAAAAAAAATCTATTTCATTTTTTTGAATTTTTGACCCCAATCGTTCACTAGCAGCCCGTGTACCAAATTTCGTAGCATTGCTCCCTGTTGTTTCCGAGTTTTTGAGGTTACATAGTTACACGCACAGAGTTTAATAGCATAGATGACATAAAATAATTTAATTATTAACAAATAATTTTGTACATTTAATTATGGAATCATTGTAATTAATCATCTAATCCAAAATTTTAATTTTTTATAATATTTAATAAATCAATTACTTATTAGGTGCGTACATAATTATATAAATACGTAGCACTTACGGTCGCCGTTGAATCAGTCCGTCCGCATATAACAGAAAAAAATGCTTTACGATGCACTCAAAAAAATGCACTCAAACGAATGCTTTAAAATTTTAATATTGCACAATTTTGTCGTGTCATTTTAAATTTTATGAAAATCAGCTGTTTAGTTTATTTACAGGGACGATCAAAAGTTTTCCATTACAGTCAAGTGCAAATTAGTGGTTTTTACAGCTTTTCAAACAGAATGAAATTGATATGCAGATACTGAAGTTTACTAATATATAAATCTGTTACATTATGCGGCGCAAAAAAAGTTTATTGTTAATTTACAGGGCCACAGAAAAGAATTCTGTTTTATAATAATATAGGGTGAAATTGATTTAATCGTGTTAAATTTTTTTTCACATAAAATGAAATTGATATACACTGCTGAGGTTTATTATGAGTTACATGCTGTATCATAAAAAGTGCATAATATTTACAGGAAACATAAAAGATTTCGGATACTATACTGCAACCAAAATACTGTATATTAGAGATCATTGCTAGGGATGCATTTTTAGTTGTAATATGAGATTTTAAGGCTAACTAATTTTTTGCATATTGCGTTGTGCGTATAAATGTTATGGGTCATATACAATGTAATACAACAGCAACTGCACAGGTTATAGAATATAAACGAAAGTAGCTTAAAGGTGGTTTTTAAAAAAGTTATGTATTTTTACGCTTAACTTCATTCAGTAAACCAAGATATGTTTATAGAATGTAGAAAAATGATATAAATGTTTTAGTTTATAGAATATTGAAGAATCATATACAAGGCTACGGAAAGAATTAGATACATGGCTGTCTATGGGAGATAATCTCTGGAGTGTGAATTTACTAGATTTAAGTATGTTTTACTCTTAATTAAATGTTAGTCGAATAGTGGCATGTAAAAATTGTAGCAAAACACACTGCTGTACAAAAATACACTGATGTACAATACACTGCTGCAATATATGCTATCGGCTATTCTGTATAAATTTCTGAAAGTCAAATTTCATCCTACTAGGTGTTTTAAAACTTTACAACATTGTTGAAAATGTTTAAAAATTCGGTTTGTCTGTCCGTACTGCAACTTGCTTTAATATAGTTGGGTTACACTGTAATTGATATATATATTATTGAAATTTATTATGCCTGCTCTGTATTGAAAATAAAGTTCGTAACGTTCATATTTTATTTACAGAGCCACTCAAAAAGTATTCAGCTACAGTATGGTGTATGGGAAATGTCGTATTTATATAAATGTGATGCACTCATAATCGTCGTCTAGTCTGCTCGTCAGTCCGCATAAAACATCGCAAATCTAGAAATAAATGGTTTGAAATTTCTTTTATATAATTGTTGAAGAATAATGTCGAGTCCTTTTAGAAATTATTAAAATTGGATCAGACCTTCAAAAGATAACAATAAAAGCTTTTTTCATTCTACTAAACCCTATCATACCTAATCAATTCAATGATATCCCTTAATAGGTAATGATTCTAGGTTTGCCATATTGATTACGTACTATTTGAGTTGGAGTCTTATTATTTTCGTATTGATGTATTTAAGATACATAATCTTATCATACTTTGTATTCTTGCGTATTCACATAAGAGTATAACAATTATTGAATGAAAATCTGACTATTTATAAAAACAGTTATAGGATTAACGCACCTCATTTGCCAAGTTTGATGTGCAATTTCTAACTTCTTATTATTTCTAATGTTTTTTTATAATAAATTACTTTAAATGTTTCTTATATCTGCTCTGAGACTATCTAAGGCATCTTCCAATACATATAATGCATTTGAGTAATTTAAAAAAATAAGTATCTAATCATATAATTGCAATTATTTTCCCAAGATGGCAGCACTAAAGACTTTTACAGGATGATAGGGTAGTTTCATTGTACTAGATGGTACTTGTGCAACATAATGATGTTTGTATCATAAGAATTAAGACCCCTTGGTCAATTTTTTTCAGTGTCCCTGTTTTTTTTTTTTTTTTGCAAGAGTTGCATGTGGTCATGAAATGCTATTTTCTTGTTCCATCATTTTAGGAATAGCTTTTGTATTTTTATGTGGTTTAACTATTCTGTCCATTTTAATCATGTATTATGTTTTTTTAAATGTTTTTATTCACTTTATTTTGCTATTATGTGTGCTGGTAGCCTCAAATTCGTATTATTTTGCTTTTCATGGCTTAAACAAAGATGAAACCACACAGTTTATTAGTAGTTCTATTGTATTTGGGGTTTGAAAATTCTAGTATGGTTCTCCGAATTCCAAATGTTCCTTTTAATTCATTTTTTCATCTTTCTTTTCTTTTGTTGATATATATTTTTTAACAATTACTGGTTATATATACATATATATATGTGTGTGTGTATAGGTATGTATGTATGTTTTATTCAGTTTTAGTAAAAGGGTTTTTACATTTATATTATTTATTACTTATTTGACTTTCCACCAAGGAATTAGTATGTAACGTTTGTCTATGGGTAGAAATTGAACAGTATCACTGATATATTTCTCAATTTTTACGACATTCGCCAATCCATTTTAAGTGCGTTACTTTATATAATTTATAACTGAAATGTACAATACAATTTGCTATCATTTGTGTATGCGCAGTTAAAATTTACTCCACACAAAGGTTAGCATTTAATCAAATAAGAATTTGACGTTCAATTTGTTTGCAAACTGTTGAAACTATAAACAAAAACATAAGAAATTTCTTGAATAGATTAAATAATAATATATCCATGAACTTAAGTTCTATTCTTACAATCATAAATAAAAATCTTATACAAAAACCACATACCCATGTTTTAAAACTGCAAATATTTTTATTTTTTTTTAGAATGATCATGGTTATTTTTTTTTATATTGCAGTGGTTCTGGATATGTTTTTGCTCTCACGACCAACCGTCTCTGAAAAGTATGAAATGATGCATGTTATTTATGCCTTTCAATTTCCAGCTGAATCCGACAAGTATTTTTTGGATATTCGGCAAAACACCTAAAATTCAAATTGTCTGATTCCTTCTTGGCCATATACATATATATGCGTAGTATGATTCAAAAGTTTTGGGAAAAGTTATAAAAAACATTTCACTGAATAGTTCACATTATTGAAGCATATCCACCTTCAAAGTAGTCACCTTTCCAATTATATACGTATGCCAGAGTTCTTCAGAACTTCTGGAAGCATCGCCGGGAGCCATTTTTCGCAACCTGCCATAAGGCCTCCTGCGATGTTGTTTTCACCACTTTTGATGCCTAAAAACGGCGTCCCTGTTAATGTTTTTTCATTGATGGTAACAGGTAAAAGTCACCCGGGGCTATGTCCAGTTGATAGGGGAGGATGTGGAAGCACGTTAATGCGAGTTTTGACGATGAATTATTTTAACAGATGGTATCTATGTGTTGGTGAGGTCTCAAGCAGAAAGTACCAAAGTCTCGCCTCAGTAAAGTTTGTGCAACACGTTTATTATCTTCGATGGATTCTCGATCCTCTTCAAAACGTCGATATCATTCTTAAACCTTGTGTCTCATCATGGTAGATTCATTGTACGCATTTCTAAGCATTTTCAAAGTCTCCATTGGTGTTTAACTTAATCGTTGACAGAATTTAATACCGCAACTCTGTTCAAGAACAGCCATCTTTCTTACGTCGACGAGCAAAGATAACTAACTTCGGCAGGTAATAGCTGCATGTGCGGTTCGGTCACATGACAAGAACTAAAATTCCATGAGCAAGTAGCAGAGGATTGTGACAATACATTTTAGGCGGTTTTACTTTAGGCACTTATTTTCGTTGTCAAGAATGGCCGCATTCCTAGAACTTTTGAATCGTACTAAGAAGATATATAATCATTAAAAATAGCACAAAATTCCTAATACATGTGTGGGGCAATAATATATATATATATATATATATATACATGTACATACATGTTAACACAAGTATATGTATATATATATATATATATACATATATATATATATATACATATATATACATATATATATATATATATATATATATGTATATATTTGTACTTCATTAAACCAAATTAATAAACCAAATTAATAACCAAATTTTAATAAAAATTAAATTCAAAAATCACCAATTTCTTTACAATTAGTCAAAATTTGCCGAAAAATCTTTAAATTATGATAATGAATGTAAATATGTCAGTTTTCATGATCTGGAATGATAATTTTTTATTTTTTATTTCACAAAATGTAAAGATCAAGAAATATTTTGACCGATGAATACAGAAGCACTGCTTTAAGTTATTTTCATTAAGGATTTGCATCGTTCTTTAACGACTGTTCCTCCATAAATTCTAAATTCCGTGATTCCTGGATTAAATATTCACATTTTCTGTGATAACCAAGTATAGCGTCATGAACACGATAAGTTCCATATATATTTTACCCGTGACTGTAAAGCGAAGTGGCTCTCACGATTTCAAAGTATACATTAAGCTGGGATTTAAAAGGATGTCGTAGAGTGACTTCACTGTAGTAAAGTCTATAACTTAGATTAGGAGGTACATGATAACAGCAGATTTATAAAGGCGAAACTATTTATATTTCTTTAGCGAAAGCATTCTGTATAAAACATATTTAAGCATTTTAAAAACATTAAAAACTACATTCACATTATACTTTTGATTTCATTTTGGAATATATATTTAATTTTTCTGATAATGATGCGACTTTTGTATGGCATTTAAACCTAGGGATGCAGTGACAGGGGAAAAAATATTTATATTTTTGGTAACTCTCCTCCATGGACAATAAACATATTCAGGACAGAAACAGAACTTTCTATATTTGATTAATTATTAAAAACCATTAATTACGTTGTTATGTAAATTGGTTATTACTCATGCAATCAACAGTAAGTTATGTATTTTAAGTGGAGGCTGATAAAGATGAAGATTTTTTCCAATAGAATTTATGAATTTCGTTATTGGAATTAAAAAATAAAATAAATGATTAAAATAACATCAACACAGGAGAAAAGAAAGATTGAAATAGTGGAAGAATGGTCGTAAACAGGAGTTATTTAGCAAGTTTTAGAATTCATATGTTTATCTTTTGTTAATGAGCGCTCTTAAGTATAGTTCTACCATTCGGTTTTATATGAAGTATACATAAGAAAAGTTCAAACTCTATATACATATTGACAAATAAGGAAACTGTGTGGATCAAGTTCTGCCATTTCTTGGTGTTTATTGTGCCAGGTGTATACTATTAATATTTTCTAAAAAGAGAAGGCTGTAATAGAGAAAAAACACACACAGGCTAGATGCGCAGATGTGCAAAAAAAGTGTTATTTATTCAAATGCTGCAAAATCAGAAACTGGTAAATTTATAAAATATTTATTACTCAAGCAGACGCAGATATTAATTCTGAAGTTTAAAAGCAAATGGGTGATTCTCCAATAAGTGGGTTATTTCCGTCCCTTAGGGTTACATACAGTTTTTTGCCATTTATATAGTTTTTTTAACATAAAATGTATTTTGTAATGTATTTCTACAATTTCAAAAATTATTTTTGAGAAAATAAGTGTAAATTTTACTGTAATAGTATTTTAAACATTCAATTTTTCATTTCTGTCCCTTGTCCCTCATTTCATGTACTGATCTTCTGGAACAATTTTAAGTGTAATAACAAACTATTTTCAACAATTTTACCACCCAAAATAAAAATCTATACTCCAAAGTACATAATAAAGTATTTTTATTGCAAATTAAAAATAGTTTTACATTTGTTCTGAGTCAGATAAATGCTGTCCCTTAGTTTTTATGTCACTACTATCTTTTTTTATAAAACTGCTAAAGTGACCACCAGGTGGCCATATAAAATTTGTTGAACAGGTACATTTAGTAACAGGAGCCATCTTAATTGCCCAGAAAAAAGGCACAATTCTAAGTAATTCAAAAATAGTTACAAGCTACAAAATGGATAGAAAGGTATGAATATGTTTATTACTTGTCACTACTGTCCCCAACTTAAACTGTCCTTGTTATTGTTTTTATTTTTTTATTATTATTTTGTCATGGTATAACATATTTTTTATTTGTACAAAATAACATATTGCAGTCTTACTAATCCTAACTTAATATGTACACAGAAACAATTTTCTTAATTTTGTCACTACTATCCCTGTCACTTCTGTCCCCTTTCAAATTATTTATTTGAGGACTAAATCTCCGAAGCAGATATTAACGACATAAACTCAAGAGCCAAAACATTATGACCACCTGTCAATAACGAGTTGTCCCACCTTTGGCGTGCAACAAAGTTTCAACCCGCTTTGGCATGGATGCCACAAGTCCTTGGTAGATGGCTGGAGACAGATTGTACCAGATGTTTAAGCAACGGTCACGCAAATCCGAGATATTGCGAATTGGTGGTCTATGAACTCTGAGCTGCCGTCCCATGAAATCCCAAATGTGTTCTATCGGATTGAGATCCGGTGCGTTAGACGGCTAGGACATTAACTAGAATTCAGCATCATGTTCATGGCACGACTCCAACACAATTTTAGCCTTGTGACACGGGGCGTTGTCCTGTTGGAACATTCCATTTCCGACTGGAAAAACAGAGGCCATGTAAGGGTGGAACTGGTCCGCAATGATGTTCAGATATCTTGTAGCATTCATGGTCTGTTCTACCACAACTACGGGTCCCACAGACGCCCAAGTGAACGTTCCCCAAAGCATAATACCGCCACCACCGGCCTGTGTATGATCTACAGTACATTGAAGGAGCAACTGTTTGCCAGGAAGACCGCGTATCCTGACACAGCCATCGGCGTGATGAATCACAAGCCGTGATTCATCTGATCAAGCAATTATCTCCCACTTATCCATGGACCAGTCGCGATGTTCCCGGGCCCAGCGCAGGCACAGTTGGCGATGACGCTTGGTCAGCAAAGGCACACGAGTGGGACGTTTACTGCGTAGCCCCATATCCAACAGTGTGCGCTGAACAGTGTGCTCCGATACTATTCTACTTGGCCCTGCATTGTATTGGGTTGTCAGCTGAGCCACTGTCTGGCTCCGGTTTTGCTTCCCCAAGCGAGACAATCTCCGACGACATTTTTCTTTGATAGCGTGTGTACGTCAAAAAACCATGTCGTCTACTGCTGGTTTCACCGTCATTCATCCACTTTGCACACGTACTAACAATTGTAGATCGCGAACAACCCACCAGTCGTGCAGTTTTGGAAATACTTGTTCCGGGCCTTCGAGCCATTACAATTTGCCCTCTATCAAAGTCGCTTAGATCCGCAGCCTTTCCCATCACACATAGATGTAAGTAAAAGAATTATTCTTCAGACTCTCCAGCAGCAGTTAAATACCACTTCCACCAGATTACATGACTTCCACGTCATCCAGGCGAGTTCATTGCAAAATGTAGGGGTGGTCATAATGTTTTGGCTCTTGAGTGTAGATGACTTGAAGCCAAAGGATACAATGATACCATCTATTACATATCTATTAAAATTGCATCAACTCACTTGGAATAAGTTTGAAAATGTTAAACTTGAACTGCGTTGTTAAAGCTGTTTCACATGTGACACACATAAAAATGTCAACAATACTGCTCAGAACCATCATTTGTAGACTTATCTCCCTGTTTTAAGGATATGCTCAATGATTATAAAGATACTAAAGTATCAACTCTTGGTTCTAAAAGTGAACATTTTTGTGTAGGAAATTGGGTTGCAATTTTGTAGGATGAAAATTGGTTTCCTGGAGAGTTTCAAATTTTTATTTAATTTAAATTATTAAATTTTTATCAACATATTTTATTTTTTTATCTTACTTATTGCAATATTTGTTTTTAAGAGATTTAATTGAAGAAATTAATGATGACATCCTTAAAATAAACTTTATGTTAAGGAATGGAAGCCAAATTACTATTCGCCAAATACACCAGATATCCAGATGTTCCAAAGAATGAAATTTTGTGTGCTGTTGATATTCCCCCTTAACCAGTTACTTCAAGATTTTTAACTATAGACGAATTATATGATATAAATTTTAAAATGAGCAGTATTTCTCGTACTTAAACACTTTTTTCTAATTAAAATTTTGTCCAAATAAATTCACTCATTTACTCATCATCTTATTTTTGTTTATTTTTTTTTCTAAAATGTTATTCAAATTTTAAAATAGTAAAAAAATAATAGATGTTAAATAATTTATAATTGTTAAAATGTTCAAAACTGAAAAGTTTTCAAAGTATGTTACTTCTGCCATGTAAATTCACTCATGTCCCTTTATTCTTAAAACTAAAACAAATATTCAGATTTATCACAGATTATATATTAAACATTATATTTTTTTACTGTAAAAAGATACACTTTAATAAAATACACATTTTTCAAATAAATTTTATTAAAATCCTGGTTTATAAAGTAAACAACTATCTTGGAAACAGTAGTGACATTGTTTGCCAAACTAATTTATGAAATAATTTTTTTTAATATATTGTACTTAAAGTGCTGGACATTACTCAGTAACCTATGCTGTATCTAATTGTTAAAAAATATTGGTTAAAATTTAATTTTTATTTTTCACTAAATCAATGATTGAAATTACTCACTTATTGGAGAATCACTCAAATGCGTAATATTCCCCAAAATCTTAAAAAACTGGGCAATAGCAATACATTTTTTTATTTTCTTTTTCCGTTCACATATCTATGATAATAAAAGCGTAATATCGTTTTAAATTCTAAATTTTTCAAGAACATTTACCTTGCTCTATATCTGTTACATAAAAATTGAGTATAATATAATCAATCTTTTTTACTTCTTTTTGTAATTGCTTCCATTGAAGACTACTTCAACAACGACATATCAGTTCGGTTAAATCCCTACCTTTTGCACCGTGCATTTCTATTCTACATAGAAAAATAATCACCAGAACTTGTAGTCTAATCAAAGGGAATATTAGTAAAGTCACTTAAAATTTAATCAGAATACTATATGTTGCATAAATGTTCATCCATAAAAATCGCGAGGAAATATGAGTGTTTTTTGAGTAGCTGAAGTTACACCAATTGAGATAAAGGCAATCACTTTATAATATAATCGTAGTTAGTACGTATTCCCTGACAATACTGGGCATTACAGAGTCCCACCGGACGGGGACGTCACGGCGTACACAAGGAATCCCACTTTGGCCGTCTTCCGGCATTACGGTACAAAAACTTTGAGGACCACGGGCCTAGCAATTTTCCTTTCGACGTCAAAGATAGTACTTCAAACAAAACATAATAACATTAAATCGTGCAACAGGTGTCTATCCATGGCTCATCCGCGCTCTAATATAGACCTTCCTAGTTTTCTGATTTATGCTCGTGTTCGTGAGGAACACATTCTTTAAGAGAAATTTCTGCCTATCTCGTCGACCCACCCTCAATTTGGATTAGTGTCACGAATAAACATACTTGTAACATTTTTACAACTTATCATTTAACTATAACAACTTTACAGGTACAACTTATGTGGGTGGATCCTCGCAGAGCGGACTTAAATTATAATACGACACATGTTAGACAGAATAAATTAGAAAGGATTGATAGGATTAAATGAGATACAATAATCATATATACATTAATACATTGCCATTAACTACATCTTTAACCTCATCATTTATAATTAGAATGATTCAGATCCGAGGTAACACACAAAGACTTTCCATCCGAAACTACAGGGCAGATGCCCGAAAGATGAAATCATTACCAAAGGTGAAGCTCCATTTCCCGGAGAAAAGCCTGGAAAGACTCTCTCAAATACTGAACTACAAAATAGTTCCGAGCAGTAACGAGGGAAATTTGAGGCAAAATCTATCCCTTTGTAGCTGAGTTACCACGCACTTGATCAGTAGATGTTGGCTGAAAGTTGGTTTCGGGGATGAACGAAATGGGCACGGACAAACCAGACGCTTGACCCCAAAACGGCTGTAGTAGGCCGAGAATGACCGTGTCCTGTAAACGCCCGGCTGGTTAAAGGAGAAACATATGCACCTCCTTCTGAAACCTTAGAAAATACATTGTAAATGATTTTACTATAGTACTCTTTTTCCCAACAATCCTGCCGAATCCTGAAGATTTCATGGCCTAGGAAATGCTTAACGTAACTCGAAGGGACATCGGCATTGACTTTAACAGGCTCGGCAATATCAGCATATCTGGTTTTTTGCGATGGACATTTTTCAGACCGAGTTCGAGATCGAGAAACTCTGTGATGAGTGGTCCTTCACTGTATAGGTCTTCAAAAACCCTGAGTGCCTCGAATCACTGAGAACCGAAAAGGAATCATACATGGAAGTGGACAACTCTGACGCCTAAAGCAAGCTCAGTCTGAAATACCTTAGCATATATTGGCAGACAAAACGAGCGCTCTTTTTAAGAATGCCACCTTTTTAAATTATTAAACCATTCTCGACACCCACGTCGGTTTTTGAGCAATCAGTGTAGACCATGATCCGCTGACCTTCTGGGAATTCCTCGAAGTTCCGAGGAGCAATCTCCCTGCGAATGCACTGATGAGTGAATGCACTGATCCCTTGGAGAATAATGCCTGAATCTGCCCCCCCCCCCTTCTAACAATATTATATAATGTAAAATGAATTGAACCATAATCTATTTCACATATCAAACAAACATCGCGCTTGTAAAGATGTTCTTTATTGACTTGCAAATCCAAGGAGTTGGCACGGGCTAGCATTATTGCCGCACTCGTGGTACGGAAGTACTCAGTAACCGCAAGTACTGCTAGTGTCTGAGAGATTCCAGATTGAACCTCATGCGACCTGTGCTCGTCTACCAAAAACTAGAAGCTTAAGTGGTGAGTCTTCCTATTCCCAGCTTATAAAGTTTATTTAGCACATCATTGCGAAAGGCTGAATGCCTCCGAATGAGAGTATATACACATATGATGAAAATAGCTATTATTTCGTTCATATACGTCACATGTGTAATGCTATTAAGCTTACTATCGACTATAATACCAAGATACATTGCATATTGTTCCATTTTAAATGGAACAAAGGAAGGAGTCACTAAGTAGTGCATGCCAGGAAGAATCTGTGGACTTTACCTCCTTCCCCTCCTACGTATCTTCCTGAAATATATACTCACCGTTTTCTCTGATCAAAAACTTAATTTGTGCACCTGAGCTTAGGCCGATATTTAGGCAAACGCTCATCCCGCTTGTCTGCCACAGATGTAGGCATTGTGTGCTACAATCAGTGAAGCAAAATCATCAGCGTAAGCTATGAACCTGAAGAACTGCCCCAAAGTCACCTAAAGGAGTGAATTCGCAACCAAATTGCAAAAGAATGGTCGGAGATCGAGCCCTACAGACAACCGCCAAGGTATTCATGAATCAGAGATAGGCTGTCTATTTGGTACTTGACCTTTCTTTCCGAATGGAAACTCTTCACTAGATAGAACAAATTTCAGGGGCACCCCATTCTTCCGAGGTCATCAAATATCGATGTCTACTACAAAAATTTGAAAATCATCCTTAACATCAAACATGGCGAAACAACGGTCGTTTTCCTGATTGTGACAGCCCTCTACTTTCGTACACAATTCATGGAGTTCGGCAGCAACGTTGTACCGAAAACTTTTCCCTACACGCCCACATCCCTCTGATCGAATCATCCAAATTATTAACTATTGTAAATCATTTAAGATATACAAGCAACGTGACTAGTCTAGCTCGATGTGGCAGACCATCTAAGGTAAGACAGCAAATTAAACCAGCGAATATATTAGCACACCCCCTTGCAAATCCCAAATGCAGCACTAAAAATGATAGTGAACACTGTGGCTTATCAAAAATTCAGGTTTAATAAAATTCGAAGTGAATTAGACGCTCATGCATAACGATTTTACTGGGCAGATTTTACTGGGCGAGATGTCGAGCGACGCTACACTTTTAAAAATTTGAAACGTTATTCCACTGCTTTTATAGAAAACGATTACATGGAGAAAACGATTACATTATGTTATTATGGAACATTCTCATTGGTCAAAATAGAGATATTCTATAAAAGCGGTGGAGTGACGATGCAGCAAATATAATTTTTTAACAGTGTATGCTGAGTACAACTTCGTCATGAGCCAGACACAGGTTTAGCCAACATTAATAGCAGATACAATGTAGACTGATTTGTACGGAATATAAAGGGTGTTTCGCTACCACACCGACAAACTTTGAGGGATGATAGTAGACATGAAGACAAACATTATTAAATAGGAAATCATAAGGCGCAAACGTCTTCTGTAGGAGCTAGGGGCCATTAAAGTTAAAGGTCCAAAACTTCAAACGATGATAAAAAACGGAAAAAAAGGGTAGATTCGTTTGCGATTTTCACTAAAATCATTCTTTACATCACGAATTTTTTAGAAAAAAATTTTAAAGGTTCCGTTCAAAAATTGTCGATAGATGGCGCTTTAGACTTTAGAGTAACGAACAACTACTTTTTATCGTTATTTTGTGCATGAAGTTGAAATTATTCTAAAGTTTAGACTTTAACTTAAATTTTAAGCCCAAAATCAGAAACACTGGAAACGGGTAACTAGCGAAAATTGAACTGGGAACAGAGGGGGGAATTTTAAACGCTCATAAACATATGACAAACTAACTGATTTTGTTGCGGTTTGCGCGTAAGTCATTACCTTCGTAATTATTTTATTCAAATGTCGTAGAACTTGGTGTAATCATTTTTTGATAGAGAGCGCTTCTGAGACATCTCCGACATTTCAATGGCATTACTCCTGTATGTGCGTGTATATAACCATCCATGCAAATTGACCAAGAAATTCCATTTCTTGTTCAAACAAACATATTTGAACTACAAATGTCGCTTAAGACGACTATCAAATTGCTCTATTTTATGTGAGGACATTGCTATATAGTTTATGTGATATTTTTAAGGGTAAAAAGATAACGATAACAAGACTGACTATTGAAGTGATTTGCAATCTAAACGAGTTTTCCATTTTTTGATAGAAAAATTACTTATCAAATTATAAGCGATCGCGGTTTTTCTATTGTCTGATAATGTGATCTGTGAAACTTTAGTTCAAAAAATCAACTCTAACTCTATTCTCTGAAAAATATTTTGCTTTTAAAAAAGCATGGTTACGGTTTTGGAATGTCTAATTATACACCTACCAATTTTTTGCTTTTCCGAACCAAAAATGAATATAAAATTTGACAAAAATCAGTCCTTTTGGATTTAAGAACCGTTTAATAATTGAAATAAAGTGCGCTGTCTCCTAGCAAAGTTTCTCTTAATTTGTATTTAACTTGTTTGAACTTTAAAATGTTTTTTATTAACTTTACAAATTTATCAACTTGTTTTTGGGGTTAAAACATGTTTTTATGAGTTTCATAAGTGTAGAAGCTACTTGCCATGTGTTTTGTATGTATTTATATGCATATATGTTTGTAATACATTTAAAATGTTAAATGTTGTGCATTATCTTTAGTCTTCCATCTCAAGAAAGGCTACAAAAATTTCATAATAATGCCAAAAAAATTCCACAGCCTTCGGATAAAAAAACACATTTTGAATAAAAACTGCTTCTTTTTTTACTTTCTTAATTAAAAACAAAACGTATGCATAGTTAAAAGTTTCAATCTCAGTCTTACAGATTTTTCCAACTGTTTTATCGATATAACTGCCTCAAGGATAACCTTTTGTTGCATTAAAATATTTTTTACTGTTATTCAATGCCATAGCCTTTAAGTGATATTTAAATCTGTCAGTGTGGGTTGCTTCTAATTGTTCTTGTATTTTATTTTTAACATTTTAGGTGATTTTTTATTAGTTAGAAACTTTGTGCAAAATGTGTAAAAAAGTGAAAGATGTAAGTAATGGAAGATGATTATTTTTTATAATAGGGTTATATCCGAAATTGATTTTTTGGTATTTAGTCTTAGAATCAGCCTTTTTTTTTAAAGTAAAATAATAATGGATGGATGTTATTTTTATTCTTAATAATTATTTGCAATACATATTTAGGTATAGGTAGATAAATTAAAAAAAAATGTGTAACAAATAAAATCTTTATGATGGACTTTTATTAACACTTGGGGATCAAACCGGGCTTCTAGGATTACAAAGTATAGATATTAAGATTTTTTAATTGAAAATTTTAATAAATGTTTTACACACAATATGTTTCTAAATTTCCACTAACATCAAAAAAGCACTTTTATATGAAAAAATATCATTTTTGCGTTCAAATATATATTGTTTAAATATCTAAAGCAAAATTCTCGTATCAGCCAAAAGTGTATTTTCTGCTTTCGACAACCTTTTTGTTTCTGTGCATTTCAGAGCTTTAAACTCGCAGTTAAACTATATTTATGTTAAGTTACGTTTTATGTATATTGTTCTATTTAATTATTTATTTAGGAAGTTTTAATTTGTTTATGAAATATTAGCCATAAGAAAATGCTAAAATTTTTATAAGGGCAAAAAGATTTTTTTTTCATAGCCGAGCTCAAAGCAATAAAAATAAATTTTAAAATATTTCTGATTTGAAAATTATTTTTAAGACTATAGAAAATCAGTAAACTGAGATAACAAAAAGGTCAAAATTCAGACGTTTACTTCATTGTCTTTGTGTGTTTTATTGCAATAAAAATGCTTCACAGTATCTCATTCGGAAACTCTTCTATTCTTTTCTCTATATCTGATTTGTTTTAAACGTAAATAAATAGAATTCTCAAAGTGCTCTTGTATTATGTAGATCAGGGCTGTCCAACCTGGCGCCCGCGGAACACCAGAAAAATTTTACAGAAATTTATGCCTCATTAAATCTCCGAATATCGCCGATTCAGTAAGGTCTTCAATTCTGTGAGATTTTTCTGGTATCCCGCGGGCGCCAGGTTGGACAGCCCTGATGTAGATTATGAAACACTGTACTTTAAATATTTTTGTTGCAACATTTTATGAAACTGTCATTTAAAAAAATATTGCTAAAGTATTTTATTATTTCTAAAACTATGAATAACTGCGGAAGAACATGTAACGGACCAATTTTTTCCCGCTTTAGACACGTTTGCATTAGCCGATAAGCGACCTCTTACAGTTATATTGTATGCCTTTCTCTGAGGTCATGTATCTATTTTTTGAAAGGTAGGATTGAATGTTCAGAAGTTTAAATATATTAGGATATTATTAAATTCTTCAGACATTTCGATTGATCTAAAGGGATGCAGAGATGATTCTAAAATACATTCGTCAATTATAACAGCTTATTTTGCACCGTTAATCTACAGGGTGATTCATAAAAGATGGGCAGAACTTTAAGGGGTTATAGTACACTTAAAGACAAATAATATTAAATAGGAGACTAAGGGTCCCAAACGTATTCCCAAGGAGATAGGGGGCATTAAAGTTTAGGGTCCGAAATTTCAAATGATTATAAAAAATGGAAAAATTGGTCGATTCGTTTGCGGTTTTTGCAAAAAATTTTCTTTATGCCAGTATTTTCTTGAAATAAAATTTTAAAGTTCAATTTCAAAAAATGCCGATAGGGGGCGTTTTAGACTTTGGAGTAACAAACAACTATTTTTTAACGTTATTTTTTGTATTTCTTTAAATGATTTCGAAAGCTTAGACTTAAACTTAAATTTTGATCTAAAAATCTGAGTCCTAACGAGTAGTTCAGTAGCGTAAACTGAAATTTTAAATTTGAAACCCTTCTCCCCCCCAGAACAAAAATCAGTTATTCCCGATCTTTGTGTCGTAGATTAGGCTCTAACTACTGCCGCGTTTTGCTAAAATTATTCTTTATGTCAGTATTTTCTTGAAAATAAATTTTAAAGAAAAGTTTCAAAAAATTCCGATAGAGGGCGCTTTAGACTTTGGAGTAACGAACAACTATTTTATACCGTTATTTTTTGTGTCTCATTAAATGCTTTCTAAAGCTTAGACTTAAACTTAAAATTTCAGCTCAAAATCTGAATCGCTGAGCGTGCTTCAGTAGCGAGGAGAGGAGGTTCAAATTTCAACTTCTGAACATAGTTCAGTTTGCACTACTTAACCATGCCCAACGATTCTGTGCTGTGATACGAGGCAAAAATACAACTTTCGTCAAGGAATGCATAGTCGGAATTCACTCATAAAGGCACTGGCACAGTTGGAAACGTCGCTCATGCAAACGTTAAAGCTCCATTCCTGACGCTAGTCACCGGGTGAAGAAGGAGACAGAAAGTATGCAAATGTCAAATGGGGAAGAAGAAGAACACGTATGCAAAATTTCGACACGATTCAGGCATAAAAACCACTGAACGGTGAGTCAAGTGTAAGTCGCTGTAGTAATGAATCGGGAGATGGTGCCCTTCACGAATAAGGAAAAGGCTGAGATGCATTTAATTTACGGATCGGCAGATGGAAATGGTGCAGAGGCACAACGAATGTACGGAGAGCGATTTCCCAACAGGCGGTTGCCTAACCGCAAAATTTTCGAGCGCTTGCACAGACAGTTGTGTGAGACGGGATCATTTCTCGCTTCCCGGTCGAATGCAGGTCGTGCAAAAAAGGACGAATCAGTAGTTGTTGCAGAAGCCATTCAGGATGTAGTAGCGGCGCAGCCAAGTACAAGTACACGAACAGTGGCTAGGCAGGTGGATACCTCACAGTCCATGACTTGGAGGGTAGTGAAGGATGAACATTTGCTCCCGTTTCATGTGCAACGAGTCCAGAAACTGTCTCCAGGGGATTATCCAAATAGTATTGAATTCGCCCGCTGGTTTCTGCAGCAGAACGCGCTAAATCCACATTTTGGACGAACTGTGCTTTTCACCGATGAATGTACCTTCACACGTGAAGGTACATTTAACACACACAATGCACATGTATGGGCGGATGTCAATCCACATGCTACGTATCCACATGCTCATCAGAGACGCTTTTCCATCAATGTTTGGGCAGGAATCCTCGGAGACCACCTAATCGGACCGTACCGTCTTCCTGAACGCCTCAACGGTAAAACATACCTCACATTTCTGCAACATGTGCTGCCAGACCTGTTAAACGTTGTTTCTCCACGCATCCGGCGGGTCATGTGGTTCCAGCACGATGGAGCGCCAGCCCATTACGTACGAGACGTCCGCAACTATCTGGACATCACATTTCCGAACAGATGGATTGGTCGAGGTGGTCCTGTTGCTTGGCCTGCTCGCTCGCCAGATCTTTCACCCCTCGATTTCTTTTTTTGGGGACAATTGAAGGCTCTTATGTATGAGACACCCATTGAATCCCCCGAGGAACTGGTCGCCAGACTTTCCGCCGCTGTAGGGGAAGTGCTTGAAAAGCCTGATGTTTTCGCGAATGTTCACCGTTCCATTCTTCGGCGTTGTTCTGCGTGCATAACCTCTGGTGGTCACAATTTTGAACATTTATTGTAATTACATGTTAATAAATATGCTTTGGTAACATAATCCTAATTTGTGTCTTTTTACCTCGTATCACAGCACACAATGTGTGGACATGGTAAACTGAACTGTGCTCAGGAGTAGAAATTTCAAACCCCTCTCCCCAGAAACTTAACCACGTCTAACGATTCAGATTTTGGGCTGAAAATTTAAGTCTAAGCTTTAGAAAGCATTTAATGAGACACAAAAAATAACGGTATAAAATAGTTGTTCGTTACTCCAAAGTCTAAAGCGCCCTCTATCGGAATTTTTAGAAATCTTTTTTTAAAATTTATTTTCAAGAAAATACTGACATAAAGAATAATTTTAGCAAAACGCGGCAGTAGTTAGAGCCTAATTTACGACACAAAGATCGGGAATAACTGATTTTTGTTCTGGGGGGAGAAGGGTTTCAAATTTCAAATTTCAGTTTACGCTACTTAACTACTCGTTAGGACTCAGATTTTTAGATCAAAATTTAAGTTTAAGTCTAAGCTTTCGAAATCATTTAAAGAAATACAAAAAATAATGTTAAAAAATAGTTGTTTGTTACTCCAAAGTCTATAGCGCCCCCTATCGGCATTTTTTGAAATTGAACTTTAAAATTTTATTTCAAGAAAATACTGGCATAAAGAAAATTTTTTGCAAAAACCGCAAACGAATCGACCAATTTTTCCATTTTTTATAATCATTTGAAATTTCGGACCCTAAACTTTAATGCCCCCTATCTCCTTGGGAATACGTCTGGGACCCTTAGTCTCCTATTTAATATTATTTGTCTTTAAGTGTACTATAACACCTTAAAGTTCTGCCCATCTTTTATGAATCACCCTGTATAAGTTGTAAAATATAGAATACTGGACTTTTTTTTTTGGTAGAATGTAATAGAGGAGAATGGTGTACCTTGGACATATGTGTACCTCGGACCTGTGCTAATTCTAGATTTACTTGTTTAGATGATTAAACAAGAACATTTGTTTATTAAACATTTGCCATTAGAGGTCACATTTAAGTTCTTGACATTTGTTTAGAAGCTCAACTAATGGTACATTTTTTTAAAAAGGAAATTCAGTTTTCAAAAGTAAAATTTTCAAAAGTAAAATTTTCTTAGATATTTCTACGTTATTTTTATACTAAAACATATCTAATGTCTTTAAATGAGGATTATGCATAATAAAGCAATGTTCTAGCTACTACACCATGTACTATAAATAAAGTTAGGCCTAACCTTAACATCATGATTGGTAGTTTTTTTTTAAGTGTCAAGTGGTATACTTTGGATCTAATTAAAGTGGTGTATCTTGGATCCAAGGCGCACTAGATATTATCTAATGAATCTGAAAGGCAGCTTAAAAAGTTAACATTTGAAATTGACTTATCTAATTACAATCTTGGCTAAAAATAAATGTAAGTACTAATATAAATAAGTTTTAATGTTTTTTGTCATTGTAAGTGTAAATGTTTTGAATTTTTATGTCTGTTTAGACTTTCTTATTTTTAAAACCCAATAAACAATGAAATATATCAAATAGTTTTATATGAACGCCTTGATTAATAAATGTTGATTTTATTCGCTAAAAACAAGTTTTTTTTTTTTCATTTTTAGTAATGGGACCAAGATACACCACTAGTGGTGTACCTCTGTCCTATTTTCATTTTATTTATAATTCAAAATTTTTCATGGAAATTATTTATATAAAATTTTAAGATAAATGTATGTAGTGTATAACATCATAAAGTTTTATAAAATCTTTTCTTTTTTTCTGTTTTGACATTTTTTTAAATTAAAAATTAAAACATCAAAATAAATCTGAGGTACACAAACTTCCCTACTTAAATTTACTTCCGCAATCTAGAAGTAAAAAAAAAGGATTCCCAAAAATCTTAAATTTGACTGGTGTGAAAACAAATAGGTATTAAATATGGAATACGATATTTTTCAAAACATTCATGAGTTGAATTAGCCAGAAAAGCAAATAAAAAAAGCACATCATACTGAGCAGAAAAAGAAGAAATATAAACATCTAAACAAAATACATGAAATGAAAAAATACGTGACAAACATGCGATAAAAGTATGAAAATCAACAAAAAATAAACTGAGGATTATTAGATTTGAAAAAGGAAATCTTTTAAAACGCTATTAGAATATATGAAATTTTTGTAATGTTATATTTTATTTCTCGACCTAAATCATATCAATAAAGTAGGTCGATGTTTATAAAGCAATAATAAGAAGACGAAAACTATGAATAAATATTCTTTCTGAATACACAGAATTAAAAAAAAGGGCGATGAAATATTCATCAAAAGTAAAATGAGACTAGATTGACTAGATATTATAAGAGCAAAGTAATAATAATAATAAAGAACGTTTTTAGAATTGATGCAATTTTTTAACAAATGTTTCGAATGTAAATCATCTAAATATGAGACCAAAACATAATTAATAAAGCGTAGAACATAAAACATTTCACAAAATTAATTGAATATTATAAAAAAATTCATTTTTTCATAAATGAAATAAATGAGATACCTTATGAAATAAATGAAGTACATAAATAAGAATTAAAATAAACAAAAAATTAAATCAATCAATATAAATTTTTAGCAGTTCTTGTTCATATAAGTTAGCGTGTTCAAATTCAGTCGTAGAGACATGTATATAATGTATAGAAATATTATAGACCACTTCATACACATAATGTTACATAGTTTTAAAATGTAAACTGCAGCTTAGAACGCACTTCTGACAATTATCCATCAGTTAGTCTTTTAGCTTTTTTTTTCTTTGTAAATGAATGATATATGTCTAAACTCAATAATCTATTGAAAACATTTTGTAGTGCAACTCGTTGACCCCTTTTAAATTAAATTGATGAAGTATCACATCAGAATAAAATGTACCTGTTTTTTTTTTTAATATAAAAGGCGCATTCATGCAAAAAAGAAAAATTCTACTTTAGTGCCATCGTTTCTAATCGCAGTGAATTGGACGACCTTCCCATAGATGTCGTGTCATTTCTCCCAACTACTCACATGTAATGAACAATTTTGGCCTTTTGAAAAGAAGAATCGATATCAGATGACATAAATATATATATGAGAAGACTGTGGTTTTGTCGATAGTTTAATCATTCATGAGAACTTGCTTTTTTTCGATCGTAATTATATAAATACTTACAGTCGTCGTTTAGTTTGTCCATCCGCCTGTGTGCCTGCGTGTCTGTCCGTATATAACACAGCAAAAACTATCTAATTAAATCGTTTGACACTTCAAATATATAATTGTTTCATAACATTGTCGAGTCATTTCAAATTTTATGAAAATCGGATATGTAATTTTATTACAGGGATAGTCAATAGTATTCCATTACATTACGGTCAATAGGGAAAAAAGGCTCAAGTACATTTTATGAAGTTTCGCTCTTTTGAATATAATAGAATTGGCATGAATCTATAAAGTATATACTAGAATAAACATTCTGTACAAAAAGAATATTTATAATTAATTTATACTGTTAAATATTATTTTGGACGTGTTTTATATATATCAAACTATTTCACATTTTATGAAATTAATATACGTGGCTGAAGTTTAATACAAGATCCTTCCTGTATAATAGAAAGTAGATTGCATTTACAGGAACACACAAAGCATTTAAATGACCTGCTTCGAAGTTTCACCCTGTTACTAATAGCATATTTTACATAATGGAGCTAATAGATTTGGTGAATCTAAATATAATTGGTTTTCTTTTTTTAGAAAATTTCAGTGAATTTGTTCAGATAAATAGAAGTGTATCTTCAGAAATACTATGAAGTACTTAGCGAAAATTCGTATTTAAAATAATTTTATACTTTAAATTTTCTAGTGTGATCATTTGGTGTTAGCTTTAATAAATTTACAGCATGCTATTATTTCAGTTGGGTGATGTTCCATAAATTTGCTATCAATTGAATAATGTTTTCTTTACTATCGGGGATATTTCAATTGTAGAATAGTATAGCAAAACTAAGCAGTTAACATGTTCGAACTCTGATACAGTGTTTAATGACACACGTAAAATCTTGTTGAGGTATTTAAATTCCGTTTGTTTTCTGTTTGTTTTATAAATCAACAGGATTAATCGTTTAAAGGAGGTAGGGTGACATCCCCAGTAATTGGCATGCACCAGTGATTGGCACATCCTACAAACATGTCCCAAAATAAGATTTATATCCAGTGTTTTAAAAATGCAAGTCCATATACCAGTTATATGCTCATTTACGTTAAAGATTATAACTTTGATTTATGCTACTAGATGACAATAGTGCCTAGGAAAGTGAAACAATTATGGCTTGTATGAAATTAGCCATTTTTGTTGCAAATGCTTTTTTTTTTTTTGGTTTAAGGAAGGCATGCTTTTCAGTTCATTATATGGTTTATAATATATTTTAAATTTTAATTGACAACAGTTTTGTTTAGTTAAAATGGATTACTTTAATTGTGTAAAAGTATTTTTGACACAAATATTTGGATTTCTGAATTAATGATAGATGCCAATTAATGATGCTTCAATTTTGCTTGTTCCAAGTAATTGGCACCTATTCCTATTACAAGGAATTTGAGATTAAACCACTTATTTTGGAACTAATTTTAATGTTATAGACTAATTTTGTTTATCATTTGTTTTTATTTGAAAATATGAAATATTATCAGTAATTGGAATCCATTAAAGCTTCATATAACAATTACTGGGGACAGCATGACAATTACTGGATATTAATATAAGTATATTGTATTGTTTTAAAGTGTTCACATTTCAGACTAATATGCTAATTTCTTACTCTCAAAAACCTGAAATATGGCATCTTTATCTACAGTAAATTTATTTAAAGCGATTAAACCCAATGCAAAATGTAAAGTTTTTTTTAAATATAAACTTGTGCCAATTACTGGATCACAAGGTGTCATACATTGGTGCTCTAGGTGCCAATTACTGGTGATTTCAGCAACTTTTTATAAATATATTTTTATAAAAATACTTTTTCAATTTTTTTTTTTGCTTTTATTGGGCAAAATAGATGCACAGATATGCATTCTTTCATAAAAATATTTCCTAGTAAATATCATATTTCTTTGTAATGAACATTGAAGTAAGTTTAAAGACAAATTCTTAAAGTGCCAATTACTGGGGATGTTACCCTACATAACGGAAATTTTAGATGCCATAAAGTCAATTACTAAAATGAATTCGATTATGTGACAGCGTAATATTCTTCACAAAATTCAAAACTACAGGAATATTCTAAAGTGAGATCCTGCAAAATATTATGAAATAAGGTTCTCAGAACCAAATTTCATAATATTTTGCAGGACACAGACTTTATTCACATCACAAAAAAGCTGTTTTCAACTAAAATATAATTTTGGTGAGCAGTAGAAAAGTAGACAAGGTTAGAATTAATGATAATTATCAGAAATCGACTGACCTTGGACATCAGAGTTCCTTACAAACAATGGATCACAACAGATTTAAATTATATGAATATGCTCGAAGGAGGAGCTCAGAATTCCTACTGACAGTATTTACGAAGTGTCCGAGTCCGATGTACAAGGGGCAGGCCAAGGTCCACCCATAAGTGTGCGGTAGAAGAAATGCGAGAGTTTAAAAAAATTAATTCAATGTGATTATACCTGGAGAGAAGTAATAGAGAAATTCTCTCAGTATCCTTTTTCTTAAAAAATGACTGTTTCATAGAAAATATCAAAGAAAAAGAAGCATAATATAGCAGTACGAAATGGCTCCTTTGATATTTTACTTGGCTGTAGATTAATTTTCAGTGACTGTTAAGTTTGATTTGAGAATTTTTTTTTTTTTTTTTTTTTTTTTTTTTTTTTTTTTTTTGTATTTTCAAAAATTTTTCATGTTATTTTTATTTCGTTTTGGTTTTCTAATTTTCGTTTTCAAAAATCCTTCTGAGAGAGACATCGGAATTTGAATATTGCTTTGAAAACTTATCAAAGCCTTTGAACAGATATTTTTAATCAACTGCAGCTACTTATGTCTAATTCAAATTAATAGCATAAAGTCCGTATACACACTGATTAAATTTTTAATACTTTACTATATATAAAAAGAAAAATATTTAATTTTTTTTAATTCTATAACGTATTATATGCATATGTGTTTGTTTAGAATGTCAAACAATGTATAAAGTTATCTATTAAACGTTCATTAAATTTTTTTTTTAAATAATGCAAAAAACATGATTTTATTTATATAGACGATATAAATTTTAACAATTTTAGAAATAATTATTGCAGGATATGTACATGATATAAAATAAACGTCGTTATTCTTCATGTAATGTTTAAAGAACAGAATTATAATTTGGAGAAAAATCAATTTGCATTTTTACAGAATATGTGTTAATACTTACGGCGACCTAATAAAGTCCATTAAATTTGAGACACGTCCTCAAATTTGGGAATAGCAGTTTGCAAAGCTTCCACAGTTTTTGAATTTATATGCGTAATACATTCTAAGAAGGAGAAATTTGTGGGTTAAATAATATAATAATAATAAAACTTTAAAATACATACATTTCAAAGTTGTGAAAGATGCCCAAGAGAAAACTGTTTGACCAATTTTTACCAATCTAAAAATGCATACCCTGTATCTTATACAATCATTTGCTGATAAGAGCTCATAGTAACTAAATTATGATTCGATATATGATCATTATAAAGAGAGAAAATAAGTATTTTTAAGATTTTCTGCAAAAAAGTTAAACTGAATAAATCTAAAAATTAAGCTTAAATGAAAACGTAAAAAAATTAAATCAATATGTAAAGAAATGCTTTTCTTTAATTTCATTTAAACAGATAAGCACTCATATCAATTCTAAATATAAATCTATCCACTGATTGACTCACGTGTATATCACTAGCATCTTCTTTTACAAAATCGAGAAAAATGCAAAAAACATTAAAGAAATTCCACTCTTTTTATTGAGAGAATATTCAACATCATTAGAGTAACCGTATCAATCCCAATCCTAAATATATTCTTAACAAGGTGTGTCTCGTATCTTACCGAGAATGATTTAAATCTGTGTTGATGCACACAGAAACATTCAGGCCTTTTTTTCTCAAAGAAAACTTAAATTTTCTCGTTTTTGTCCTGTCAAGATAGTTCTCTTTTATTTAAGATATATTAACAGACGAGTTTCTTTCGATGCATCTATTGCTTGTTTGGATTCATATATTTTCTTTTGGGTTACATTTGTTACAATTTTCTTTGATTCAAACGTATTTGTGAATATATGCTTTTACAATTTCTATCGACATTTTTTTTTCAAAACAGAATCTTTAAACAAAGAGATACCACTAAACTTTCGGTGTTACATGAGTTCAAAATTGTTGAATAAACAATTTTAGGAATGATTCCAGTTTAATAACACTGATAAAAAAATTTTAACGAATTTTCCGTTTTTCTATAAACGCTGGGTGTTTTTTATAGATTTCAAGCTTCTAACATAGAATATGTTTGTAAAAATTTTCTATCACCCTGCAATTTTGAGAAATTTCATTTATACGTTTTGAAGTATGTAGGTATCGTATAGCCATTATAATTATATTTCATTATTCTTTTTCATGTATTTGATTCACACAAACATTCCTTTTTCTTATTACAACGATAGAAGATACAGCAAGAGAGTAGAAATGGATGTCCCCCTAATAAATTTTATGCTAGAGACCTAGAACAGATGGCTCTAGCCACCCCCACAGTATTTGACTTTAACGCAAATCCATGACATTTGAAACTTTCGGTGTGAGTGTACTACTATTTCTTTGTTCTGTAAGACTTTTTAATTAAATTTTGAATACAATTATCCTATTTTCCTCTACATTATATAAAACATGGCTAGAGGATGCGTTAATGAACTTGATTCTTTTTGCTATGTATGCGGGGAGCTAACTTTGAAAAAGCATCGATGCGTTTTCACGCCGTTAATAAAGACTGCCTATCATATGTACTTTGGATATAAAGTAGGTGAACAAGGTAAGAAATGGACACCTCATTCTTGTTGAACACGATGTTTTACAAACCTCCGGGCTTGGATGAATGGTACAAAAATGTGTATGTCCTTTACTATACCCATGATATGGCGCATGCCGAAAGATCATATAACTGACTGCTACTTATGTATTACAAAAATTAAAGGATTCTCTACAAGAAGTAAACATAAAATTAAGTACCCGAACTTATATTCAGCAATGTGAATCAGCAACATTACATAATGATGATTTACAAATAACGAAACCTCCAGAGAATTTTACGTATGACGATGCAGCCGTAGAAATGCAAATTGATGAAACTGAAACTTTCGCTACATCTGATATGAACTATTCTTCTGGCATAAATGAAGAACCACACATAATTATTCAAAAGTCCTTCCGGCAATGCCGGGAGGAAGAGGTAGCTTTCATATACTTATTTATTTATTTTAAATTAAGTTATATTATTCAAACATACGAAGCTCAAATTAGTGGAACCCGATTTTATAAGATTGAATGCTAGTTTTTGTCTGAATATTAATAGGAATATTTAGAAATTAGTCATATTTTATTCAACCTGGTTTCATTTTCAGCGATTTAGAGAGTCGCCAAATTCCACGATATCATGAAGTGTATGCCATTTTAAAGCAACATGATGGTTAAAACAAACCAATGAGCTTGGTCGAAATCTTAATTCATGTGAACATGCACACTCATATCGAAATCGATTAATATATACCAGTGCTGTCGCGGGCAAATTGATTTTAAAAAAAATGTCACCCGCATTAGAAATTCAATACTGCTATATCTCAGACGTTCTTTAAGATAATAGCGATAGTAAGACAAAGCAAAAAATACTCCGGAATTTATTATTAAGATAAATACTTTAGAAAGAACCTTTTTTCAATTTCTATTTTTTTGTTTGTGCATCATTATACATTTAAAAGATTTTTGACAAACTTGAATAGCCGCCATTTTGAAAGAAGATGGCGAATGATGTTGGACAGTGAACACGGTCAATACACTGATAATGTACTATGTACACACCGAGTTATATCCATATCAGTTTATAAATGCGTATTATTTGCGTGACAAGTTTCAGACAATTTCAAAATATCAACCACACTAGAAATTGAAGTGCTATAACTCAGCCATTTTTCAAGATATAGATGAAACAAAAAAATGCTCTGGAATCTTTGCAACAAGATCAAACACACAAAAGAAAAATCTTTTTGAATTTCTTACTTTTTTGTACTTAATTTTAAAATTTAATTAAAAAAATAATATTCTGACATTTTGAAACAAGATGGCGGATGGAACTGGCCAAAGAACTCGGTCCAGACATCCGTATGTTTTATGTACGCAACAAGTTTCATCCATATCGGTTTATAAATACGCGTGTTATCACCGGACGAAAATCAGATCATTTTAAAATGTGAGCAACACTAGAAATTAAAAGTGCTATAACTCAGCCATTTTTTAAGATACAGACGAAACAAAAAATACTCTGGAATCTTTGTATCAAGGTTGAATGCATAAAAAAATCTTTTTCAATTTCTTACCTTTTTGCACTTAATTTTAAAATTTAATTTAAACAAAATTAATATTCCGCCATATTGAAACAAGACAGCGGATTGAACTGGCCAACGAACTCGGTCCAGACACCGGTATGTATACTATGCACACACCAACTCTTATCCAAATCGGTTTATAAATACGCGTGTTATCACGTGACAAAAATCAGATCGTTTCAAAATGTCAACCAAAAGGAAAATTCAAAGTGCTATAACTCAATCATTTTTTAAGATATAGACAAAATAAAAAGTGTTCTGGAATCGTTGTTTTAAGTTCTAATGCATAAAAGAAAAACATTTTTCAACTTATAACTTTTTCGCGTTTAATTTTAATTTTAACCTTTTTTTAAATTTAAATGGTCGCCATTTTGAAACAAGATGGCGGATGATGCTGGATAACGAACTCGGTCGAGACATTTGTATGTACCATGTACATACCAAGTTTCATTCAAATCGATTCATAAATACACGTGTTATAACGTAACAAAATCAGATCGTTTCAAAATGTCAACCATAAGAAAAAGTCAAAGTGCTATAACTCAATCATTTTTTAAGATATAGATAAAATAAAAGTGTTCTGGAATCATTGTTTTAAGTTCTAACACATAAAAGAAGAATATTTTTTCAACATTTAATTTTAAATTTTAAATTTAAAATTATTTTTAAATGGCCGCCATTTTGAAACAAGATGGCGGATGATGCTCGCCAACGAACTCGGTCGAGACATTTATATGTACTATGTACATATCAAGTTTCATTCATAGTGGCTCATAAATACGTTAGTTACAACATGACAAAATCACACACACACACACACACACACACACACATATATATATATATATATAACCATATATATATATATGTGTGTGTCAACATTTGAACGGAGGGTGGTTTTGGGGTCTGGGGGTCATGATCGGTAAAAATATACCAAAATTTTCTGGAAGGGCTGCAACAGGCAGCTTTTTACTTTTTGTAATGAAAGCTACATAAAAAGAATTAAATGATTTTGTGAGAGACTTAAATTTATCAAAGAAAAACTCAGAATTACTTGGATCAAGATTGAAAGGTTGGAATCTCCTGAAAAACAATTCAAAGATATCTATTTATCCAGATTGACATAAGAAAATTCGACATTTTTTTTCAAGACAAGATGATTTATGCTATTGTAATGATATACGTGGCTTAAAGTCTGCTTTAAATTGTCAATATAACTCTGAACAATGGCCTAGAAGAGAGCAGCCACAGATAAGACATTTACCGCTACATAAAGTATGAAATTTCTCATTAATATCATTTCTTTTTACAAAATGTTTTATATATTTTTCTGAAACGTTATAAACAATGCTTACTTTCTGTGTTTTAAATATTAATTTTAAGCTTTATAAGTGTTTATTTAAAAGTTTGTCATTACTAAAATACCAAATGATAAATTTCATAAGGTATATGTGTTGAATAAATGCTACAAAATTCAGATTTTCAAGATTTTGAATTTTTTAAAAATCTGTGGGTGATGGAAATTTTTAATGGCATATTCTTTCACAGCACCACCTAAAATATAAAAGTCACCACATACTTAGTTAGAAACTGAAACCTTGTTTATCAGTGTAATTGGTATTGTCATAAATTATCTTTTACTGAAAGTTAAATGCTCGCCAATAGAAGGATGGTTGTATATTATTTTTTACAACTAAATTTTAAGAAAAATTTGAATTTTTAAATAAATATTTACTTTATAAAACATATAAAAACTACACTGCATTCTTTTATTTTGAAATGAAATTTTTCTACGTTTCTAAAGACTTTTTACTATTAAGAAAAATGATTACTTTGAACCAGATATGATTGAACTAATGCGAAAAATTGGAACAATGTTCAGCTGTTATTTTAAACTCTTTCTCCTATTCTCTGTGCTTATAAATTCACAATTACTGGCCGCCTTTGAAAATAAAGTTAGTGAAATTGCACACTGAGGAACGTTTTTACTATAATTTAAAGTGTATTATGTGAGAGAGGAGCAATGTGCATATCAGACATATTTCTCCTTCTTTTCATACATTTGAAATATGTTAATTTCAATTACACTTTTATTTTCTTTATAATACTATTTTTATATTTTTAAATTTAATCTAAATTAAATCTTTATGCAGTTTGTATAACACAGTGACACATTTATCTTCCAATGGCTCGTTTTTAATAAGGCAATCACTTGCAGACTGGGCGTAAATTGCACGTTAAAGTGAAAGTCCCTAGAAGTTCTCACACTTTTAGACACTATTGAGCATCATACCTATTTATATTCGAAGAAAAATATTTCAAGCTTCCTAAGTTAATATGCAAAAATGTTTTGTCCAATCAAGTTTTTTTCTACTCGAATATTCCTTTGTTTTATGTATAAGCAACGCACTAAAGTCAGTTTATTTGGAAAACGTAATTCTGAGTTTAACTGTAGTTATAATATTTTCTTACCTACAATAAATAATATTTGTAATAAAGTTTAACAGAATTATTATTATAAATATTGTTTCATGTAGTTAAAAATTAGACTTATTGTTTCCTTCTCAAAATATTAAAATATAATTTCATGCAAATGCATCACATCGGGATATAGTGCAACTAGTGTTTTAATAATGAAATTTCTTTTGAATCTTCAATTCATGCCACGATTCAAGTATTTTCCTTTCGGTTACATTTGTTATTACATTTGTTATAGTTTTCTTAGGTTCAAAAATATTTCTGAATATATATGCATGATTTTAGGGAATAAAATTCTTTCTCAAAAATAAATCTTTCTTTTTAAAAACGGATTTACTCCACTTTCGGCATTACGAGAGCTGAAATAATAGGTGAATAAATATTTACATATATACTCGGTTTAATAATTTGCATTATTTAAAGCTAAAATAGTTCTTCTGCTACTTAAAGTTAATACGAGAAAATATTTCGATTTTCAAAATTTTTTAAAATATTTTATTTTTATTTTTCAGTTTTCTCTTTCAGTTTCTAATTTTAAAAACAGCCTGCAAAAGTATCATTCAAGTCAATTAAAAATGCAAATATGGTCGCTATTTTAAAGTAAAAATGCATTTTTCGATTATTTTTTTCAATGCCTTTTTTGTGAGAAATACTTCTATTGTTTCTATATTTATTGAAACATCTGGAGCATATAAACATGATTTTACAAGTATTTAATTTAATGTTTTACAGGGTTTTATTAGCACCCTTATACAGTGATAAAAGTTTGGAATCCATAATGTATATTTATATAGATGATAAATCAATTATGTTATTTTTTTTGCCATTTACAATATTAAAATGTGACACATTTGTATTTTTAATATTTCTGAATGCACCATTCTACTTTCGTCGTCAAACGTAAGCGGAAATACATTACAATATATTTGATACTTGATCTATAATTAAAAAGATAGAATCAGGAACTTTATATGCATTAGAATTTGGTCGGAAATATTATTATATTTTGGTGCAAACCAATGTTTAACCAATAAATGTTATAACATGGGAATAGTGAGACAATTTATGTTAAATGCAACTAATCCTGTTGGTTGTGTGAAACTTTTGTTTACCTATTTTTTATGCACTCGGGCCGGACGTAACAAGCTAAGAGTATCAAAACTGCAGCTGTCGATAATTTTACCGGTATTTTGTAGTGTAAAGCAACACTTTTTCAAAAATATAATGTAGCAATTAGTGCTATTCAATAATCGCATAGTTTTTAGAGAAGTTTGATGCAATTTTTAACGTTGTCCCTTTAAAACTACGGCCCATTGTTTTGGTTACCTTATCAGTATTTGAATACTTTACTACAAAGGTCATCGTTGTGGATTTATTAAACTTATTGAATGTCACTTTAATTTTTTCTTTATTATTTCTGTGTTCGAAGAACACTTCCAGTGATCTTGACGTCGACTTCGATATAGACTGTTCTGCGAACAATATTTATCGGGAGAAATATCTATATACAAACTAGCGGTCAACACTATTTAGAGAATAGCGAAATGTTTTCTTGTTTGTTATCTTTCTTAGTTTTTAATGCCTTCAGTATTATCATATTTGTTTGATTTTATCCCCAAAAACGGGATGTAGCGATGAGTCATTGTATTTAATAATCCGAGTCCTCAACTTTCTGTGGAATGAATACGTTGACAGCATATATCAGCAGGGAAGTAGTATAAGCTTCTGAAAGATACTTTATAGTCACTATTTTGAGAAACAGGTAGTTTTTGTGTTTGTAAATTATACTTTTGATGAAATATTAGTAGTTGTAGGTCTCTACAAACAAAAAGTAGAATTCTGAATACTGATTCATGCTTTAGTTGGGATTAATCGAAAAAAATTATCTGTACTTACAGTGCCAAAAATGACAACTTTTGAAATACTTGATTCTTTATCTTATTTACTTGTAACTATTTCAAATGTCCTATTTTATATAAAGTTCATATCTTCAATCATTTTTTCTATAACTTCGTCAGATAAAGAATCTGTTCTATTCTTGAAATCTTCCATAGAATACCTGGCTCCGATAAGTACAAAATCAATTGAATATCTAAGACCATCTACTTTTTCTTGACATTGTCAGATTTTTCGATTTCAGATATCTTGATTTCGAACGTCTCAAAAGATTTTTCTGAATTTCCAACAAATTCATTTGTTACTCCACATTACTCAAACCGTCATTCTCGGTGATTTTCTTTAGATTCAAATTTTACGTATATGTATTTTAATCTGCTCTTAATTCTTAAATTTCTCAAAGAATTTTAAACACCAATAAAATTGAAAAATATTATTTTATAGTTATTTATATATCATAAAAATTTAATATTTTTGTGTCTAAAAAATTAAAACTTAAATCAATACAGAAACAAAAATCGAGGTCAATTACATAAAATTTTTTCTTTAATTACATAAAAGACAAAATACATTAGTTTTAATTTTTCAAAAATCTAACATAGATTAATAGAATTATTAAATTTGAAACTAGAATTTAAAATGATGTAAAACTTACCTTAATCAAAATAAATAATAAGTTAGAATTGTTTAAAGAATTAAGATACTTCATTGAAACGTTTGAACAGTGGTAGAATTATAATTTAATGTTTTATATTTTATCAATTCCATCTGTCATAATATATATTGCTTTAATGTTGCAATTACGCATTGTTCTGTGTCACTAACACTTTGGCTCCAGATTAAAATTTCTCTCAATTGAATATAAATAAATAGAGACCACTAAATATTCAAATATTAAATAGAGACAACTAAATATTAAAATATTAAGTAGAGACAACTAAATATTAATATATTACATTCCTTGCTATCGTATAATATATTTTTCGGAAAAAATTAATCAAAATATAGAAATTTTCACTCTTGAGTTTCCACACATTTAGATTTTTCCAGTATCTAAAACTGGCGACTAATGTATAATTCAAAAGTATTTTAAATTGTCTCTATTTGTATTAATTTCTACTTTTCTTAATAATTTGCTCCTGCTGAAGAGCATTTTGCGGATATTTTTAAATTATGGACTTTGGAAAAATAAAAACTTCTTTAAATTATAATTCTACATGTATGTTTCAAACTCAAAAGCATTAACAGACCAGAACATGAATAACAGAATGAGAAGTAAATACGGATAAACCATTTGTTAGTCCTTTCTTTGTATTTTATCATTTCTACATAAGAGAAATTCTAGTTTCATTTTAACTCAAATTAAAGGATTCAAAATTGCACTGCATTGATACTTCAACGATCCCAATAATCCATAGACTACAGAGGTGTAAAAATGAATAATAGTGAAATTTATTGTAAAATTTTGATATGATAAAGAAATGTTACATTATTTAAAAAAATATATTGATACATTTACTATCTACTGTGCATTTCCTTGTTTTATTTTAAACATTCGATACAGTTTTTGACACGATTTGACACAGTTTGTATGAGTTTTTGGCAATTAATTTTTATTTTGTTGTCATGCTGCCATATTCAATTGAGTGTTTTTCTCAGGTCATTCTTGTTTGTGATGCTGCGTTTCTTTACAACTTTCATTCTTTCTTTACAATGGCTCAAAGATTCTCTAATGGGTTTCATATATGGACTGTTGTAGGCCACAGAAGGGTTTTTGTATTTTTTTAATCCAAAATTTTCGATTACAGATGGAGCTTTATGGCACGGAGCTCCATTATGCATGAATATGCAATCTCCATTTGGAAACCAGCCGTTTAATTGTGGAATTAGTCTTTTTCAAGTACTTTTTTTATTGATACTAGTCCATCATGCTTTCTACAATGTATAAATATCCAGTACCCTGAGCAGACATCACGCTCCAAATCATTACTTTAGCAAAATATTTAACCATTTGTGCTATGCAGTTTGGGGAAATTTTCTCAATGGTTCTTCTCTTCACATAATGACTGTCTTCGTTTGATATCGTAAATATAGATTCATCAGAAAAACATACCTAATAGATAAAATATAATTTAGAATATATAATTTATAGAGAAATAGACTAACTACAGTTTTGAGGGCACTACATTTTTAACTATTTTTAGAAAATACAAGTTTTCTTGAATTTTATTTCTTTTCAACTATTAAAATGCCAATTATGTAAAATCTTACCTTAAAAGTTTCTACACATGAAGTTGTATTTATTCTATGATGTTCGTATCAGCTTGTAAATATGTTGTTATGTTATTAAAGTGAAAGCTTCAGAATTTTCTGTCTCACATTTCATTTAAAACGTTCTTAAAAGAAAATTAGTGAACATACCGCGAATTTGGATGTTGTAAATGTATTTAGACTAAACAAATCAACAGCTGTATGTGTATGTTACACCAAAATCTATTTTTTTTATAAAATGAATCTTTTAAATGAATTTAAAATGAACTGCTAATTTTACTCAATCTACCCCACAAAACATTTTCTGAAGCATTTCAAACATGCTTTATTTCCTGCGTAGTATTTGCAGAGTTTAACCATTAATCATTCTTGAAAAAATATCTCTTACAATTTACAAAAGAAATCGTTTCATTTCTAATTTGATTGATCCTAACTGAATGTTGTTTTTTTATCCAATGAAACGAGATTCTATCAAATCTCTCTATCTTGTTTTCCAATCATTTTTTTTTTGACTAACCAGAATCTCAACATTTTTCTTGCTTAGAATACTTTATGAGACTCTTTTAGAGATTCTTTCAAGTTAATAGTATCTTAATATATTTATTGAAATGGCATTTACCTGCAGAGTGCCAAAATATAGCATTATTGTATTATTATTTTATTTTCACAAATATTATCATAGATATTCTATACAAAGTTGACAAAACAATAATTTTTTTTTATAAGAGAAGGTGGAACCCATAAGAAAATGCTTAAGCAGGAATTGCTTCATTGACAGACAATAATTCTACAAAATTAGTTACAGTAAAAAATGCATCTTACATTGGCTAGTCTAACTCTAAAACAAATGTTAATGTAGCCTAAAGTAAACAAAATACTATTTCTATAAAACTTAATTGTGTGTTATTCTCTTCTATTATTTTTTTTTATTAAAATTAAACTTTAATGTATATATAATCATTAAAGTATAATAAGGTCAGTTATGATGGTTGTTTAATTGTTTAATTAATTGTGTTTATGACGGTCAATTATCAACACGAGTGATATAGGTCTTAATAGGAGGGGGTGGCCATCCGTAAAGACCTTTCTAAGGGAACCTAACCCGTATTTACGCCAGGAAAACACAGGTTCGAAGAAAACCACGGAAAACTCCGAACGATTAGGTTGTGGGGCACGATTGTGTCTGAACCCAGTTACTATCGTCTACCAATTTCGAAACAGTTATTATGATGAAGTTAGCATTTGAGGCTCCTATTCTTGGTATTTCTGAATAAAAAACAACAAAATGTATTCCACTATTAAAAATTATAGAATGTTATTCCCATAAAATCTAAACCCGACATCATTTTCATTTTCTCAAATTTTACGCAAGAACCTTTCAACCTTCATACAGCCTTTTCTAAAAACTGGTATTTTATTTTATTACTTTAAAATCATTTTAGCTAAAAACATGAAGTTACGATTGTCAGCAACATCTTCGTATGTGAATACACTATATTGCCATTGATTATGGGACACTTTCGATTTTAGACATTTTACTAAATATCTAGAAAAATACATGAGGAATCATCTCGAAACTCTTAGTGTATAAATATAATAGTATAAGTCATACATCTCCGTGGAGATTTTTTCCCGAAACTCCAAAGGGGGCCGTCAACAAATTAAAAAAGAATGAATATCTTTTGAATAACCTTGTCAAAACTAATATAGCAAAAGAGCTCAAACTCTAGATTGTAATTGAATGCCTTATTGTAATAAGCCTTGTTCATTTTTATGCAAATAGCATGCATACTCGCAGAGTAATTAAGGTTTTTATAAAAATGATCCCAAAATTTTCCAAGTTTTTTCCTTATAATTTTCAGAGTTCTTAATATAAAATATTATTTTTTTCAGAAAATATGACAAGTAGCATTGCACACAGTACCCTGTAATCAGAATTAAAAAATAATGAAAATTGTATAAAAAATGAGTTGATTTACTAAATAATTTTTTACTGCGCATGCGTCAACGATATCAAAATTTCATTTGCATATTATGTTAGCTAAATGTATAGAGCAACTTTTGTGAAAGTCACAAAATCATAACTTGAAAATTCTGACAATAATCGTCAATTGAATAAGTCGAAAATCCGTTATTCTCAAAATGAAGCAAAAACAAGAGGGGTTGTATCCATATATTCATTGATTAGTGTCAATATAGAATACACAATATGGGATGTACTACTGCATTTGGATAAAATCCCTCATTTTTTTGCTTCATTTTGGAAACAACGGATTTTGTCCTTTTTCTATAGACGATTACTTTCAGAATTTTCAAGCTATGATTTTGAGACTTTTACAAAAGTTGCTCTATACATTTAGCTAACATAATATGCAAATGAAATTTTGATATCTTTGATGCATGCGCAGTAAAAAATTATGTAGTAAACCTACTCATTTTTCATACAATTTTTATTATTTTTTAATTCTGATTACAGGGTACTGTGTGAAATGTTGTTTGTCATATTTTCTGAAAAAAATATTATTTTATATTAAGAACTCTGAAAATTATAATGGAAAAACTTGGAAAAATTTGGGTCCATTTTTATAAAAACCTTAATTACTCTGCGAGTGTGCATGCTATTTGCATAAAAATGAACACAGTGTATTACAATAAGGCATTCAATCATAATCTAGAGTTTGAGCGCTTTTGCTACATTAGTTTTGACAGGGTTATTCAAAAGATATTCATTCTTTTTTAATTTGTTGACGGTCCCCTATGGCGTTTCGGTAAAAAATATTCACGGAGATGTATGACGTATACTATTATATTTATACACTAAGACTTTCGAGATCATTCCTCATGTATTTTTCTAGATATTTAGTAAAATGTCTAAAATCGCAAGTGTCCCATAATCAATGGCAATATAGTGTAGTTACACTCATAACATTAGATTCTAATCTCAGTACCAAAGAGTAAAAATTGCCGTAGTTATGCTTTTTAGACGCATCTATGTTAAAATGTTTAGTTTTATCTAAGAAAATAATCATTTAAAAAGCACGTCATATTCACTTACGTAAACATTTCACACAAATATAGCTTTAGTACAAGTGTAGAAAAAAGTAATGCGGAAGCTTTATGAGGAAAAATGAATGTTTTCAAAAGTCGTACACAATTTTTCATTCAAAACATTTTAGCTTAGCATGTCCCTTATGGGATTTTACATCACTAAATACTATACAACACTAAATTTAAACCATCCAATTTTTGTTAAAAAGTTTTTTTAAATATTTATCAGCGCGAATTCGAATATGTAAAATTCATTATTTCGCTATTCTCTGAAACAATGAAAGTTATCCAATTACAATTATTTGACAGAAATTCCATAAAATTCTTTAAAATTAAAAATATAAAAATGGAGATATAAAAAAAAACAACTAGTGCGGAAACATCAAGAAATGCGTAGCTTTGAGTTTCAAAATATTCTGTATATATATTAGTAATATGTTATATATATTAGTATAAATATTAGTAAAATAGGTTCAGTAAGAAGCTCAAGGAAGAACACTAAAAAATTCTCTTGTAATTTAAAAATAGGGATTATATAAAATTATGAAGAATTAATTTAAGCAAATAATGCTAGTAAAATGTTTTAAAGAATAGTGATAATATTTTATTCTGGACAGAAACTTGGGGAACCTGATATTATTTTTAAATTCAAATTATTGCGAATTCCATTGTTTCCTTTCTACGTCGTCGACGTGAACTCATCCAGTCGAGAATCAAGTTCTGTAATATAAATCGCTATTTTTTTGGTCGAAGATTCCCTATCAGGCCATGCACACTGCTTGTAACGGCTCATTTATAAAGACCCGCATTTTTTGTAAAACATCTCATTTTATCAGTGAGATATTTTGAGGACTGCATTCTTAAATGTAAAATATTTTCACCTGTGGGAGAATTTTAAAATAGCTGGTGTAAAAATGACGCATTCCTAGAAGGCTCGATAATTTCAATTTTAAGAATTATAATACACATATTTTAAAATAAAATGGTGTTATTTGTATCAGCTAAAGCATTTCAATTTTACGATCAAATGTTAAACGACATCTATAGAAAACCTTGCACATTACGTCATTATCGCGGAATAATACACAAACCTAGCAAAAAACAATCTTTCCATTTAATAAGAAAATCAGGTATCTAATGATCATGCGCCTTCATTTGTTTGATCAGAATAGCCCCATTTTTAAATGTAAATCATTTATTTATATTTTTTCAGAATTTGGAAAAATATTTTATTCATGGATTAGTGAAATTGAATTATTTCGACTACTGGATACGAATTGTATAAAAGCGGAGAAAACAAGTTACACAATTATTCTTTAAAATAAATTTTTCCAAAAGGAACTTGTTGTATCGTGTGTAAAGTAAGCCTGTAGCAGACTAAAAATTATTCAATTGATAAATAAAAACGAAATAAAATAAAAATTCATCGGGTTTTGTAGTAGGCGATATTTTTAACGTAGCATGCATTTTAGTTTCAGTTTTAGGTTTTATGAGAAATTGGCAATAAAAAATATATTGCAATCATTTATTTTCATTGAGTTAAAAGAAAGAATAGAGATGAAGAATAGCTGGTTTGGATTACGCCAAAAATGCAACCCTAAAATCCACTATATTGGGCCCACACACAACCACGCGCTTTTGCAACAAAATGAAGAAAAGTTTTAGTAATACGCTTTTTAATTCATAATGCAATAAAACGCTACATTAGAATGCCTAAATATAATCAGGTAATTTTCAATTAGAGAAAAAATGCAAGTTTAATGTCAAAGAATTTGGTCCTTGTTCCCCGTGATTGCTTTGTTTTGTCCGAATGAAACTATTTACATTTGAGCGGTAACACGCATCTTATTCCAAGCCCATTTAACGACATAATGAAAATCCATCAATCTTTTGATATGATGTTTTCCCTTTATTGTTAAAAGAAATGGAATACTTCTGTTGCCACTATTACAAAATTGGAATTAAAAGCTGTAAAAAAATTTATCCCCCAAAAATAAATTGAGATGCAAATTTTAAACAGATTATATTTAAAAATACATTTTATCCCATATGTGACAATGCAGAAATTGAAAATTTGCGATATTTAAAAGTTTAGAAATTTGCAGTAGAGAAAATTGCATAAACGAAATTTCATTTCAAATTTCAAATGTGATAAGGTACCCTGGGGTAATAACGCCAGGCGGGGTAATAACGCCAAGAGCTTATATTTTGCATAATTATGAAATAATCAGGAAAATGACACCCATGTGCTCTGCGCAGAAGGGTTTTGAGTTATATAAATCGCAAAAAACAGCTTCAAGTTAATTTGTTTCATTTTTAGATCTTATTGTTTTTACAAACAACTAAAATTAACGCTTGATCTAAAATTTGCGATATACGTTTTGTATATGTGAAGACTATCTTTTTATCCGGAAATACTTTCTTAATTACATAAATTTGTAGTGAATTTCATGTACTTTTAAAATATCGTTGAAGATTTTGGATATCTTCTCGAGATAATTTGTAATTTAAAATGTACTGCGCAATAACTATACCGGGGTAATAACGCCAATCCTTGACTTTAGTACCCCGGTTGATTCCTTACAGTGGCCGAGCTACATCCTAAATGCTGATTCAAATAGACACAGTTAAAATTGTCCAATGTTTCTCATATTTCTATTTAAGCGGTCCTTTTTAAGCAAAAAGAATCTCACGGTCTGATATTCTTTGTATTTTTAGAATTGGGCTATCTACATGCAGTTATTCCATCTTATTTCATAGTTTGTTTGCATGGCGTTATTACTCATATAGGTGGGTAATAACGCCAAATAGCATGGGTCAAGAAAAAACGCCATTACATTTTATAAATGCATATCTGTTAAATTATTTTATTTTATATAGATAGTCAATGAGTTGCTGTATCAGATCCTATATTTGTTTGAAAAATACAATCTAAAACTAAGCCGTGAAAATTGGTAGAACCTTAACGTGGCGTTATTACCCTAGGGTACCTTATATGCGTTACGCACATATACGTTTCTCCTTTATAATAGAGATAATGTTTTCCTAAATCAGTAGGGATTTTTTTTACTTTTGTATCAATATTATATTACATCAGTAATTCTCTGCTTTAATTTAAAATATATTTAATAATACATTTATTTGTTCATGCCTTTATTAATTTTCTTTAGTTTCCATTTTATTGAACTTAGATATTAGGCACGCCAATTATATGCTACTTAAGCTAACTACGATTAGCCTTATATTTTGACATTTTTCTTATTCTTTTTACTTATACTTTTCATTTAATAATCTTATGCATTTTGCGGAAATGAAATCAGCGTAAAAATAAATGTAGAAAGGAGTAGTTTCTGATCATGGAACAATCTCTTATTTACAAATTTTATACATGAAAATAGAACTATCAGGTAATGACATTCATTGACATTTATGACACGCAAATGTCGAAGTTACAAAGTTGCATTTATCGAATGTAATTGAATGCAAGTCTAATTCTTATCTGCGAGAATTATTAATTGTAAGGTAATATTTCAAATACATATAATATTATATTAAAAATTACAATTTTCTAATTATTAAACCGATGTTTAGAAACAAATATAAGGTAACCTGGGGTAATAACGCCACGTTAAGGTTCTACCAATTTTTACGGCTTAGTTTTAGATTGTATTTTTCAAACAAATATAGGATCTGATACAGCAACTCATTGACTATCTATATAAAATAAAATAATTTAACAGATATGTATTCATAAAATGTAATGGCGTTTTTTCTTGACCAATGCTATTTGGCGTTATTACCCACCTATATGGGTAATAACGCCATGCAAACAAAACTATGAAATAAGATGGAATAATTGCATGTAGATAGCCCAATTCTAAAAATACAAACTCTATAAACTTAGAAATTGACAAATTGCATCCTAAGCTATTGAAAATGTTCAATTTTTTGTGAAAGTGTAAGAAAAATAAAGGTGTGGTGTGGGAGGAGGGGATGAGGCAAAAGAATATCAGACAGTGAGCTTCTTTTTGCTTAAAAAGGACCGCTTAAATAGAAATATGAGAAACATTGGACAATTTTAACTGTGTCTATTTGAATCAGCATTTAGGATGTAGCTCGGCCACTGTAAGGAATCAACCGGGGTACTAAAGTCAAGGATTGGCGTTATTACCCCGGTATAGTTATTGCGCAGTACATTTTAAAATACAAATTATCTCGAGAAGATATCCAAAATCTTCAACAACAATTTAAAAGTACATGAAATGCACTACAAATTTATGTAATTAACAAAGTATTTCCGGATAAAAAGATAGTCTTCACATCACAAAACGTATCTCGCAAATTTTAGATCAAGTGTTAATTTTAGTTGTTTGTAAAAACAATAAGACCTAAAAATGAAACAAATTAACTTGAAGCTGTTTTTTGCGATTTATATGACTCAAAATCCTTCTGTGCAGAGCACATGGGTGTCATTTACCTGATTATTTCATAATTATGCAAAATATAAGCACTTGGCGTTATTACCCCGCCTGGCGTTATTACCCCAGGGTACCTTATTTTATATGCTCATAACAGTAGAAATGATTCTTGATCTGGCGAGAAAGGTTATAATAATATAAGGTACCCTGGGGTAATAACGCCACGTTAAGGTTCTACCAATTTTCACGGCTTAGTTTTAGATTGTATTTTTCAAACAAATATAGGATATGATACAGCAACTCATTGACTATCTATATAAAATAAAATAATTTAACAGATATGTATTCATAAAATGTAATGGCGTTTTTTCTTGACCAATGCTATTTGGGGTTATTACCCACCTATATGGGTAATAACGCCATGCAAACAAAACTATGAAATAAGATGGAATAATTGCATGTAGATAGCCCAATTCTAAAAATACAAATTCTACAAACTTAGAAATTGACAAATTGCATTCTAAGCTATTGAAAATGTTCAATTTTTTGTGAAAGTGTGAGAAAAATAAAGGTGTGGTGTGGGAGGGGGGGGATGAGGCAAAAGAATATGAGACCGTGAGCTTCTTTTTGCTTAAAAAGGACCTTTTAAATAGAAATATGAGAAACATTGCACAGTTTTAACTGTGTTTATTTGAATCAGTATTTAGGATGTAGCTCGGCCACTGTAGGGAATCAACCGGGGTATTAATGTCAAAGATTGGCGTTATTACCCCGGTATAGTTATTGCGCAGTACATTTTAAAATACAAATTATCTCGAGAAGATATCCAAAATCTTCAACAACAATTTAAAAGTACATGAAATGCACTACAAATTTATGTAATTAACAAAGTATTTCCGGATAAAAAGATAGTCTTCACATCACAAAACGTATCTCGCAAATTTTAGATCAAGTGTTAATTTTAGTTGTTTGTAAAAACAATAAGACCTAAAAATGAAACAAATTAACTTGAAGCTGTTTTTTGCGATTTATATGACTCAAAATCCTTCTGTGCAGAGCACATGGGTGTCATTTACCTGATTATTTCATAATTATGCAAAATATAAGCACTTGGCGTTATTACCCCGCCTGGCGTTATTACCCCAGGGTACCTTATTTTATATGCTCATAACAGTAGAAATGATTCTTGATCTGGCGAGAAAGGTTATAATAATATAAGGTACCCTGGGGTAATAACGCCACGTTAAGGTTCTACCAATTTTCACGGCTTAGTTTTAGATTGTATTTTTCAAACAAATATAGGATATGATACAGCAACTCATTGACTATCTATATAAAATAAAATAATTTAACAGATATGTATTCATAAAATGTAATGGCGTTTTTTCTTGACCAATGCTATTTGGGGTTATTACCCACCTATATGGGTAATAACGCCATGCAAACAAAACTATGAAATAAGATGGAATAATTGCATGTAGATAGCCCAATTCTAAAAATACAAATTCTACAAACTTAGAAATTGACAAATTGCATTCTAAGCTATTGAAAATGTTCAATTTTTTGTGAAAGTGTGAGAAAAATAAAGGTGTGGTGTGGGAGGGGGGGGGGATGAGGCAAAAGAATATGAGACCGTGAGCTTCTTTTTGCTTAAAAAGGACCTTTTAAATAGAAATATGAGAAACATTGCACAGTTTTAACTGTGTTTATTTGAATCAGTATTTAGGATGTAGCTCGGCCACTGTAGGGAATCAACCGGGGTATTAATGTCAAAGATTGGCGTTATTACCCCGGTATAGTTATTGCGCAGTACATTTTAAATTACAAATTTTCTCGAGAAGATATCCAAAATCTTTAACAACAGTTTAAAAGTACATGAAATGCACTACAAATTTATGTAATTAACAAAGTATTTCCGGATAAAAAGGTAGTCTTCACATCACAAAACGTATCTGGCAAATTTTAGATCAAGCGTTAATTTTAGTTGTTTGTAAAAACAATAAGACCTAAAAATGAAACAAATTAACTTGAAGCTGTTGTTTGCGATTTATATGACTCAAAACCCTTCTGCGCAGAGCACATAGGTGTCATTTACCTCATTATTTCATAATTATGCAAAATATAAGCACTTGGCGTTATTACCCCGCCTGGCGTTATTACCCCAGGGTACCTTATTACAACCTCTTCCAATTTACACTCGATTACGAAAAGTATTATTTATCTTCCGAAACCAGCAGGTTTCCCACATTTAAAGAATCATTTCAGAAGGAAAAGTTTACTTTGCTGACTGTAATTTTCGAAAATTTTCATAGTAGTTTTCACAATGTGTTCTCTCAATTTTCTTTAATCGCAATGAACACGAAATATCTGTTTTCAAGTAAGCATTATCATGGTCAACAAACATGTTCTGAAACAAACATACAAAATTAGCAAATTAATAAAAATTCTTTTGTTACTCTTGCATGTTTAAATTACATTATGTTTCTGAAAATTTTTACTTAAAGAAGGATAACATACAATAAACTGATATTTCATGTTTATTCCGGATTGAGAAAACAAATAATTACTCGGAATTTCTTTTTAATTATAAGTAAGAAAAAACTAATAATAACTTTGTTTCGGAAATAATCATCGTGGTGTTTTCACTATATATTTATTTCTGACAATAAAAACCGTTTTTTGAATCGTAGGTACTTTTCATTGCCGTATATACTCACGTAGTCGACCCCTACTATTCAGAAAAATATATATTGAACACCAATATTTTTGACTAATTATGCTCGCCTATTTAAATCTTAGAAAATTGTCGTAACTTCTGCAGTTCAATAAAAAAAGATTACATTTTTATATAGTGATATTCAATCTATTATTTCTCTCTAAATTTAGGCCGATATATACATTAATATATAGGATAATTTATACTTTTTTATCAAGTATTCAAAAATTTTGTTGCTAGAGGAACATTTTTTTTAATTTTGCAGTACAAAATATGTAATTAAGTATCTTTATCTTATACTAATCGAGCTTTAAGACTGGCAAAAATGAAAGTGGATGATGGATAAAAAACTCTTGAAAATGACGCCCATTCTTAGTATGATCGGTGAAGTGAGAGTAATATTACTGCTCTCTGCTGTTAGATACAAAACTGTATATCGGCAGAAAAAGCGTGAATTTCCGACACAAAATGTTGTATTTCTTTCATGACAATGTCCTACCGCATGTGGCACTTTTAACTCAAATAAAACTGAAAACAGATTTGAACTATTTTCAGAATATTCTAGCTATTGCTTTTATTTAGCTTTCTGCATCTAAAAACTATTTCGGTCACCAAAAAATGTACTACGACATAATCAATCTTTGGATGATAAGGCCGTCGAAACAATTATGTGCCGTTCACTTTCCAGCAAGCATGTTTCATTCTTCGGTCATTGAATATAAAATTTTGTTTAAGAAAAATTCTCATTTATGTCATCCTTATCACACTTAAATCAGTATTTTTAGGCAGTCTTAAAATAATCCTCATACAACTTTAAGATAAAAATGGATTATATTTCTACGCTGTCCTTAACTTGTATTCTTAAATTCATATTCACAATTTTTGACACATTTACGAGATTATTTTCATCCGTTAAATGGGTTTGGGGCACATTTTAAAATAACTGAATTAAAATTTCGAAATTTTCTGTGATTGTTAACCATACCATTCGCATACAAAATCGCATGATAAAACTGGCAAATTAAAATGGTTATAACTCGAACAATTATTTGCAGACTTTCATTTTTTCATTTAAATAATAATAACATATGATAATAATAATAAATTGAAATATAATTTTTTGTTTATTTTGATTCAGCATTTTTAAAATATTAATTCAACTAAAAATAAAAAATATATAAATTATTATTATTATTAGAATTATGTAATTTCAATTTATTTTCATTTAAATAAACCGAATTATAAAATCTTTTATTCTGATTCAGCATTTAAAGAAATTAACTTTTGAAAGAATTAAAAATATTTAAAGAACATTCTTTGAAAAATATGATGCAACTTAAAAAAAGTCATATTTTCAAAGTAAGTTTTTATTTTAATTTGGAGATTCAAAGTTAAAGTGAAACTAGTCGTTGGGGGCCATAGTAATACTTACCATCGTGAACATGCACAGTATAAAATATGGAAATAAAATACGTGTAAAGTATTTATAAAATGCATTACAGCTCTAAAATAAAATTTAAACGCATATTAAATATTTTAATACATAGTAATGTTTTATTACGGAATTTCGTATACTATTTGATTGTCCAGATTACCAATCAACAAATGACCTGTCTACAAATTATATAAAAATCCAAACTACTCACAAAATTATACAAATTGGCTTTATTTTTATTTTAAATAACGAAAGAACATATAAATTAGTAAAAGATTAAGAAAAATACAAATAAAACATTAAAAATCACTTCCTGACGTGAAAAACATGTTTCATATCAAGTGAATGTGATATTTGCGACATGCCTATATATGCATTTAAACTTGTAGTTTAGCAATTGGTCGACAGGAAAATCAAGTAGTACTGAACTGCGTAAAAGAACATCCTTATAACTCCAAAAATGGTAATCATACTAACTAACAGTTTACTGCGTCGGATTAAACGTCCAATTTCAATTTAAAATATATTTTTGACTTGAAATTTGAATAAAATACAGGGTCATTAATAATCGAAAAATGTGGCAAATATTATTACAAATATCTCGGCAACTAATTGTGCAAGTGTCTTCATTCTTTATGCAAAATTTATATTTGTTCATTTTTTTTTTATATTTTCTTCTTATACTAAAATCTTAGAAAACTTTCATATACCTTACACCAGAAAAGATATTTCAAGAGTCCGAAAAAATAGTTCCGGTTGATCGATGTTACTGATATTAAATAGGCTTCCATCCATTAATACATAATAGTACCCAGCAAATTTCAGGTCTCTATCTCACTTTGTTCGGAAGTTAGAGCGTTTATAGGCACACAGGCATACATACAGACAGACAGACGGACGGCAAATCTTTTTTCTAAAAACATGTTTTCCGAAATCTTCAGTGTCTGAAACGGGTAAAACAGCTAAAAAATTTTGATTTTCAAAACGATTTCTTGACTTGCCTTATGCTACGTATTATGAGTAAAAAATATCCTATACTAGGTTGATGGTAAAAAATACCCTACACTAAGTATGATGGGTAAGAAATACCCTGTGCTACGTTTCATGAGTTAGTAATAAATGAAAAACACAGGTTCTAAGTTTGAAACATTTATCTTTAACGGTTCTTGACTTATAGCAATTTAAAAACGAGAAATGATTAAAATTTTCATCATGAAGAAAAACGCATCTTCCATGCAAGTTTTTTCCACGAAAGCTAGAAAACTAGATTTCGAAAACAAACCAAAATGAAAAATATAATATTTCCTGTTCCAACTAAGATAGAAAAACGATTTATACGTCATTTTATGTAGAAAGAACAGAGAAATTATTAATGCAATAACATTTTTAAAGAAAATTTGAATATTTCTCTCGTCTAGAGCCCCTTAAATTAATGAGACATGAAGATACTATTTCCGAAATTAAATTTAAAGATACCGTTATTTGTTAGACTTAGTAAATAAGTTTCTGAAAAATGATTTATCATTTAATGTTTTATATGACAATTTAAGGATTATAAAAACTGAAAATAGACTCTGAACAACTTTTAAAATATTCTGTCGTCACTGCAACTTAAGCCTATTTGGGCTAAGATAGCAATAGATAGTCAATTTGAGGATGATATGGTAAATATCAGATAGAAATTCCCTTAAACGAAGGGGATTTTAAATTATATGAAGACACTCTTTTCTATTATTTTTTTTTTTTTTGAAGAAGAAGAAGAAGAAGAATTTGAAATATATATTTGCGTTACAATTGCTTGCGATTGAATCTAAGCACCTAGAGTAAGCAAAATAAAGTTAAGAAACACCCAAATATATATATTTAAAGGCTATAACTGAAATTGTGGAGCAAGAGTTGCTTAAAGTAAATCCAGGATGCACTAACATAGCTCAGTTATCAAAAAGTTTTCTAGTTTCAATGGTTGAAAGTTATCAAATTATCATGAAAACTGTAAGGAATAGTAAAATAAAATCTGTTACATAATGCACAGTATCCCCAATTTAAATGATTCCTCACACAGTAAAAGAACTTTTTCAAAAGCGTTAAATTGCAAGTTTTCAATAACCAATTTTGGAATGCTCAAATTGTTAACTAACTACATCGTGTACCCCTGTTACTAGCAATGATGAACATGCTAGGTGTACTTAGCCAAATTGTAACTTTTTACATCATTAATAATTTATTGTGATCATCTGTCTTATGTTCATCTGTCGTATAAAACCTCAATTTTCTCTTTTTCATTGCGTATTTGAGCCACGGATTGAATAATAAAAAAATACTTTTTAGGGTTTCTAATAAGTTATTACGCTGAAACCTCCAAATAAGGGACACCTATGGGGCCGCAACTTTTGTCTCTTAAATAGAGGTGTCCCTTATTCGGAGTTTCTTATACAGTGAAACTTCCAAACAAGGGACATCTATGGGACCGCAACTTTTGCCCCTTAAATTGAGTTGTCCCTTATTCGGAGTGTCCCTTATTTGGCGGTTTCACTGTATTAGGGTTCCATAGAAATAAAGTAAAAACGAAACCATTTTAATATTACTCCTGTGGCTATCTTTCTGTCACAGTCATTTCACTCGTTAACTATGGAATGTGAAAAGTTCACATTGGGGGTAGTAATAAACATTATTAACTAACATGTTTACAGATTATTAAACATTCTCAAATGTATTTAGGGAAAATATAGAAGGGCTAAATAAATTACTTGAAAAAAATTATTCTTTTTATATCGTGCGGGGTGTCATCTGAAAGCTATAGTAACACTAAACACAAAATACTGTTATTTTTATGTTATATACATTTTGAGATATCGTCGACAATGTATTGCAAAAATATTTTCCCCCTGCAATCTACTTCCGAATCTCTTGAAACTAAAATTATGAAAAAATTAGAAATAATAAATGTTAATATTAACCTTACAATAAAGCTATAGCGATTAACCTAGGAAATATAGTTTTTAAGCAAAGCGAATTTTTCAGTTCTGTTCAAATTTCAATTTGCGAACATTCAACGAAAGTGTTAAATAGAGCTAGAAGTATCTACATTATCAGAAGTATAAAAGCATCGCTGATAATGCTTTGAGAATAAAATCATCTGTAATTAGCTGAGATATAATGATTAAGGCATGGGGGCAGTTTAAACATACGAAAAGACAAAAACGGGAAACTCAGCGTACTATCGGCTTTTAAAGACTAGAGAACAATTTTATTACATTTGTGTATATATTTGTGTGATATATTTGTGTTATGTAATGTCCAGTAAAAGTATAAAAGCAATAACCTACAAATTGTTAAAAACAGAATATTTTAACTAACAATAATCACATAAATACAATGGAATTCGAGACTAATTTGCATTGAGTGCATCTGTCTATGCGCCTCCCATGTCTGTAAAACATGATAAAAAATCCTATCTGCAAAGATATTGATAAGACACAGGTGGCGTTGCAAATTTATGGGAGCCTTTTGAAATGCGCACAATGCTACGTTAAAACTTTCAACAAGGGTTTGCTAAACTACACTGTAAAAATAATAGATTATTACTATTCTAAATTTACTTTTATGAAATGCCCAATACAGTTTAAATTTGCAAGGCTTTTATTATCATTGACGAATTTAGTTCATCATAAAAATAATAGTAGAAGATTAAGAATAGAGTTAAGAGTTATGCAGAATAGCAATATTTCATATTATTTGGATTCATATCTCTTTGAACATTTATGGCATACCCATTCATACTTTTCTAGTATATACAGCTATACTGTAACCTACATTGTATAGTTTTTTTACAAATTCCTATTACTTTTTTATCAATTTGTTTAGCAATATTACAATTAATATTTCATTTATTTATCGAACCAAACATTCTGAGCGCGAGTAATATTTGCAATTGACTGTTTATTGTATGTAAGACATCTCTTAACACTAAATTAGAAACATTCAACTTTTTAGTTGAAATCGGTTCTATATGTTTTCCTTTTTGCAATTCCTTTTAAATAATTTTGCTCAAATAAATCAAATGAGAAAATTTATAGATGAAATAACAGAATCTGCAGACCAAATTTCGATACACTGATTAACCACAGAAGAAAATGTATCACGAAAGTAACGAATGAATCGAAAATACTGGAAACGTTTTTTTAGAACACTGGAAAAATTCATGAATGTGGAAATCGTGGGATGAGCTGTTTTTTTTTTCTAATTTTATGTTTTTCAGGGAAATTGTGGGATAAGAGTTGCATTGTTTAAATCTATTTCTATCAAAATAAAGTAATGTAAGTGATGCGTAGTCAACTTAAAACTCTAATTAATCAAATTAGTTAGAGTTCAGAGTGGAAAAATCCAGGCACACATTTTTTTTATTATTACTTAGACATATAAGTACTGTGTTGTTTTTTAGTTTCGTAATTCAGATACAACATAATTTAGCTACTTCTTCAAAACAGTAGTGTATTGGAAGACATTTTTAAAATGTTGTACAGAAGTGCATTAGAATTTTTTTTAAATGCTGCATGTGTTTTCTTTTGAGTTCATTATCGGTAATACACAACGCACAAAAAATGATTTATCAGTGTTTCTTTGTTTCACTTTCAAAATTTTATTCAGAATTTAATTAGTTTCGTTTCGATTAATTTTTAAATACTACAATACAAAAAAACTGAAACTCCCCTTAAAGTTCAAGTTGAAAACTCTTACTTCTTCCTTCAAGAAAAAAAATTGCTGAAAAAAGTGACATAACAAATCTTTGTATTAAATTGCTTTGTCTGACTAGTTAACTTGTTTTGAACTGGTTACATTTTATGAATTAAAAAAAAATTAAAATTTTTCATTGAATTATACTTTAAACAAAATTTATGCTATAAATCGTGTGTTAAATATCTTCATAAAATAAATAAATTTATATGTCAATATATATACATAATACACATAAATACGTATAAACGACTTATAAATTTGTTCTGGAACATATCAAATTATATCTGCATTAGCAATTCTGACATCCATCCATTAAAGCAATTCGCGTTCACTCACTATAATATTATTCATAAAATATAAAAATCTGATTGCACTATAAGCAGTTAAATTTCATCAGAATATAAGATGAAAAAATGTGAATATTCTTTTATTGGACTTAAAATGGATGTGGAGCGAAAAATAAATTTTTCAAGAATGTTTCAAACTACCTGCAAAAACATTTATGTTTGTGAAATAAATACAACAATATTTTAAGTCTTACTAAAGAGGTTACATTTGATTTTTGAACATTTAAATGTATAATCTAACATCTCGACACGACCCTTGCACTGAATTTTTCATTATAATTTTCAGTGGGGATTTAGTTCTGAATGGAGACACTGTCCCTCTGAATCGTTTTTTCCAGGTGAGGTGGTCTAAAGAAGAGAAGGCAAAACACAGTGTAGTCGCATAGTAGTTAGGACAATTGCGTCCAGGACTGAGATCTCCTAATGAAATCCCCAACAGCAATATGTTTGTACGTTTAAACGTCTCAAGAGCCTACACTACTTAATGAAAAAGACCCGAATGATAATGTTAAGTCTATAGAGGAGTTCTTTTCAAATATATCGCTCAAATTTTAATATTTTTACATGATATTTTTGAATACGATAGCTGAGGACGATCTACAACAAGGCTAGTTTTTAGTTTTTCGATTTTGGCTACATATTTTTTATATTATTATAGTTTTAATTTCAAAACCGATTCTAATTGATTTCGAAAGTTAAAGTAATTTTTAAAAATCTGAAACCAAAATTAAAAAAGTAAAATCTATCCCGGTTGTAGATCGTCCTTGGCTTTCCTATGCAAAAATATTAAAATTTTTGCGAGATTTTTGAAGTGATTAGTGTGATATCTTAAGTAAAAAAAATGAAGGTGAAACATTTTATTTAATGCGATTTATATAAACGATATGAGTTTTAAGTCGAAAAGATTAATTAAAAATGCTACAGACGAAGTATACATAAATGCCAAGTTTTAGGCTGCTATGTTACAACGAAAATTAATACTAATTTTTGCCTCACTTATTCCCCGAAATTGGAGATCAGATAAAAAAAAAATTATTGAATTTTAGTGGTAATAAAAATCGTACAATTTGGCAGTTACGTGGTTTTTTTAAATTATTATTTTTAGAACGACTTTATAGTTTTTGAAGAATTGTTGCTTTTGCTGGACGATAAATCTGCATTGTGATTACCAGGACATAATTATTTTTCATAAAAATCCCAAGTGTATTTATTATCTTTTAAATACTTTTTAGCAACGATTTCTTTTGGTAGATTTGCGCAACAGAAGATAGTTATTTATAAATGCCAAATCACATTTGCGCATAGAGAAATGTTCGGATAATTTTAAAGAATGATTTTGTAACGTGTATGCACCCAATACCCTTGTTTTAAGAATTTTCTTTGAAAGGATTCGGTGGCAACTTCTAAAGTTACTGCATTTATCTTCGTTAAAAAGATTTTATCATTTAAAATTCAGTGAATTAAAAAATGGAAATTTTTTCGGAAATAAACAACATAAAAAATCCCTAAAAATTTAATGACCTAATCATAAAATGATATTTAAACTTCTAAGACATAAACTCTCTACTGTTAATAAAGTATGGAATCTGAAATTGTATATCTAACTTAAAATCTAGGTAGTACACACTTTTGGGGTATTTGTTGAAGAAAGCTTCGCATTTACCAGATATCGATTTAATGTTTTCCAATAAAAAGTATTTTTTTTTTTTTGCTTAAAATTTTCAAATTCAATTTAGAAAGTTTTTGAATCGTGGAATTAAAGTTTTATTTTCCAAAAAGTGCAGAAACGTATTTTTTTTATCCAAAAGTTATTTGCAGGCGGTGAGAAAAATAGTATTTTAAAAAACAGACGATTTTGTATGTTAAGGGGACTCAGTGGTTGAAAACTTTCCAAAAAATCGATTTTTTTATGATGTAGTTTGATTATTCAATTAATTCTTAACTCAATGCAAAAAGCCGCATAAAAATATTTGCACTTTTAACGGAGTTATAAGCATTTATGTATCGACACTTCCCCGCACCCATATAATTTCAACTTTAAGTCGCGTTTTCTCAAAAATTGATTTTTGACGACTAACACCAAGATTTAAAAAAAAAAAAACTATTTGATAGAATTTCTTAATTTTTTTTGCATGCGTATAACATTATTATCAATATAATGAATTAATATCGTTTACATAGTTTAATATTTTGAGTATTTTTAATGAAAAGAAAGTTGTATTTTTTAAGAGTTTTTTCAATTTTCAAATTTGAGAGTTTTTTTTAATGTTGTTTTTGAGTTATATCCTTAATTCATTCTATGGAGTAAAGTTTCCGGATCACTTTAAAGCAAAAATTAGGTTCTTATGTCAATTCAACGTTAAGATATCTTGGTGTTGGTGATATAGCACATAATTTTTTTTAGAAAATTGTGTTACATAAATTTTGCTATATTTCTTATTATATTAAATTGAAGTACTTCATTTTATAATTTTATAAAACTACAAACATACCTTTAAAATATCAGAAAGTTTAAATTAATTACATTGAATACTTCTGTTTTTATATGGACTCGAAGCGAGAGCTCTGTTTACATTTTTTTCCGTATCGATCAACCCCTGAGCCCCCTTAAGCAACATGCCTTTGTCAAAAAGTTTTGTGAATAGCTTACATTTTTTACTACTCTAAAAAATCAGGTATGCAGACATGTTAAACAGTGGTTTAGCCAGGTAGGGGGTCCAAATGCTCAGGATACCAGTAAAATTTACTTGGCCTTGCTTAACCTCTGACAAGCACACATCTAAACGGTATACCTCTTTAGACATTGAGGGTGAAAAATACCCAACACATTTCATTTTCAAATATCTTCGTCCCTAATAAAGTTAGAGATATTTTTTTAATTGAATCTCAAACAATTCTGCATAAAATAGATACAATGTTATGTTAATTTTTGTCAGTTAAAATAGATAAAAATACCATCGAAGCTAAAAAAGGGCTTTTTTCAGATTTTTTTGTTTTCGTGCCATATCGTTGATTCTAATGGACTAAAATATAAAAAATTTATGTTTTGGAAAGCTTACAACGCAGTTTAAAAGATGGTGAAATCCATTTCTTGATCCACTTCAAAAAGCATAGTTATTTTGCTACTTGCATGCCTTGAAGTGGCGTATACTAAAAAGAAAGTACAGGACAAGTTTTTATTGAAATCAGAGATCTATTATTCATTGTAATCTTTATTTTCAAGCACGAAAATACAAATAAACACAAAAATATATTTTAAGTAGAATTTTTGTTGCAACACTCTAAGCATATATGGCATCGATGTCTTTTACACATAGGTTTTTCACACTGCGGACAAATTATTGTTGTTTTAAGTACTGAGTAATGATAATATAAACATCTTGTTTTTGGTATTGGTATAACTTCAAAATAATTAACAGCAGTTGTTTCGTAGTTAAGAAGTTGAGCTATTGCAGTTTTAATGTTTCTTCATAGCTATGGAATCCCATACCGGCTCAAAGCTTTATCAGATTAAGCGACAAGTCTTTCATGAAAGTCATGAAAGTCTTTTTTTCCTTTACATGATTTAAATTATACAAAATGGCTGTATTAACATTAGCCGCATTTAGCATTCTGTAAAAAACTTTTAAAACATCTCTAAAAATATTTTATACAAATCATATATATATATGACATATACATGTATATAAATACATAAATTTACATAAGCTTATAAATATTTTGTGATACAATTGTAATCAAAATTTATTACTTCCTCTAAATGAAAAAAAAAAACACTCATATGATCTGAGAAAGAACACTTGACTGCCAACACTTAACTGACAAACTGGGTTAAAAGTACCCACAACGTTCTATGCTCACTGCGTCGTAACAATTGAATCTCACTAACGGCTACTGAATACGCTTCTTCAAGGTCTTACCAAAATATCGCCCGAGGGGAAAACTTTTTGTTAAATGTATACGGAGAATTATAACGAAATAAAATTTTGGGGTGGGTACATTGTACCCAGTGTGCTTGTCAAGGGTTAATACTATAATTTTCTCGAATTAGTTAAGGCGAACAGAACTTTACAAAATTAGTTGTAGCCACAGCTTTTCGACCCCTACTCTAGCTACGTCACTGTGTTAAATTTATACTTGTAACTGCGCCATCTTTATTATGATTCATGTCTGACGTTAGCTTTGTTATTTTTATCTTTCATAAACCGTTACGATTAGTATTCTTATTTTAAGTAATTATTCTGTTACTCAATACAAAATAATACAGATTCCCTGTTTCTCAATTCATTTGTTATAGAATATACTTATCACCCTACACTGTAAAAAAAGCCAATTTTTTTTTTATTTAACACTAGAAAGCCCCTGGGGGTTTATTTTGACTCTTATATTTCGGTTCCAACCAGAACTTTTTCTATAAAAATATTTCAAACACACAAAGATGAAAAAAAATAAACAAATTAAAGAGGATTGAAAAACAGTTGTTGGTGATAAAGAATTTTTTTAAATCCTGAGTAAAAATTCCGGTTTTTACAGAGTTAAAAAAATGTAATTTCCAACGAAACTCTACAATCACATTTTCCAAATTACCCACGATTCCAAAATGGGTTCTTTTTCTTTCGAAATCTCAGAAACACATAAATCTTGAAGTTTAAAAATTAATTTATGAAAACAAAGTTTCTTTTTAAGCTACTGATTTTCGTAGACGTTTCCATGTAGATCTTATAGTGTATTTCTCAGTTTTCTTGTGAGGGAGTGCCCCTTTGTGATAAAGGCACTCTAGTATTTTTAGTGAGATCGTGACGTCAATGTTCTAACATGTGTGGCGCAAAAGCGACATCTATCCTTTATTCAACTTTAACTTTCCAGAGTGTGTGTGGCGTCCTCGAGTCTACAGTTAGCTGCGGTTAGCTGCGGTTAGGAGTATTATGGAAATTTATAGCTCCGTCTATAGTTTGCAACGTATAAAAGCTATGAGTTGGAGTGTGTGTTGTGTTGTGATTGTGTTGGGAAGCATCAGGAGCCCGCAAAGCGAGATAGCTAGTGTTGTGAGCCAAGTTAGCTTGTATTGTGAGCTGAGTTACCTAAGAGAAGAGCCTGCGGGTAAGAGTTATTTAATACGTTAAGTATTTTGAGAATAAAGATTGTTTGCAGCCACCGGCTGTTTTATTATAGCTTTAACATAGCATTTAGCCGCAACCTGAAAGTAGAGCCGGCGTGAGTGCCCCGAGTTGAGCTTAAGCCGTGGACGTGTGTATAGTTTACGATTTAATCTCTTAGTATTGTGCTTAGTGACTGAAATCTTGAATATGGCTCCAATTTCCATTGCCCAGAGGTTTAAATAAAGTGTTTGATTACTTTTACTTAAGATTATGTCTTAATTTAACCAACAGAACACCGGCCACGTCGCATTCTTAAATTTTAAGTTTTCTGTTAATTTTAAGTATAAATGCGCTACAATGCATTCAACTAATATATTTTACAGACAAAAAAAATAAATTAACATATACATCATCATTAACATTTATTTGTTTACCTTTGTCATGCATAAAACAAGTTAAACAGCTGAAAATTAAATATGAATTCATAGCATTTTAAAAACAATTATTTTCGATATCAGAAAACAAATTATTAACTATAAAACAGCTCAAAAACCTTGTCAAAAAAATCCATGGCAACAAAATAAACTTTGTTTTAAAAAATGCTTCTTTAAATCTCTAAAATAAATTGGTTTCTAGCTTTCTAATGATCAAGAACTTTTTTCGGTAATTTGGAACCCGTTGTATATTTTTGTATTTGGTTATATTATATTTTCATAGAATATGAATCAAATGTGATTTTTTATCTTGTGTTTATGGAGTTTATTTAATACTTCTATCACAATAGTAATAAGGAAAACTACAGCACTTGCTTAAAAATTGGCATAAAAACATAGAAAATAATTTTTCTATCTAAAAAATTCAAGTTTTAACAAAGATTTCAATTTTGATATTCTCATTCTTTTACTATTCTTGTAAATGTGTGCAGTGTTATACTTTTTTTTTTAATTCTTCAATGAACACAGATTCTATTATGCTTATAAATAAATCTGTTACTTAGTCTTTGTTCATTATATTTCTTTCTATTTAACTACTGATGATTTATCTGCTTCGAAAAATTAACACATTTTAAACTGCGAAAAAATCAAGTTATTCCCGAATTCAATAAAAATCTATAAAGGAAGTATTTCAATACTACATTTTAAGTGCAAAATTCTATTACTATCTAATCAGAGGACGTTTTCAAAACTAATTATAAATTTTAGTTCATACAGATCTCTTTGAATATATAAGAGCAACATTTCCGATCTTTTATATAAGCAAAGAAACTGACACGCAATACCAAAAATATATTAACTTTGCAAAAATGTATATAGATGTTTTATAAAATAAAAAATGTCTTAATTTTTTCTACGCTGGAAATTGCTTACTATATTATCGGAGCTATATTGTAAATTTTTGTTTCTGTCAACAAAAAAATTAAAAAAGATATAAACTATTTACTACTTTTCTAGATTTTAAAATTATGTAGAAATATTTCAAACTTTTATTAATTGATACTTAATTATTAATTACTAATTACTGATACTAAAAAAAATTATTATGAGTTTTGACATAAATAATTCCAAAGTACCAGATTTTTTATTTTACGTACTATTATTGGCCGAATTTTGCCCCTTTCTGTATATATTAATAATATTAGAAATATAAATATATCATTGGCCTCAAAACCTGTTATTAAAACATATCATATATTTCCTGTTAAAATTCCTACGCCAATGTGTATTTGTTTCTTTCTAATCAGATGTTTTCATCTACCCCATACCTCACCAAAACAACAAACTATTCCCCTGAGAGATTACCGAAAGCATTCGAAGGATGGAATTTGATGAAACTTCTACATCCAATTTATTCTGCATCAAAAGCTAGGTAAACATGTAAGAATTACTTATAGTCCAAAATATTCTAGAAATGTTTGCTATTAAAGAATAGACGCCGTTTCATGCTAAATATAGTATTTTTATAGCTTATTATTATCTGGAAATTGCTAAAAAATACTGTGTAATATTTTTGTTTGATATCAACAGCGTATTAATTTATTGAATAATTAAAATAAGAGAAATTTCTGGTACATTATAACAATGATTTAGATCGTTTGAAGAATAGTAAGAAATAAAGAAACAATTACATTTTATATACAGAATAAAATCTTCTATTCATTTTTTTATTAAAGCCATAAACTGTTTCACTCTTTGCGTCAAAAAAATGACTAGTTCATTTATTATTTTGTAGCATATTCTGTTAAGTAAAGAAGCGGATTTCCATGTTAGTACGTTTTTGTTTAAAATATACAAGCTTAGCAATATTTTCAGGAGCTGCAATTTATATAAGATGTATGTCTCTTTTATAATAATCCGATTGTTTATTTCGTAAATTTACGGCAAGTTTTTACAATCCATGAATTCAAGTTTTTTTACTACTACGTACTCAAAACTTTTACACTGATAAAATTAAAACAATACTGCGAAGTAAAATTATTTTTTGTCTTTGTTTTTCTCTACTCATTTTATTTATGTCAGTATCATAATTTAAAAAAAAACTTATTTTTTCAGCGTAGATAATACACTATGTGGTCAAAGGTGACCGGTCACTTGCAATTTTTGGCATTTTGTTAAATATCTATAAAAATACATGAAGAAACATCCTGAAACTCTAGGTGTGTAAACATAATAGTCCTGGTGATACATTTCTATAAATATTTTTCTCGAAACTCCATTAGGGACCGTCAACAGAAAAACGAATATCTTTTCTATAATCCTTTCAAAACAAATGTAGCACAAGGTTCAAGCTATAGATTATGATTAAGTGACTTATTGTAATAAACTGTGTTCATTTTTATGGGGATAGCAAGCATACTCATAGAGAAATTAAAGTTTTTTGCTTATAATTTGCAGAATTCTTAATAGAAAAGAATGTTTTTTTCTTCTGAAAATATGACAAAGAACATAGTACTTAGTACCCTGTAATCATAATTAAAAATTGAAGGAAAAATGAGCAGGTATACTAAATAATGTTTCATTGAGCATGTGTGAAAGATATCAAAATTTCATTTGCATATTGCGTTAGAGAGCAACATTAATAAATGTCTCAAAAACATAGATTAAAACTTCTGAAAGTGATCGCAATAGAATTAGCTCAAAATCCGCTATTCCCAAAATGAAGAAAAAAAGATGAGGGCCTGTATCCATGTATCCATTGATTAGTGTCAATATAGATTACACAATAAGGCACGTATTACTATATTTGGATAAAACCCCTCATTTTTTTTGCTTTATTTTAAGAATAACTGATTTTAAGCTTATTCTATCGACGAACAAATAATGGGGTTTTAAAGGTCCTAATTTATTATTAAGTATTAAAAATTTTCAGGTGATGATATTAATAATATTGGACATTTTCAAATATATTTTGCTGCAATGTTAACAACAGAAAATTTTTAAGTAGTATATCCTTCTATAAAATGAAAAAATATATTTTCAAAAATAAAAATGCGACATTGTGATTGTTCTACAAAGCGTAGTATAACTAGATTCTAACAAATCCGAAACGGCTTTTTTTTCTTGTTGTTATTACAGTTTCAATTTTGATTAGAATTTGCATCGATTTGAATGATTGGATGTTTAATAGCCTCACCGTCAGTGATTCAAATAAAATAACATTATATTCAAATTAAATAATGCTAGCTTTTCTTATAAATAAAAAATAGCATTACTTCAAATTTAATGTGACGGTCTTCATGAAACTAAACAAAAGGGACCTTCGGTATTGTTTACCCTTATAAAAAACATTATTAATCTCATTGATCGTTATTATAAGCTTCTGTTTTTTAGTGCATATTTTTTAATGTTCTTTACACAAAGAAAAAAAATCATTTTGTTAGAAAAAAAATGTAGAAAAAAAAATAAATTCAATGATTTCTTCAGGGCTAAAAATGTTAAAGTGTTATTATATTAGATTAATACAACAACCCAAAATATGCATAAAAGAAAAAATCATTTTTTTATGTTTCGTGGTGTTGAAAAATAAGATGATATAAAAATAATTATTGGAGAAAATATATAACACATGATTAAACATGCCTTTGATAAAGTAGTATAGTAAGATATATTCTTCAGAAGAAGTGGAAAATTTGCGAATACAGCCATGGTTACTTTATGTGTTACGGATTAAAATACAATGTACGTTAATGATACATTATACAATAAGTTAATGTACAAATAAATGATACGTTTCACATTTATTTATTATAAATATAAAATACACATTTTAAATTTCCTCATTTACGAAATATCCTTTTATTACCTACTAAAATTGTTCGTTCAAATAAGAATAATTTCATACTTTCTTTATAAACGAAAATCTTAATACATCTTTTAAAGATTTTACAGTATTATCATGAGAAAATTGTAATAACAATATATATTACTTTAGCCTCTTTAAATGACAGCAAAACTTTAAAACATTGCAAAAAATATATATTTTAGACAAATTGTTTGCAATATACAATTAAAAAGTAAGAATTACCTATTTAAAATACGTTTAAAGCCAGTGTAAATGTGCTTCCTACTATTATTCCAGATACATCTTCGCCTTGTTTATCACAGAATTGTTTTCATTAAATAAAACAGAAATTTATTTTCAGTGATAGTGATTACTCTCTAGATGCAGTTGGACCACACAGTTTAACGTACTTTGTTTCGAAATATATAGATAAATTATGTACGTTTACCTTAATTATATGTATGATAAAACAAAAATATATTTATAGATTCGATTTTTTTAACTAGTATATTTTTGCAATATTTTCCTTTTTATATTGTAAAACTTATAAAGAATGAGTTTATAGTTCGTACTTAAAAATATTATATGGATTAAACCAAATTTTTGTTCTTCTGTACCTGCTACCGTAAGCTGGTGAAACCATTTTCTATTTTTTTTTTAATCTGTAGTTAAAAGATAATGCTTTCGATAAATTCTACAAAATCATTTCCTTTATTTTACTTCTATAACAAGGAGGTGATTTTTTATTTATTATATAATAATCGTAATTTTTAAGGTATTTCAACGTTTAGAGTGTTGTCTAAGCCAGTGTAGTCTAAATGTTCTTCCTGCTGTTATTCCAGATACATCTTCGCCTTGTCACAGAATTGTTTTCATTAAGTAAAACACATATTTCTTTTAAGATATAATGGTTACTCTCGAGATACAGTTGGACCACACTGTATAACGTACTTTGTTTCAAAAAATATCGATAAATTATATACGTTTACCTTAATTATATGTACGATAAAACAAAAAAAAATACATATAGATTCAATTTTTTAAACTAATATATTTTTGCACTATTTTTCTTAAAAAGAATAAATTTATAGTACGTACTTTAAAATATTATATGAATAAAACCAATTTTTTTGTTCTGCAGTACCTGCTACCGTAAGATGGTGAAACCTTTGTAACGTATGTGTGCTCGTACTGGGGGTTAAATGCAGACATAACTCAGAATATAAGATAAAATTAGTTTATTTCAACGGTTAGGGCTCAAGGAAAGTGGAGCTATCCGTTCTTTAATTTTAATAACTAGTGACAATACCAAAAGATTAGAATCATAAACTTACTCACAGCTCCGGCACTAGCTCAATCGAGGCATTTCGAATCAACTTCTCACGTAAGCTTCAGCTAAACTGCTTGGTAAAACTTTATTAAACAGCCCGAGGCTGTCCAACACTCTTTATTAACTTTGAAATACTCAACGTAAATAATTACTATCTCTTACCAACGGCAAACTTCTCGAATCGCTCCGCTCTAAATGAACTAAGTCGGCAAATGCTGCTGGCGGCTCACTGCACAACTCCTGGCTAACTCATTGGAGGCTCAATAATAGCTTGCTATAACCCGATGTAGATCAATCCACTTCTTGTCATCACCACCTAGCTAGCTTGCGCCGCTGGACACACTCACACACTCAAACTGCAAGCTTTTATATGCTGCAAACTGAGATACTACAAATTTACATACTACTTCTAACCACGACATAACTGTAGAAACCGGGGAAGACACACACGCTCTAGAAAGTTAAAGTAAAACAAAGGATAGATGTCGCTTTCACGTTACAAAATGTTAAATCATTGACGTCACGATCTCAAAAAATGCTAGAGTGCCTTTATCACAAAGGTCACTCCCTCACACCTTTTCACACCTCTATTTTTTTTTTAATCTGTAGTTAAATGATAATGCTTCGATAAATTCTACAAAATCATTTTCTTTATTTTACTTCCATAACAAGGAGATGATTTTTTTAGTTATAGTATAATAATCGTAATTTTTAAGATATTTTAATGTTTAGAGCAGTGTTGTTAGATTTGAGAATTACGTTTTTCAAATTATCTACAAGTATTTAAGAATAATAGTATCTGGTTAGTAAATCAAAGTCATTCTGTAAAAAAAAAAAAAATAAATAAATAAAAAAAAATAAAAAAAAAAAAAAAAAAAAAAACTAAAATAGTTAGGATTACTAGTCGAAAAACGCGAAAATTATTATTTTATAAAGAAAGATATACTCCATTAAAATTTAAGGGGGATTATGTCTAACTATAAAAGCTAAAAATTACTCAATAGTTTTATTTCGTATTAAACCCGTTGAAAAGGAGTTTATCTGAACTTTAGAACCGTCACATTCAAAACATTTCAATATATATGAATATTTGAAACTTTAATTTGACAAGCTACTGAAGTAGATGATAGGAAAACAGGTACCTTTTATTTATTAAACAATTTATAAGTATTCATAAGTATTTTTATAACATTTAAAATTTATTTTTTTAATTAATAGCAATGTATTTTTCTTTTTAACACTTTCCATTATAGATGTTAACACTTGATAATACACTTTAGAATACAGTAAAAATATATTTATGCCTGTCCGCCTGCCACCTTTTTGTACTCTCGTAAAAATATAAGTTTGTCATGGAATTCTTGAAGGATATTGAGGTTAAAAATGCATAGTAACATTTAAAATATAGTTTTGAAATGATTTACGTTTTCCAAGATGTTTCCTTAAATAATGTGTTCGTCTTTTAAAACGGTTAAAAGTTTCGTTAGGTGTTCTGGAATATTTCGAAATAGTTTCATAAAATATGCTTGATATATGATTTTCATACTTTATTTTAAATATAAAGAGCATATTTTTAACTTTATGTAATTTAATGATATATTTTATTTTCATTTTCACTTTAAGTAATCTTTAATTTTGAACACATTGTATAAAATTTCAGAAAGAATTTAAAAATGGGTGTGTGTTAATCTCACCAATCTGGATATTCTAAAAGTATATTTCTGAGGATGACCAACAGCTTTATTAGCCATTTGAAAAAAAAGGTGAGTTTTTTAAAAAACATAATATGAGTATTTTCTTGATATGTACAGGGATATTAATTACCACAACCCATTGTACTTTTAATTTTACACTGCTGTTCATTAAAATTTCAACACCATAAGGAAATAAAATACAAAAAAAGACATTTACTGTACGTAAATAGTATGCCATGAAAGCAAAATGATTAATTTTGTAAGTAGTTTGGGGTTTACAAGGTTGCAAAATAAGCAGAAAAAAACTGCCTCGATCGGGAGATAAAGCGGTCCTTACCTGTTAGGCATGGAGTCGAACCGTGCTTGGATGAAACAAATTGTCTGCTCATTCAATGCTACATCAAGTCTATACTACAATTTATCAGTCATGTTAGCTGGAGATAGGTGGCAGGCCAGTCTCTTGGCAATCCATGATTAGATATTTTCAGTGGGTAATATATCTAAAGACCGTGCATGCCACATCATAAATGGAATACCCTGTGTATCGAGGAAGGTCAGAACAGGACATGCAGCAAAGTGGAATTGAATTATCTTGGAGAAAGATGGCGTTTGTCAGATTTCGAAGACAGGGCACATCCACTGATGTAAAATTTAAGAAATGTATCAACGTTCAAATTACCGTCGATCCGAACCAGAGATATGTGTGTCGTATGGCTGCCCAAGAAATCGCATTAGGTGCAGGGCCCCTATCCCGATATCGAACGGAAGCAGGAGACGAGCGTTCTACTTAGAGACTTCTGACACGTGCATGACCATCAAAATACTACACACAGAACCGGGACTCGTCTTAAAAGGCGACATTGTGCCACTTCTGTATCCAGCCTTGTCGTTAGACGCACCAAAGTTATTATCTCTGGTATGCTATGCTGCATTTTCAAGGGAAGCCGCAGTAGCGCTCGCCGTGTCGCGGCCATGCTGCTGAATACATCGTCGCTCCGTACGATCGGGGAACGCTGCAAACATGCCCATTTCCTATGTAATGGTCCGTGATGTGGTTCTACGGTTTTTCGAGGCCAACCTCACGATATGTCTGTCCTCTTGGGTGTTAACCAAGAGAAGGCGTTGCTTCAATTTACCCATTTCCATGCGTTTCACTTACAAGGAAGGTCTCTATACGGGCATACTCAGAAAAATCTGAAAAAATTGCAGAATTATCTTCTCATATGAATATTTTCGTTTATAAATAAAATTAGAAAACAAACTATTTTTTAGCTGTGTTAACATGTTCTAGCATATCACAAATAATTTAAATTGAATTTTAAAACAAACCTTTTAAAGCCACATCAAGCGTCACTTAAATTTTATATCATATCTTTTAAAACTCATACTTTCAATTTAAGTGAGATGTGTGTGAAAAAGCAGTGGTGAAAAAAGTTTCATACACATTTCATGTTGAACAAAAATTAAATGATGAAATAAATAATACAAATATATATTTTTAGTTAATAGCATAGCGTTACTAAAAATTTCATATCATGACTTTAAAAATTCATATTTAAAATTCATAGCCATAACATACACTGCTGTGTCAGAAACTTGTATCCCGTTAAGGGTTTTTTTAAATGATTTACTTATTACCAAAAAATATAAATATTGTTATTGTATTTTAAGCATAATACACGATTTCACTAATGGCGTATGTTCGAAAATTGTTACTTTTTACAAAATTTCTAACTATTAATCCATTTAAATTTGTTTGTGTCGTTAAATATGTAAATAAGATATGCAAATTTTGTTATATTTAATAAAAATAAAATATTATGATAATAAATTTAATAAGGGTGACTTTAATAAATAGGATTTGACATGGATTGCAAACAATAAAATTAATTTTAATATTATTCCACGCTAATCCAATAAGTTATAAATTGAGTTCTTTAGAAACTTCCCTAGTGTAATGAAAATGTCTATAGATGAAATTAGATAATGATAAATATCTTGAGTAATAGCATCTTTAAAATTTCTTGCATTCTTTGTTTAATGCACTTTTACTGATTAAGGCTTTTTTTTGTATATTTTCAAAAGAATTGCATTTAAAAAATAATAATAATAAATAAAGAAGATGAAAGATTAAAAAAAGACAGATTTATTTTTTAGACTTGATAAGCAGAGCATTTTTTGAGCGTTTAAATTTTACCATGAGAGAATACGAATTACTGCATTCTCTAAAGTTTAGCAAGTTAACTGTATTTTAAATTCAACATTTATGCTAAAAATACTTCATACTTTCAAACACTGGTATTTATTATTAAATTACTGATGAGTAATATAAATTAAATATGAGTAATAGTAATTGAATATGAGTAAGTTCTCTACACCCATATGTATCAAAACTATTAACTTTCAGAAAGGTTTATATCCCATCTCATGTATATAAAGGATGATGCATAAATATAAAACAAGCTGCCACGTTTTGTGGAATAGACAAAGTCCGTGTTTATATAATAATTTGAAACGTTCCTGATAGCATTTTACATATTTGTTTCTGCCAAAATAAAAACTAGCAAGAAATAAATCGGGAATTATAAAACTTTTGTTGAAAAATACCAAGGTTGGAAGGTGCACAATCAGGGTGTACACTGGTTAGCAGTGACAATTTTATTAGATTTACTGAAGTAAAATTAGTGTATTAAGGGTGGGTTATAAGTTTGTGCATAGTTAAAAAAAATCATAATAAAAGAACTAATATATAGATTCTAATATTTCTTAATTATTCCAGAGTTTGATCCAAGACAAACATTTTTCTAAACAGAAATTTTATTTAAAGAAAATTTTCAAATTAAATGTAATAAGTACCATAATGAAAAAAGACACATTCCCTTATAAACAGGTCTTTAAATTATTGCTGTTGATTAGACTCCGGAATAATTAAGAGATATTTGCATGCATGCTAATGCTTGGAAAAAATGTTTTTTGCGAATAAGAGCTGAGAAACAGTGGATTTCTTTATTAAAAAGCTTTATTAAATTTCTTTATTAAAAGAAAAATTATTGAAAAGCAATCAAAAGAGGTCACTTACACTTCATATTGAGAGGTTTTATGCTCATCAGGTGAACACAAACAAACAATGAAACATGGCAAAATAACATGCCACTGTACATTATTTTTAAAGTAAAAGATTTCCAACATGAGCACAACTACTCGGTATTAGGCATGTGAAGAGCCTACGTCTATTATAACTGAGTATAGCATGTCATGCCGCTGAAATCCATCGAATGGCATCCTTTAGTTCTCTAAATTGGCTGGAGCATCCCACTACACATGATACTTTATGTATCTCACAACCTAAATACCGGGTCAAATCTGGAGGTATTGAGGAACCCTCAAACGTACAACATCGAATTATGAGTCGGTCTTGAATGAAAATGTCCAATAAAAACGTCTTGACTTCAAGTGCAGATTGGATTGGGCATCATACTGTATCACGGTAATGACAGGTAACGCATATATTTCCTGCAATGAAGTCACAGCTTGGTCACGTAAAAGCGCCTCATTTGCTTAATGCATGGTGTTCATGTTTAATTTTACCTTGTTTACCTTAAAATAATTATACAGTGCCATGTTATTGTGTTTTGTTTCATTGTCTGTTTGTGCTTTCCTGATTTACAAAGAAAAGCTCATCGTGATCCGTGAGTACAATCTTTCAGTTAGTTTTGAATTATTTTTCCACACATAGGATAAAAAATCAATGTCCCTGTAATCATATATGCTCAAACTGAATTTTTTTTTAGCATTACTTCCGTAATTATGATTTTTAAACATGCGTAGCACGCCCTGTTTACGCTGCTGTAAGAATTAGGGTCATGAATTACAGTCTGGATTTGATAGATTATTCTTGTAAAGTAAAACAAACACACACATATATAAGGTATGTGCAGGTAATGTGGCCCCCTTAAGAATAGAATTTTTTTAACAACAGTTGTAAATGATTTTTAAAAGAATAAAATTTGTCTAAAAGAGAAGAGTATTTTTAGTAAAGAAAAAAAATACAAATTAATCGAGATTTAAACTTGCAGTAATATTTTTAAAAATATATAGTTGATGAAGGTAATATGCTAATATGTAGATAATATGGCCATAGATGAAATATAATGAAAATTTTCATATTTACCGAATGAGAAAATAAAATCTTAGAAAACCAAATTTATTTTTTAAGTTTTTACAAAAAAAGAAGAAAAAAATTCAGTATTTTTCTTTAACATTATTACACTTCATTCTTTTGTATTTACTTGGTATTAATATATATTTTTAAAAGTTTATTTATTTGGCATTTAATGCCAATAGTGCATTAAATTTTTTAACCCAAATATTTGCATAAATAAATAAATATAAAAAGAATATAATTTTATTTATATGAATATAGCATGCCATACATGCAGGTAATAGGTCCAATGGGCATATTACCAACAATAATGAGTTTTGAAAAGTATTCGTAATTCTGCCTGAATACTCAGCTATTAAAATTCATTGTTACAGTTAAAAAGGACTTTAAACCAGCTAAGACATTGTGCATAACAATAAATACAAATACTTTGTTTAAATAAGAAAAAAAACAAGCTTACCAGAGAAAATCTTATAAAGTACCAACGCAACTAACAACAAATCAAAAATGACTGCCCCTCTATGCACGTGATCAAGGTGTGTGACCAACACGGAGCTACACTATGTTATTCGGATATCTAAGTAATAGATCCAAGCATCATCTTTTGGATTTCACTGAAATTAATGACAATATTGCAGGTTGGTCATATTACCTGCATTGGCCAGCATTGCATCAGAGATCTTATAGATATATGTACCGGGTGTCCAGTAAATAACTGACCCATTTTAAAATTAAATAAGAAAAAAACGGTTTGAGATAAAAATGCGCGGTTTGCGGTATTGTTATTAGAATATCAATAAATTTTTAATACGCACTTCCTTCAAATAGTTCTAATTTCGGCCAAAAGATGGCGCTGGCGGCATCAGACTGTAGAAATACAGCCTGTTTTCTTGTTCTGAAGCTGATGATCTTTCCGGCTCATTTTTCCGAGTCGAATCTGAGTCGAAATGTTGAATCGACTCTCCACTCCCAGACTGCAGAAATAGGATTTGTTGATTGAAACGAGATTTAAAATAACATTTAAGATTGAACTAGGTCTATTGTAACAACCTATGTCTATTGTAACCTCCTCAGACAAATATCAGGGGGAACTACAAAAACTAGTTTAAAATTACTGTAAAACATCTCCAAAGGTGTGTCAATCTATGAATAAATATTTATGACAAGCAAACATTTGTTAAAGAAACTTAGAAATATTTTTAACAATTCTAGAAAAATTTAAATTAATTTAAAGGATGTTCTTTAGTGCTTCAAAATTCTCTTCGGCATATGTTATTTTAACCGCTTAACTGATACGCTTTTTTACGTACAATGAAATGAAAATATGGGATAAACGCCGCTTTTTTAAACCTAAAATAATCGTAATATTTAATTTAAATATTTCTTCTATTAAATAGTATGAAATTGAATTTAAAATTTTTAGTAGTGTCAGAAAGCTTTAAGTGATAGAAGAAGCACACTATTATTGCCGGTACGTTGTACGGGCAAATCAGTTAAAAATTTAAAACAATGGTATGCAAATAGCGTTGCCAAGTCTCCTATCTAAAAAAACTTATAAATCAGCACATTAAAATTTTCTAAATCTTAATATAAAGGAATCCGTCTACAACAAATCTTGTCTTAAACATAAAAATTTATTGATCCCGAAGTAGAAAGAAACATAAAAAACTACCTGCTAAGGCAAAAATCTGCCTAAAACAAAATATTATTAATTTTTCCGAAAACCGAATTCATCCCTACTTTATATTCATATTTTGTCATTTAACGTATCCAAAAATTTTATTACGAAAGCCGTGAGAGATTTTAAGATGCCTTTTGCACACACCTCGCCACCCCCCCACCCACCTATGGCAGCAAACGTATCTACGCTAAAATGGACGGATATTTAAAAAGAAAAAAAGAAGACGTATCTTTTTTATAGCCTGTAAGTCATCCCTCTTCAAAACTTCATTACAAAAAGCATCATATATTTCGCCCCCCCCCCCGATATAGGAGGGAAATATCTAATCTCGTTCTTTTCCCCCCGGTATGAGGAAAAGAACGAGAACAAAAACATTCTGAAAATATCTCCTGTATCTGATTTCAAATAAGAAATATTATTAAAAATGTGATTTTTTATCTTTTTAAAATTATGTATAAAAAATACCGATGTTCAATTTATTTTTCAATATTTATATTTATAAAATTGAACTAAAATAAGTAGACAGTCAGTTTTATCTAAAATATCTATGGCCTCACCAGTAGGCGATAGGTTCTGACGTCTCAACTGGCGTTTAAATCAGCATTGTAATAACCTCTTCTATTTACAGTGTAGATGAAGCAAATCCCTAAAATTTTAAACATGACATTGTGCTAAGAGCATCAATTTCATGTTCATTGCTTTTTTTACTGTTATTCTCTATTGCATTACATAAATATAGCTTCAAAAGTTGTAATCTAGGCTTGTAAAACCGATTCGTATTTCAACTCATCGAATCCAACAGGAGAAAAATATAGAATCGGGAGATAGTAAATGAAAGAAAGGATCGGGACAGTGCATACTGCGTTGGCTTCTGAAATGTTTTCAACAGCTTTTGTCTCATGCAATATTTTAAAAAAAGAACAAAACTAGAACAAAAAGAAACGAAACTTTATTTCAGTAAAAAGTTTCCGTAAAAATGTTTTGCCATAAAATTGCATATAGATATTTTAGTTTGGTTTAATTTATTATGTACACGTGGGATATAGGTCAGAAAGGGGTGGGATGCCCTGTGTGGAGGTCTTTCTAAGGGCACCTAACCCGTATTTACACAAGAAAATCTAAGGTTCGAAGAAAACCACGGAAAACTCCGAACGGTTATGCCGACAGACGCGATTGGGTTCGAACCCAGCACTGCCGTCTACCAGTTGAGACGTCAGAACCTATCGCCCACTGGTGGGGCCATAGATATTTTAGATAAAACTGAATGTCTACTTATTTTACTTCAATTTTAGAAAAATTAATATTGAAAAACAAATTGAACATTGGTATTTTTTCTACATAATTTAAAAAAGATAATAAATCATATTTTCGCAAATATATTTTTATATTTTTACATTTGCCCGTACAACGTACCGGCAATAATAGTGTGCTTCTTCCATCACTTAAAGCTTTCTGACTCTACTAAAAAATTTAAATGCAATTTCATACTACTTAACAGAAGAAATATTTAAATTAAATATTACGATTATTTTAGGTTTAAAAAAGCGGCGTTTATCCCATATTTTCATTTCATTGTACGTAAAAAAGCGTATCAGTTAAGCGGTTAAAATAACATATGCCGAAGAGAATTTTGAAGCACTAAAGAACATCCTTTAAATTAATTTAAATTTTTCTAGAATTGTTAAAAATATTTCTAAGTTTCTTTAACAAATGTTTGCTTGTCATAAATATTTATTCATAGATTGACACACCTTTGGAGATGTTTTACAGTAATTTTAAACTAGTTTTTGTAGTTCCCCCTGATATTTGTCTGAGGAGGTTACAATAGACATAGGTTGTTACAATAGACCTAGTTCAATCTTAAATGTTATTTTAAATCTCGTTTCAATCAACAAATCCTATTTCTGCAGTCTGGGAGTGGAGAGTCGATTTAACATTTCGACTCAGATTCGACTCGGAAAAATGAGCCGGAAAGATCATCAGCTTCAGAACAAGAAAACAGGCTGTATTTCTACAGTCTGATGCCGCCAGCGCCATCTTTTGGCCGAAATTAGAACTATTTGAAGGAAGTGCGTATTAAAAATTTATTGATATTCTAATAACAATACCGCAAACCGCGCATTTTTATCTCAAACCGTTTTTTTGTTATTTAATTTTAAAATGGGTCAGTCATTTACTGGACACCCGGTACGAATGCAATTATTTTATTATGAATGTAAGTCTCGTGGTTTACGCTGCTGAAGACTCCGGTATAATGTTTGATTTAAAAGAATTTTGTCTGACATTACGACGCCAATAAGCATTGATTTTAAGTTTTTTGTAAGTTTATCACGGACCCAGCAATGAAGGGCGGGTCAGTAAGTTACTTTGTATTTTTACAGATTTGCTGTAAGGACGCCGCCGTTAAATTTTTCTGATCCAATATTACTTACATTAACAGATTGTCTGACATTTTGTGTAGGAAGTTTTTCATCGGAAAATATAACATAATTTAATATAGATTTTTGCGGGTTTTTTAGGTCTATAGCGAATTTTATAAGTTGCGGGCGGGGCTATTAATTACTTTATACAGGTTTTTTATTGGGACTCAGACGTCAAATTTATCTAATCGTTTGTTACATTCATAAATAGATAATTCAACATTTTGTTTCAAAATATGTTGAGCGCGATTTTAATGAAATTTGTTTGACTGGTCATTGTTCTTGAGTCAAAATTACTTGGGAAATCAATAAAATATATATATATATATATATATATATATATACAAGTAAATTACAGTCTTCTTATACATATGATATTATTGTTATTTACTATTAAAGTAATTGTATAATTATTTGTATTATTTTGAAAACTATGGAAGTATCGAATTAGCAGTGCTGTACTTTAAAAAATGAAGAAATGCTTTGCACCTTTAAACGACGTCAAATTTCCAACGACTATTGTTTGCGAATTCAATTTGTCCGACTGTCCGTCTTCTAACTCTCTTAAATATACTCGAATTGCCATGATATTTTTTTTTTTTTTTTTGAAGATTAAGTCTATATAGTTCCATATTGAAAATAACGATGTTTTTAGAGTTCGTTTACATGAGCACACAAAATAATTCTGTTACATTATGGTCTGCAGGAGAAAGTCGTTTTCGTGAATTTTATTGATGTTAAAATATTTAAACTATAATGTAATAGATATATATCATTGATAAGGCCTACTTCACGCTATTTCCAAATTTTAAGAAAAGTAGCATTTGTAGTTTATTTACAAAACACAAAAAAGTTTTCCTTTACATTATTTCGTAAAACAAAATTCATCAGCGATTCAAATTAATGATGTTATGATAACTCTAACGTAATGAAAACGTTCAAGTGTACCGGACGTTTGTCAAAGATTATAGAAAGTATAGTATTTATATTTTATTCACAGAGACATATAAAGATACTGGTTAAAGATATGGCTAAGATCGATAATTGCTTAAAGTTCGTTTTCCTCTGTGGTATGAATTTTAAACTGATCTAAATATGAATCTTTTGAGTGGTGTGCCTAAATTATATAGATCACCTAGTGTTTGATAAAATGCTATTTAATTTTATACTGGCGGTGTCGCCTAGCAACCAAAATGTACCAAATTATATCAAAATGTAAAAAGTTTTCTGTGCGAACGATAAATTTTGAATGAAATACATTACATTTTTATTTCTACAGCTTTTACCTAAGCTGTGTGAAAAAATATTATTTTGTTTTTGACTTGTGATTCGAATGTTTTTTATGAGAATATGTGTTAAAATATTACAGTTTATAAAAGCGTTGATTTTTATTAATTTATCTATGTTCGAAAGAAACTGAGATGTGTTTTTTCATGAGAATAAACTGTTTAAAACGAGAGATGTGTATATAATTTAGAGTTGAGTAAAAAATTGATAGTATTTTCAAATATTGGATACTTATATGATCCGTCGAACCGGAGAGAAACCAGCGAGTTGTTTTTTACCTCAATGAGTGAAGGACAACTTATGAATTTTTTGTGCTGTTTTTTTAATTCTTCGATGTTAGAATAATGTATTAAAGAGTCAAGAGGGGTAAGTGCACCCATTTAATTTTTATTCATTAAAAATCAGTATGAAAGAGTTAAAAGAAAAAAAGAAAATATGGAAAACTAATTTGACAAAACTAAAAGAAAAATTATCGAATTTTGAGCTATAATAAAATGACGTTCATAAAAGAGAAACGGAATAAATTAGAGCAAAACTTTTCTGAGTTATTTGAGTCCATTTATAAAATAAGTAAAGAAGGTGAAATTGAGGATTACATTAAGGAAAACGAGGAAAAGAATGAAATATTAGAAATAATGGAATTTGAACTTAGCAAAAAGTTATCAAAAATGAAACTGCAAACTGTTAATTTAGAAAATGCCTCAAAGGCTGAAAATAATATAAAATTGCCGAAATTAACTCTTCCTGTATTTACGGGAATTTTGCATGAGTGGCTTTCTTTTAAAAATATATTTAAGGCTATTGTACATGAAAATTCAAATTTGTCAGGGGCAATGAAATTGAAATATTTGAAGTGTTCATTGAGAGGAGATGCTTTTCGAATAATTCAATCTATTTCAATCATGGATTCTAATTATGAAGTTGCATGATCGCTTTTAGAAGAACGGTTTTCAAATTCGAGAGAACAATTTTACTTGCATTTAAAACGTTTTTTAAATATTTCCGTTATTCAGAATGAGTCCCCAACAGCATTATTGAATCTACTAGATATAACAAAGAATGCAATTAGGTCGTTAGAGATTTTAGAACAAAAAGTTGAGGGGTTTTCTACTACTATGTTTCCTTATATCTTGGATCAAAAATTAGATGCAAATACAAAAATGTGGTGGGAAAGACATCTTAAGCGGGATGATTTACCGAGTTTAACTGAATTACTAGAATTCTTGAGAGACCACGCGCGTACACTAAGTGCGTCCAAACAAGTAAATACAAAACGAAATTTTCAAAACGAAAGCCATTCAAAGCATAGCTTTTCAAAGGTAACTTCCATGGTTGCGAGTAATGAGAAATATAACCAGGAAAATCACACTGTTTTTAAATGTCCAAAATTGCAAAAATTTAGTGTACAGGAAAGAATAGTTGTTGTTAAAAAACATAATTTGTGCTTCAATTGTCTTTCAGAATTTCAGTGCGTCAAAAAATGTAATTCAACATTTTCGTGCTCAAAATTCCATAAACGCCACAATATACTTCTTTGTTTTGATAGGCGTGAGAGAAATTCCAGTGCGATGTGATACACAAAAAATTAAAGTGATAAGGAAGCGCCAAATGTATTGGCAACGAATGAAAGTAAACAAACATTAAATGCTGACGCCATACCCTTTGAGATAAATAACCATATTCAGAATTTTACTGGTGCTACGAATGTGAGATCGAGTAATGTTAAAACAGTTCTTCTTTCCACTGCGATTGTTTATATGAGATATAAATTAGGAAATAAAGTTCCAGTGCGTGCTTTATTGGACAATGGTTCAATGAGCAATTTTTTAACATTGCAGTTAGTTGAAAGATTAGGAATTCGAAAAGAAACAAGTCATGTATCGGTATCATGTTTAAGTGGATCCTTTGTAGTGCTAAAAAATAAAACTACTGCCTTGATCAGTAATAATTCGGGAGATTATAGTCGGGAGGATTTCCTTATCATACGAAATATTTCGCAAATTATGCCCTCGAAATATATTAATATTTCAGAGTTAGGAATTCCAAAGTATATGATTCTTGCCGATCCTGAATTTAATAGTCCAGGGAAAATATATCTTTTGCTAGGAGCTGAAATATTTCTAGAATTGATAAATGTGGGTCGTATGAAGTTACCAATTTCTAAATTAATACTGCAAAATGCGGTGTTCGGTTGCATAGTAAGTGGGACTGTTTACGATTGTAACGATCAGGAGCAAATACATTGTGGGTTAATTACTGAAACAGATTTAAATACTGAAAAAAAATTAGGAGATTGAAAATGTAGAGGAAATTACACCATTGAGAAATACAGAAGAATTAGCATGTGACACCCACTTTATAAACACACATCAAAGAGACATAACAGTCAAATTCCGTTGAAAACACAGCACAATTTTAACAGCACAAATGCCGTTGAAAAAAGATCCTAGTTCATTGGAAGAATCATAGCAATTTGCGGAAAATAGATTAAATTCACTTTAGAATAGGTTAGTTAAAAATAAAAATCTGTTAGAGATACATCGCGCATTTATGCCTGAGTGTAAAGAGTTAGGCCATATGGAGGAAATAGAGAAAGCAAATGAGTCGATCCATGTGAATTATCTTCCTCACCATGCTGTTTATCTCCCAGATAAAAGTTCCACAAAATTGAGAGTTGTCTTTAATGGCTCTCATGCAACTTCATCAGGAGAATCTCTAAATTCCGTACAGCAAAATTCAGGTATCATTCAAGATGACTAGTTTAGCATAATACTTAGATTTTGTACACACCGCTATGCATTTACGGCAGATGTAAAAATGATGTATCGCATGATACTTATCGACAAAAATCAACGTGATTTACAAAGTATAGTTTGGAAAGATACTGTAAATGGTGAGATGAAATATTACAGACTATGTACAGTCACATATGGCACAACTAGTGCCCCTTATTTAGCATGCGCTGCCTTAAACAGCTTGGTATAGATGGTGAATCCCAATTTCCGTATGCTTCAGGTGTGGTGCAGTCAGCCTTTTACATGGTCGATGTTCTGATTGGGGCGGAGGACTTAAAATTGTCTAAGAGATTGCAAATTAAACTTATTCAACTATTAAATACGTGCGGCATGACCTTACATAAATGGTTTAGTAACCATCCAGAATTAATAGAGCCAGCCCTTAAAAATGAGAATTACACTTATGAAAAAATGAGTGACACTAAGACACTAGGACTTTGTTGGAAGACCAATGATGATACGTTTACATTTAGTGTATTGTTCTGTGAGCAAACTAAGATAACTAAAGAAAGTGTGCTGTCAGACATTGCTCGCATTTTCGACCCCTTGGGTCTACTAGGTCCAGTCGTGACGAAAGCATAACTTTTCCTAAAAAGATTGTGGAGACTGCAATTTGGTTGGGATGAAATTCTCCCTACCACTGAGCTTGATGATTGGTTGCAGTTCCGAGAATCATTGAGAGCCATCAACAATATAAGTGCTGTTAAATACATTTTTGCAAATAATCCAGTGCAAATTAAAATTTGTGGCTTTTCAGATCCATCGGAGAAAGCTTACGGTGTGGCATTGTATGTGGTGTCTTCAAATTCTTCAGGTGAGCAAACTTAGCAGTTGCTTTGCAGTAAAAGTCGAGTTGCACCGATCAAAACAATCACTATTCCTCCATTAGAGCTCTGTGGTGCAGTTTTATTAGCCAAATTGAAGAATAAGGCTGCCAAAACCTTAAAAGTTCTTAAAGAAGCTGTCTACTATTATTCGGATAGTACTATCGTATTATGTTGGATTCGAAAACTGCTATGTGACTTGAAAAACTTTTAGGCATCACGTGTGTCTACGATTCAAAATCTTTCTTACATCAGCCATTGGGGACATGTGGCTTCTGCTGACAATCCTGCTGGTATTGTGTTACGAGGTGTAGATCCAGACAAACTTCTCCAGACTAGCTTATGGTGGAAGGATCTACTATTCCTAGCACAACAAAATGATCCTTCTTCAAAAACTGTCGAACTTGAGCAAAATGATAAAGGTCTGTACATAAGTGAACTTAAAAATATAGTTTCAAAGACTTTTTCAGAGACTTCATTTTTAATATCAGAATGTTCATCTTTTATTGACTATTTTTTTGCAATTGAATAATGATTATGCTAAATTAATAAGAATTCTTAGCTATGTTTTCAGGTTCATTCAGAATCTCAAGAAACAGAAAGGTGTTCAGGTAGGTTAAAATCTGCTGAATTGAAGAAAGCTGAGCAATATTTCATAAAATCTGTGCAAGAAAAATAGTTCAGTTCTGAGTTCACATTGTTATCTAAGGGTAAGGAATTACCAAAAAATAATAGATTGGTTTCATTAAATCCTTTCTTGGATAAAAATAATTTAATCAGAGTTGGAGGTCGTCTCCAAATTACCATGGTAAATTATACACAAAAACATCCAATTGTACTGCCCTCTAAACACAAATTAACGGAATTAATTATGGAGTTTTATCACAAAAAATATCAACATATAGGACCACAAAATTTACTTTATCGTGTTCGAGGAGAATTTTTGCCTCTAAACGGTAGGGCTATTTGCAGGAAAATAGTACATAAATGTATTCCATGCTTTAGGGCCAGACCTAAATTGTTAGAGCAAATTATGGGCGAGCTTCCTAAAGAAAGAATAAATGTAGACCCTTTTTTATAATTGCATAGGAACTGATTTCTGTAGTCCATTTTTCATTAGATATAAAGCTCAACATAAAGATGTTTTTCATAAAGTTTATGTTTTTATTTGTATGGTAACGAAAGTAGTGCATTTGGAAATAGCTAGTGATTTGACATCTGAGGCTTTTATTGCCACATTAAAGAGGTTTTTTTTGCAGACGAGGCAAAACTCGAAAATTTTTCAGTGATAACGCAGGCAATTTTGTGAAAACTAATGTAGAGCTTAAAAAGTTGGATGAATTGGTAAACAAACCAGACCAGAACCTTACTAATTACTTGTTAACTGAAAGTAATGCATGGGAATTTATTCCCTTTAGAGCTCCAAATTTTGGAGGTTTATGGGAGTCGGGAGTCAAGTCCTTCAAGTATCACTTCAATTGTGTTGTTGGCAACTCTAAATTAACTTATGAGGAAATGTTAACTCTAATTGTCCAAACTGAAAGTATCTTAAATTCGCGCTCGCTTACTCCTTTGAGTTCAGATTTTTATCACTTGGAGGTTTTGACCCCTGGACATTTTCTTATTGGTCGCCCACTTAACACTAGAACCGCGGAGACGGGACATTCAGACCCGTACTCAGTGAAAAGATGTGGATTCGAACCAGATAAGTCATCTTAAAATAATTTACATATAAGCTGCACAAAAATTATTTAAAATAGATAAGTTAAATAGACTTAAATAAAAATTCTGATGTTAATTATTTTAATAAAAATTGGATAAAATGTCCCATAATTCTAGTGTTAATGCCATTGCCAAGGGCGGCGCCAGAGGGGGGGCCGGGGGGGGCATATGCCCCCCCCGTCGGGCATACCTAGCCCCCCCCATCGGGGTCAAAATTCGATATCGTCGGGGAAAATATTTTGACTTTTGAATTTCGCCCCCATCAAGTTGGGTCAACATATAAAGATTTTTTTTTATTATATTAAACTCAGATTGATTAAACTAATTCTTTTGGATACGAGTCGGTTTCTGACTGAATTTTGATTCTTGCAGATTGAGTTCAGATAAACTCGATCTTTTCAAAAGAAAAAAAAAAAAAAAAAAAAAAAAAAAAAAAAAAAAAAAAAAACGAATTTTTTTAAAATAAAAATTTATATAGATGACTACACAGGATGATACGTGAATGACTCTGTATGTGAATATATATATAAAATTTTAAAAGATAAAATTCATACTTAGTTTTGTCGGGCTGTCTTGGATGACTAGTAGAATGCTGCATCGGGTCGGGCAAACTGAACCTGACACGACTCGCAATCTGGATCGGACCGGGTTGGGTTATCTTTTGCCGTTCTTGGTCGGATTCCAGTTCGATTAATTGTTTCAGGTTCGGGTTTGGATGTTGACACTTATGGTTCTTGATTCAAGATCGATCTCTCAAAAGAATTTACAAAATTTATTTTAAGTTGAAAAATTATATATTGAATGTTAATGAGTTTATATATTCTGATTTTTTACTTAAAAGTTAAAACTGATACTGGAGATATAGTTGTAGATATAATTTTACATAATTGCATTACAGTATGGATATATTTTTTCATCAGTTACTGTTTGGATTTATTTGAGGCTGAAATATTTCGGGTAAATTCCTGCATCACCTTGAGAAATTAAACGCAAGTCGATAGGCGATTTAAATCGGATCTGGCTAAAGTTAATATTTTTTTCGAAGAGGTTCGGGTTGACTTCTATTTTTCAAGTCGGGTCAGATTTAATTGTTTTAGTTTAGTGGGTTCTATTCCACCTCATTTCTTAAAAGTATAGCCGAAGTATATTTTAAAATGTAAGATTATATTATTTGAATGTCAATGAGTGCATAAATTGATACATTAATTTTTCTACATAAAATATGTAATTGATATTGGAGGTATTATTGTAGGTTATTTTTTTATTATTGCTTTACAAGATGGAATTTTCTTTTTCAGTTTTCTATTGCATTTCGAGTTGGGATTAAAATACTTTTAGGTCGAAAATTTTCAAGTTCAGGTCATCTACGTTTTTAATATTGGTTGAGGTTGAATGGATTATGAATTAACAAGTTCAGGTCAGGTATAACCCAGTCCACGGAGGACTATGCTCGCAAAATAATCCGTGAATTGAATTATTTTTTCCCTTGATTATATTCCGTTAAAACAGAAAATTTTGCTTTAAATTTTGCTTTCATGCGCTTTAATTTTGATGTTTCGCCCCCTCCCCCTCCCCCCGCAAATAAACAAACAAACAAAAAAATACCAATTACCTGAAATATTCACACCTAAAGCAACATGTTCGCCAAATTACATGGGTGTTCTGGCAGCTATGCTGCTTAGTACTTTTTCGTATTAGGAACGGAATTTATAAATCCGTTTCATCTAAATATAGGTAAAAAACAGAAATCTAAGATCAAAATTTTCGAAAAATGTCCAATCAGAAGGCAGAAATTGCTTGAAATAATAGAAAAGTATCTTCAAATCACAGGAATATTTCGGCATTGTCACGACGGACGCTTTTCGCTGATATTTAAAAAACGCACTTTTAGCTTTCCAGTTATTTTACAAGTTTTCACTTCATTTATATTTGTCTTTTGTTTTTAATTTGGGAATTTTGTATTTAGGTTTTTGTTTCAGATTTAAATTTTGTATCATATGAAAATTTGAAACATCGCACTTTCTGCATTCGATCAATATACACTCTAAAATAAAATGGAAATTAAAGATGTCTTTCCCATTGTTTTTATTATTACTACTATAGCTAAAAAAAAAAATCTGCTTTAATTTACACATTTTCTCGAAAATACAGAAAATTCATCAATCTAATGCTAAAATCACCTGAAATCCTCCAATATCTAAAGTTGCATTTTTGTTGAATCAAAAGATTGCTCAGTTTACTGAGCAGCAACACTGTGCATTAGAGTTTTCTATTTGAAACTGATTTTCTCTCAAAATAATGAAAATTTCGTGAACCGAATCTCAATTTTTTTTAAAATTCTACAATCAAAACACCAGAATTTCTTCAAGTAATAGAAAAATCCGTTTAAATAACATGTGCGTTCCGGCAACTATTGTCTGTACATTTTATTTTTGGCGAAATGCTTTTTGAGAATGTATAAAATAATTACATTTTCACAAAAGTGACAAAAATAGAAAATAATGAAAAAAGTAAAATGCGGTATTTATGAAGTAGTAAAAGGTACATATTTCAAAAATTGTACTTCAACTAATTAATTTCACTCCGGCAAATACATTCAATTCAAATAAAAAAACTAATATTTAGCATAGAAACGTGTTCAAATACAACGAAAAAAGATACGAAGAAATTTCAATTTTATACACGTTTTGTTATCAGTAAGTATGCTGTTTCTTTATTCTTGTGTTCTTACTTAGATTTCAATCTACGATGTTTAAACCACAAAACAGCTGCAATTTACCAAAAGGGTCCGCCTGTTTTGACTAGTTTTCAAATTCTGATGTGCAAGTTAATATAAAACAAACTTTTCGCCAATCGGAATAAAGAGATTGATGAATTTATATACCTCAATGTTGCAATGGGAATTACAGGAAAAAAAAAAACACACACACACACCTATATTATGATAGACCTAAAGGATATTTCAGAGTTAAATAGATGCAGTACTCTATTTTCGTCAGTTGTCCATTGACTACAGATATAAGGAGTTAATTTTTTTTCCTGATCTAGTATTTTTATTTTAATATATAGAAATAGATTTAAAGTTTCAAGACTTTTATAAGAGTAAGTCCAAATGATTTCTTATTTATTTTCGTTTATAAGTGATTTGATATTTTTACCCGAATATTTTAATTTAAAAATTAGTTTATACCCAGAATTCGCATTTTTTTTTTTATAGTAATAGTTTAACTAATGTTTTTGGAAGTTTTTCACGTATATTTTTGCATTCAGTAATAAATAAAGTAGAACTTGGATTCTTCGGACCGGTCGGGACCTAGGACAATCCGGTTAATGAAAAATACGGAAAATATGATAACTTTAAAAAACGCATATGGCAATGTTTTTAGGTAACTTCCCTTCACATTTTTTCCAGGTTTAAGAAAGCAATTATGGTAATGCATATTTTAGCACATTGAAAATGGCGTATTTAGAAAGTTTTTTTTATTTTATTTTTTTTAATTAAAATTTTAAATTTTATTTTTTGCAGAATTGATACAAAATTATACATAAGTACACATAGAAACTTCATGATTTCCGATATAACTATGTTTAAAAAATTAACGCACAAACTTTAATCCAATTTCATACTTTTTTAGACCTTCAAATAAATTAATGCTGATAAAATTTGTTATGCATCACTCAACAGTGGTTTTGTTATGCTTTGTTTTTAATAATTACCGTGACATGCACGCAAAACTTTTTTTTCCAAAGGTCAAAATGATCATTTTTACAAATCAAATTGAAATAAGTACCACGTAAAAGATTCCCTTTCTAAATATATATATATATTTTGTTTTATAATAAATTTATTTGATTGTTAAAAATCTAAAGTTGGCAGATATACCGTGAGAGCTATTTCTCAAAAAGTTAAACAAAGAATTTTATCAAACTTCATCACATTCATTTATAACTCAGTAAACTTCATCATTTCAGTATGGAAGATATTTTGGTGCATATCGCATTACAGATGATGTTTTTTATGCTGTGTTTTTTTCCGAAATTTTTTTATCTCTGCACCTATTGAATATAGAATTGCACAAAACATTTTATGCTTAAAAAAAAAAAAAAAAAAAAAAAAAAAGAAAAAAAAATCCTTACCAGATTCAGAATGAATTGACGTGATTAGCGAGCGTGGTTTGCCATATTATTTATTCCTAGTGAAATAATCCAAGTTTAAGGGGAAACAAATCACCGTGCTCCAGCTTCTGGATAAACCTCGATGAAGGTCTGCATTGCCCGGATCCGGGACTATTTCGCTTTACGATACTGGGGCCGGTCCATGCCTGGTTTTTACTCTTATCATGACTTAACTTAGTTTTTCGATACCGAGCTGGGACTGATTTCATTCTTCCTAGGACTGCGCGGGTCGAAATTTTCAGTCCCGGTTTTTCGATCCAGCCCGTATGAAAATCACCTTTTCGGCGACTTGGGCCGTTCAAAAATCAGTAAAATTTGGCCCTTTCCAAATATTTTTACAAAAAATGCACGTATTTTTATAAGTTTAACACGCCATTATTCTATAATTAAACTTTAAAATTTACTATTTTTAAAGAATAGTAGATATTTAGGCAATAAAATTTAAATACAGTAAAACCTGTGAAATAAATCTGCAAAAAGTATTTTAAATTTCAAAACCGTTTCCGAAAGTAAAAGTATCTTAAAAAAAAAAAAAAAAAAAAAAAAGTGAAAAATAGCCATGTTAAAGAACAAGCTCAGCTGTCCTATGCAAGAAAAAAAAATTTTTTAAAAAATTGTAATTAAAACGAGAAATTCAAAAATAATCTGTGTTTAACATGACTCAGCGGGTGTTTTCAAGTGAGTGAAGAGTTTCTTGAAACGCAAAATCTGTTGATTCAAAATTAATATAATAATACATGAAAAAAGAATGTAATACATCAACAACACCTGCTACGAGGGCAACTTGACTATAACTCTTTCTCTCTCTTTTTTAATGCGATTTCGTCTTAGAAGATTTTTGTGTGGCATTTTTTTTATTTTTAAGTCCCCACGTGATATAAGGATTAACGATAACTGAATGATATTTGAAACATTTACATGCAAATAGATATTCATTCAAAATAAATAAATATTGCCACCCAGAGCACGTCTTAGTTAAAAAAAGAAAAAAAAAAAGCTATTTTTTATTAGAACTCCTTGTGCAAGACACTTTTTAACCATATCGAAGTAAAAATTCACGTTTTATAAACACAGAGTCGGACAGTCCAATTTTTTTTTTTTTTTTTTTTTTTTTTTTTTGTCAGGCTAAAAATTATATATGTAGGTATTTGTATTTCCCAGACAGTATAATCAGGCCGACTTTTTAAATTTTACATCGACCGGACCATTAATCTATTTTGTAAAAATCGGATTAGGCCCTGATGCTAAAATTTTTGCCCACGCAGGTTTTTAGGCCCCAGACCAGTACGCGGTACCTGTAATATATATTACGAACTTGGCCCCCCTGTCGGGGATACAGTGCCCCCCCGTCGGGCAAATTCTGGCGCCGCCCTTGGCCATTGCTGAATCAGACTTGAGTGATATTGAACATAATAGGCTGAATCTATCGCAAAAGACCACTAAAATGGTTCAGACCATTTGGAAAAGGTGGAAAAATAGTTATTTAAATACATTGCAGCAAAGGCATAAGTGGATGATATCAAAAAACAAACTCAAAATAAAAGTCTTGCAGTGTCTAAATCGTTATTGGGGAGAATTGAAGCGGTATTTTTTTGGTAACGATAATAGAGTAAGAGTTGTAAATATAAAAATCCCAAATGGAGTATACTAAAGAGCAATTTCCAAAATTACCGTATTACCTCTTGAAAATTAAATCAGTTTTTATGAGAAAGTATACATTATTGTGAAATTGCTTTATTTATTATGTATTATGTAAAATTGTTTAGATATTTGTTTAAATTTAACTTAACTGTGTCTCATTTATGTTTTATTTAATTGTATTGTTATTTATAATTTTTACAATGGTTGTAATGGAAGTGTTTTAGTTTGAAACCCCCCTCAGAGGTTTCAAGAAGGGCGGTATGTTTGATAAAATGCTATTTAATTTTATACTGGCGGTGTCGCCCAGCAACCAAAATCTACCAAATGATATCTAAATGTAAAAAGTATTCTGTGCGAACGATAAACTGTAAGTGAAATACATTATATTTTTATTTCTACAGCTTTTACCTAAGCTGTGTGAAAAAAAAATATTTTTTTTTTGTTTTTCAGTTGTGATTCGAATGTTTTTATATGTGTTAAAATATTACGGTTTATAATGGAGTTGTTTTTTGTTAATTTATCTATGTTCGGAAGAAATTGAGATGTGTTTTTTCGTGAGAATAAACTGTTTAAAACGAGAGGTGTGTATATATAATTTAGGGTTAAATAAAAAAATTGATAGCAATTTCAAACATTGGATAATTACCTAGAGGACCATACAAAAGGCTTATTATATATTACTGAATTTTTAAATGGCTTATTTACGAACTCTAATACGTAATCTGAGTTCCCAAAGGAGCATCTCTGTCAACTTTTCATATTTAGTTATCCCACTTTATTAAAACAAATCATAATTATATACTTTATTGCTGTGAAGAGTTTTATAATCTATGTCTGATGCATCATTTTTTTTGTTCTTGTTGATGAAGAAGAGGTATACTTGTCGATATTTATTTAAAATTATCGTCATAGATACTAGCGTTAATAAATGTAGAAACAAATGATTTAACTATATATACAGTTGCATTAGCTATTCTAATTACAATAAATTTTCTTCACAGTTGAATTAAGGTCTATTTTATCATGCATGGAAATATTTTTATTTGTTTTCTCTTTACCAATAGAATTTTTTCCGAAAGTCATTTTGCAAATCAGCGATGATGTAAAAAGTCTTTCAACTATATTATATTTTAATTTGTAACATTTAAAAAAACCAGTTATATTTTTAATGCTTTCCAACAAAGTTGAAAAGTGTGTATGATTTCGGTTTGTCATGATGTCGCCTTTCCTTTCTTTAACTCGCATAAATACACTTGGATTTCCATATAATTCAAAAAATGTTATTGCAATGGCATCATAAATAGATTACGAACTGCTTATGCTAAGTTTTTAAGATACCGTGAGGAAAATCGTTTTTTTTGTTAGTTTAATTATGTTAATTTATTACAACCGAATGAAAATGATTTACATTTATAAATAGCACCAAAATGGACATTCAGTATAATGTAGATTGTACAGTAAAGATTGCACCAATCTGCGACATGTGCCACAAATATTGCACTATTTATCTACAGAAAAATATTATATTATTTAATGACAAGACCTCTTCAATTTATAAAAGACAAAACTATATTTCTTAAAAAGCTGTGGCAAGTGAATTTTAGACAAAATTGTTGACCTTCGCTGGTATAGCATATATCACTCATTTACGAGTTTACAGAATAGAATACGGTTTCATAATTGTCTACAGCACAGCTCACCAGTCTGCGGCATTTTGCACATCACAATTATCATACAGAAAACCTTGTTCTTTTAAATCGCCCAAATGTTTCAATTAAATAAAAGAATATTTTCTGTAATAAAATAATAGTAATCTTAAAGTCAGAGACTTGGCTGCTCTGTCTACAAGCAAAAACTGTTTGCAGCGTATTTTGATGTTGTATTATTTCAAGTATAATTAATTTTATTTACATTTTAAGGTACCTTGCAAGGTGAGTTCAACAAAATGTAGTGTGCATAACAGTTTACATTCATTTACAGGGATTTACAAACATGGCAATTGCAGTTCAGTGAACTATATTAGCTGATGAAGCATTTTCCGATGTAGTATGCTTTTCTTATTTCCAACAAATGTTTTCACTCTAAGCGGTGTGCATAAATACTATATCTGTGTAAGGAGCTCAAAATGATTCGTAAGCATTCCTGCGTATGATTGTAAATTTCTTACAGATTTTTTAATGGAAAAGAGTGTTTTGAATTTATTAGTTAAACTATATATGGTAAGAATTTTGCGAAAAATAAAATAAATTCCTTTACAGATCAAAGTAAATAGCATAATAGATTGTGTATATCAATAGTTATTTCTGAAAAAACCTTTTTGTTGTGTTGAGCGCTATTTTCCTGGATAAAATTTTAGTTTAATATGAGTAATATATAAAAATCTGTAGATAATAAACAAGGCTGTACAAAATCAATGGAGGGCAGTTCTGTCTATTGAAGTAAATTTTTGAAGATAGATTTCTAACTGTGTTATGTGTTTTGTAACTAAGCTAAATTTTTACACTCCAATTAGTTTATATAGCGTGGTCATAAAAAGTTGCTTATATAGAGACCTCTAGCGGCAGTTCCTTTAAACAATAGAGGTGAAATTTCAGATATAGTCATTCATATATATGAATTCGGAATTCTGTGAACGGCAACAAAGTGGCGCTCACGGTGTCAGTTATGAGTACTTTAACTGGAAATTTTCAAATCGCTACGCTTTTTTTATTCCTTTGCCAACTACTCAGCGTATGCGAAAATTGTCAAGAGCGTGCGAATATTATGTGTTCACAAAAACCTGATGCATTATGCATGTACTGAAAACAGCTCGACGAACGACAGAGGAAATTTGCATGTGATACCACATCTATCGCAAAAACACGACAACAATCGCTTATTACAACACAGATAGTTGAACAGAAAACTTTTATTGGAATTACACATTTTCTAAACAGGTTTCATCACAGGCAATTACGGATTACATACGGAAGACTGTGGACAATACAGCCAAATGTTACATAGCATGAGAAATGTGTTACAGTTCACGTTTCATATAGTCTTTTTCAAATTAGACGTATACTCTACATTTAAGATAAGCCCAGAACCAGATATCTCCAACAGTGATGTTGGGATGTCGCGATTCCAAGAAGATGGAAATTTGTGTGAGATGACATGGTTGCACAAATGCTCTTTCAAAACCTTATGGTCACACTTCGCTAGATGAGGAAGTGCACCATCTTGCATGAAAACGATGTTATTCAATGTATTTCGCTGCAGAAATTTTGGTCTGGCTTAATTTTTTAGCATGTATAACGAAAGCCTCCACAGGGCACGCTATAAAAACCGTCATAGAGTTACAGTTCCAGGAAAATTGTGACTGCAATGCCGCACTACTAACAAGCAGAGGGCCAACCTTAATAATTACTTAATTTGGTAATTTTAATGTAATATGATGTAGCGCCGAGACCACTTGGCCTCACTTTCAATGGATTTCCTACAACGCTCCTTAGTGCTTGAGAAACACGGGGTCTAACATTATGACACAACTTAAATACTTACGTAGAAAAGAAAGGAAATGGTTGATCGTAGCTCAGAGGGTATATACTTGACCAATGGTCCCGAATTCAATACCAGGAAGCTCTACATTTGTACCAGGAAGCTCATCATTAAAGTGAAGTTTTCTCATTTTTTTGTTCCATAAATGTACTTTAAATTATAATTAAATGATCGCATTACTAATTAAAAAATATCATATTCTGTAGCATTTCTACTTTAACCTATTTCATTTGTTTTTAAATAGTTATATAAAACATCATAAATCGATCCAAAATTGTTAATTTCTTAATATTCATTTTTAAAATGTATTTCATACAACTTTATCGATGCAATGATATTGAACACTTGTGTCAATTCGTGATGTTAAAGAAATATCATTTATGTATTGCTTTAACAGGGGAAGTCAATACGATGATAATATTACTCTATTTTTAAAATAAGAAACTAATTGTAATCTAAATCACCATAGGAATTAAAATAAAAGCTATTTTTGCATATTAAAGTTTTTTAAATATAGTAATACATATGCTTGCTCTTTGAATTCTTTTGCTGTCAGATTTACCTTCTTCCTGCTTTTTATTTTTACTTTACTTGTATACGTTTTATTTTATTATAAATAGATGGCACCATAACAGATTTAATAACGAATTTGGAATTTTTATCATTCAATAAGAGATTGATTTTTTTAAATTTGTTTAAGAGATCAGAAATAATGGTTAAAAAATGAAAAATGCTAAACTAATGCTTAAATATGCTAACATTGTAGTTAATGTACGATATTAAGATTTTTATATGAGATTATTAAATTATAATCATAAGTATCTATATAATAAAGGCCAAACGTATCTGTGCGTAACGCATACGTCATGTTTTGAATGGCAATACTTTCCGATGAAATTTCGGTTTTGCAGTTTTCGCTATAGCAAATTTTTACAGCTAGACATAGCACGTTTTCAACTTTTGTACCATAATATAGAGAAAAAAAATGCACTTTTAAATGCAGTTTGTTAGAAAACTGTATCTCAATTTGCTTTTGAGTTATTAATTTTTTTGTAGTTTTTTGTTCAATTTCTCTAATGGTGGCAACTTGAATGTCGCATTCATGTGGGAAATAAAGGAAAAATAACCATAGAGTAAAAAAAAAAGAATAGAGATGCAGTTTGGTGGCTGGAGGTGACACCAAAAAATATAACCCTAAATGCATCAAACACAACCGCGTGCTTTCGCAAAAGAGGAAAACTTTTAGCGATACAGTTTTAATTCATAATACAATGAAATGCTATTTTAGAATGCTAAAATATAATCACATATTTTTCATTTAGAGAAAAAAATGATGTTAAAGAATTCGGTCTCTGTTCTACGTAATTGTTTTGTTTGGTTCGAATAAGAGACTTAAACTGGAAGAATAATGCCCATTCAAATCGATTTAATCGCATACTGCACGTCCATCTATCTCTTTTCTCCATGGAAAACAACAGATCACTGCATATTTTATTTGCCATTTTTTCATAGCAACTGAAAAAATAGCAATTAAAAACCTGTTATGACAAAATATAGTCGGTTATAAAACCCGGTGAATGTTGTTGGTTTTATTTGGTTTTTATCTATCAATTTAATGACTTTTAGTTCGTTGTAAACTTACTTTACAAAATATACATCAATTAACCTTTACAAAAAGGTATTTTTAAGAATATCTGTGTGTCATATTTTCTTAGTTGGTTTTAAAAACTGTAAGAATGCAATTTTATTCTTTGGCAAAATCTTTGGCTATAACTTCTATCTTGCGTCTAATTCGGAAGTACCGATAATTTTCAAAGCTTTATATGATTACATAATTAATATGTTTCATATAAAATTGCTGTTTGGATTAGTTGGCAGTTTAAAAAGCATATTACGTGGGAAAATTAAATTAGACTTTTTAATTTTAAATTAAAAAAATTTCATCTTTACTCTGTGACCCAGGAACCCTGGGTTCCATGTACTAGTATTTATAAAGAGAAAATGAAGTAAACAAATGTAGTGCGACCAAGTATCAAACAACGGCTTACTGTTCAACGAGTCAACGGTATATCAAATGAGCTATGATCAACCATGTTTTTACTTTTCGAAGTAAATATTTAAGTTGTGTCATAATATTAGACCTCCCACCTCCTTGGTTACTTCTCAAGAAATCAGGAACTTTGTATAAAATCCATTGAACCTGAAACTAAGGCGTTTATGCACTACAACATAAATTAAAGTAATCAAAATCTGTGATTATCAAGGTCGGCTCTCTCCTTGTAAGTAACTTTGGCGTCGTATAAAGATACAGATGCCACAGAACGTGCATTTCTGTGTGCTCGATGCACACAATGTCTGGTATTGACATCGCCCATTAAAGTGAAATGTGCCTTGCCTGTCCATAATACGCAAATAAGCCAGTCGTTATCGCCATCATATCGGATAAAAAAGTCATTTCGAAATTCCATATGATGCTTATGGTCACCTGACCTCACATAGTCGATAATCAAAATCTGGACACGCTGGCACCGGTATGAAAACATGCGGATGCAGATCGCAGTATCTTTGGGATCGTTGTTTTTGGTGTATCCAATACACAGTACATGCAATGCACTTGTTCATTCTGCATGTGTCCTGAAATTACTATGTAATACAATTCCATAACAGTGACCTAAGGAACAGTTGGTCTCTGGATCGCATTCTTTCACTATAGCAGGCAGTTTCTTTGAATTTCTTTACTAAGTAACGCAAATCTTGCGAAATACGTAGGCCACGTATTTGGTGACGGTATCGACGGCAAATATTCTAGCTTTCGCGGCATTAATCTTGTTTTACTAATAGAGTTTACCAATTCACCACGAACATTTACCGGCAGAGTTATTTCGTCGGCATGTGCGAGTCCCCGAATAAAGAACCAACATACTCGTTCCGCTTTTTATCCGTTTTCTTTGCAGATTATCTGGTGAACTGTGTTTTGTGATTGTGTCTTTTCTCTGTGATGTACACATTTCCTCGCGCGCTCCGATCATATTTCATTTTGAAATTCGTTGAGCTATTTTTTGTGATATGTATAATGTATTACGTTTTTTATACACGTAGCGTTTGATCGTTATTAAAAATTTTCGTATGCACTGAGGATTTTCCGACAGGAAAAAAAAATGAGCGTAGCCATTTGAAAATTTAAAATTTCCATTAACACATCCATAACCATAACCGTAACCTTAAATGCCACTTTGTTGTTGTTCACAAATTCCTGAGTTCAAGCTATTGAATAACTATATTTGAAGTCTCATCTAGATTGGTTAAACGGACCGGCCAATAGAGGTCCCTATATCGACAAAGCTTTTGTATGATCACCTTGTAGATCTATAGATCACATGCAGTGATGAAGAAACTAATTCAAGCACATTTCTGGTCTTAAACGGCAATAAATGCAATCTAGTTTCATCAGTTTGAACGGTGAAGCTCTTGTGCAGTATTATGCAAATGTTGACAAATGTTTCCCATCCAACATTGACCAATGTTGACAAATGTTTCCCATGCTTCTCGCATGCCTCTTTTGGTTTAAATAAATGTTTAAAATATATAATGCTTTAAAATATATTTTCTTTTAAATTGTTAATTATTTTATATGTCTTTCAATTTTCTCAAATTTTAAATATTTTTTTACATAGAATCTTAGATTTCCTAATCCTTGTAATAACCTATGACACATGAACGCTGAGTATTACAGAAGAACCCATGATGATACTCAATAGATTTAAAATTTCGACCGTAGGATTTATATTTTCGATTTTATAATCTTATTTTTGTCCATGAAAACGAATAAAGAACTTTATATTATATTTTAGTTTACTTCATAAATACCTTTGTCTTACACATACACATATACAGGGTGGTCATAAAAAATCTTTGCCGATATATGGAGCTCTAGCGTCCAGTCCGCTCAACCGATCGAGGTGAAATTTCAGATATAGCTATTCAGAGGTATGAGCTCGAGATTCTGTGAACGGCAACAAAATGGCACTCACGGTTACGGTTATAGTTACAGAAACTCGAAAATTTCCAATGGCAACACGCATTTTTTTATCGCAAAATGCTCAGAGCATGCGAAAATCCTAAAGAGCGTTGGAACCGTACGTGTATCGCAGGAAACGGACATGTTATGCACGCACAAAAAACCGTTCTGCGAATCCTCCCCCCCCCCCATAGAAAAAACTCGATTGGGCGATCACCATGACTGTGATGACACCCATGTGGGAAATGTGTAATCAAAATAAAAGTTTTAGTTTCTCCGATCTGTATTGTAATCAGAGATTAGTGTACTGACACTGTGTCATATGCAAATATCCTCCTTGCGCCCCAATCGAGTTTTATCTATGGAGGGGAGGATTCGCAGAACGGTTTTTTGTGCGTGCATAACATGTCCGTTTCTTGCGATACACGTACGGTTCCAACGCTCTTTAGGGTTTTCGCATGCGCTGAGAATTTTGCGATGAAAAAAATGGGTGTTGCCATTGGAAATTTTCGAGTTTCTTTAACTATAACCATAACAGTGAGCGCCATTTTGTTGTCGTTCACAGAATCTCGAGCTCATACCTCTGAATAGCTATATCTGAAATTTCATTTCGATCGGTTGAGCGAACTGGCCGCTAGAGCTCCGTATATCGGCAGTTTTTTTTATGTCTTTTAAGTTTTTTTATGACCACCCTGTACATCGAATAATGTTTTGAACTTTTTTTACATCAAAATGCTACGATATAAATACTAGGATTAAATTTTGAAAACATAACGATACAATAATATCCTTTTAAATCTCGATAAGAAAATGTGCATTATTTTATTTTAAATGCTATTTTTCAATTCGCTCATTGTTTAAAAAATGAAATAAATAGTTATTGCACTTACATTTTTAAAAAGGCATGCCTGGCTCCATATAAATTTTTAGCTATTCTTTTCTTGAAATTCTAGAAAATATAAATTGTGGAAAACCTAGTGTAGTATTTTTTTAAATTTCATACGTTATTTGAAGTATTTTCTGCACAAAATTATTAAATTACAGCAAAAATACCATTTGAATATAGTTCTTGAAAATTTTATTAACTGTGTTTTTCTCCTTCAGAGGACTACAATGAACATTCCTTTCTTTAAAAAAGTAATATTAAGTTTTGCTCTCTTTGAAAACAAAATAAAGTCTGTCTCGATGTAAATATTTAACTGCAGTTTGCATAATCCTGACGTCAAAAAACTGACATACAGAAAAGTCTACTGTATATGAGGACCCCAGAAGCCAAGGGGTATAAGTGACAAAATTGAAAAAAATAAACTAAATACACAGACGACCTAAAAATATGCTTTTTTCATTTCAGGTAAAGAAATATAAGTGATTTTCTTATTATTTGCTGAGTTATAGAGGAAAACCACTTTTTTCGAAAAACAAACAATATTGATTAATTATACATTTAAAGAAAATTGTACTTTATTTTTTAACATTTATTGAAATAAGTGTTTAAAGACCAGAATGCAATAAGCAGAAATTTCCAATTTCAATCCACTCAATTGTTATTGATGTTCCAATTTAACATCAATTATCTTTAAACTCAATTTACTCCAAATCGACATTTTGTCACTTGTACCCCATGGCTTCTGGGGTTCTCATATGTTTTCCTTACTGTATAATAAACTTACGACCAGTAAACGTTCTTATAATAACATAACACGAATGAAACACACTTACACGATGCTATCTAAACTAAAGTTTAATTTTCGATTTAAAATTAGTAAGGAATTAAATATTAAATTGAATGTCTGTACAACCATAATATAAGATGATTAAAAAGAGATGATAAAGAAATGATTAAAAAATTAGAATTATGGATTAGTGTTTTAAAGTAGATAATCATCATACGTTTTATTAGTTTTAGCTCTGAATAAAAATTATATATGTATATATAAATCTTGAATATGTTTAGCATAAGATTTTTTTGACTTTATGAAAAGCGTTGTGGCAGAGTGCCTAGCAACTCTTTTACAAGAGTACTCTAGTTGACAAGAGCATTTTAAGATATTTCATGCGATTGTGGTCAGTGTTCTGAATTGCGCATAAGTTAGACCTATTTTTTTTAATCCATTAAGTCATGCCGTGTACTTAAATTCTCTGGTAATCTGGTTGTCTCAGTATTTTTTACTGTACAAGAAAAAAATTTCTTCAATGATATTTTAAATTTGTTTTGTTAAAAGCCTTTATTTTTTGTTGTAGTTCTTATAGTGCAGTAGGAATTGGAATCATGAGATTTGGAATGCATTTTTTCTCGTTTTTCTATAATTTTCTCTTCAAATTCGAATGATGTGATAACTTCAAATACAGATTACAATTAGCCATTTAGACAAAGTCACCGGCTATGAGCTTTCACTAAATTGATAAAAGGACGAGCTTCTAATAAAGAGCAACATTGGAAACCGAAGGAATCCATTTATAGCGGTCACTTTTCGTGCCCCTTTTAAATTTCGATTTTTTTTAAACTATTGGAGAGCATTTACATCTTATATGTCATTAGAATGTTAAATTTCAAGTTGTTAACCCCTGTAATATCACAAAAGACACAATTTAGAATGTTTTTTCCTCCTACAATCCATTTTTGGATAGTGACACCGACACGAAATAGAGCCTATATTGAAGCAAGGAATAGAATAATGAATTTTCAACCATGATTTTTTAAAATTAGTTTAACAGTTCGTGAGATTGCGTAGAAATCGCAATTTCTAATGTTTTTAAATTACTCTTAGAGATTTTTTATATTTATAATTAACTACATGCAAAATATTATGAATATGAGCGCCAAAAACACAAATATTGCATTTTTAGAGTCCCTGCACTACATTTTGGGCGGTGCACGGTAACCGCCATAAAATGTAACCTGTCAGAGAACAGTGACCGTGACCATCATTTTCACATCATTATTTTTTAGATTGATTCGGTGATTCATGAGACTGCGTAAAAATCTCAATTTAAAATATTTTTAGAACGCTTTTTGTCCATTTTCTCCCTTTTTTTCAAATACAATTTTTTTGAAAATGTACTTGGTGATCATATGTATCTTATCATTAACTTCCGTGCAAATTTCAGTTTCTAGTCCCTTCCGTAAGAAAAAAAAAACCCCGCAATTTATAACATTTTTGGAATTTGCAACTGCTAGGTGGTAATGATGCCATCATAAAATAGAGGCTATTTTAGAACTAGGACTGTCACCATCTATTTACAACCATTATTTTTTAATTGATTTGATACTTCATAAAATTACTCAAACTCCCATTCGCGCATAATCATCCCTTTTACATTCCACATTTTTCAAGAAAAAAATCTTAGGGATAGTTTATATATAAGTTATTAACACGCTAAATTTCGTGTTTGGAAATATTGCAGTAACAGAAAAATTGCCTTTTTATAAAGTTTATTGCTCCTGCACCCCCTATGAGGTAGTGACACTTACATAAAATTTAACTAACGTTGTAGCGACTGTCATCATCATTTTGATACCAATATTTATTAAATAAGCTCTGTGCTTTCAGAGATGTGCAGAAGTGTCCATTTAGAATGTTTTTCAGAACGCTTTTTGCGCTATTTCACCCTTTTTAAATATCGAATTTTTTAAGGAATGTTCTTAGATATCATTCATATCTTATAAGTAACTACGATTCCGAATTTCATATAACACAAAAATTGCATTTTTAGAACATTTATTGCTCTAGCATATTCTAGGGTAGCGGCATGGACATAAGATGCAGCCCATAATGAAAGTGAGATGAACACCATCATTTTGATACAATTACTTTTGTAATCGGTTCGGTAGTTCCAGAGATTACCTGCTACAAAGAAACAAACAAAAATTTTATAATATTAGTACAGATTCATTCTAAACAGTTTTGCATTTATGTGTATAGAAAGTATTTTATGAAAGACAGTAAAACGTAATGAGGTGATAGTATACATCTTAACATACAATTATAATAAAAGGATGCATGGTAGGAAATAAAACGCAAAGGTGCTAGATAGCTTTTTCTTTTCATGTCAAACAAACAAGTTGAATAAAAAAACATTGTTAATAAGATTTTCTTATTTTTATACGATAAAATTTTTAACTATGTTATTTAATAAAATGTACCGTTACCTTTGACGTGATAAAAGAACGCTTAAGTTTGGAAGTCATACGTATGTTAGATACTTAGAAGGTTAGATCAAAAACAGGTCATTTTCTATCGTGGCTAGTTCCTGTTTTCTTTGTTAAGTCCAAATACTAAATCTGACGCTGTACTTTCAGACTTTTACGTCATTTTTCAGCACTGTTTCCCACAAACAAAGTTTCCTGTTAAGAAAAACAAATAATAATACGACAGTAAATGATAAATATTTTATCAAACTTTATTGATCAAGAGCAAACTAAAGATTTGCCGGTTTATTGTGCAACGAGTCACAAAAAACAATTTTAGCGAAATGGCTAGATAAAATTTAAGGGCAAAGACAGCTCTCTCTCCTAGTTGGAAAAACGGATATGATATTTATGTCTTTATCTAATGACAATCTAATTACTTTAATAAAACAATTAATTTTTGATAAATAAAAAGATCTGTATTTTATTTTATTTCGTAACATATATTATTGTAAAAATACAGAATACTTTAATACTACACTGCTCAAAACAATTAAAGGATATTTGAAGTTTTATATAAAATAAAGATATAAACGAAATTTTTTTTGCCGAAAATAGAAGAACTGAATCACAAATGCAAATTTTTCTGGTTTTCAAACTGTGGAGTATGCAAATTTTGAGTTCGACGTCAAAAACGTCGCTTCAGCGGCAGCAAATGAAATTTGACTTTCAACTGGATAAAAGAGAATGAAGGATGTGCAGGCCGAAGATCAGGGCAAGGTCGTAGACGGGCAACAACGCCCAATGAAGATCGGTATTTAGCGTTAACAGCTCGGAGACACCGAAACACGAACGCTACTCTTCACCAACAACACCTTCGCTCGGCTACAGGCACCATGATTTCAACTCAGACTGTCCGAAACCGGCTCCATGCTGTAGGTCTGTATGCTCGCCGACCGATGGTATGTGTTAGATTAACATCAAGGCATCGACCGCAGGGAGTGGGCAACCGAGCATGCCAACTGGAGGAGAAATGAATGGAGCAATATTCTGTTTTCTGACGAGTCCCGTTTTTCTGTGCATCCGGATAATAGGCGTATTTTCATCTGGAGGGACCGTGGCAGTAGGAATAATCCTGCGTTCGTGCACGAAAGTGTCAGATTTGGCGGTGGAGGAGTGTTGGTGTATGGTGGCATCTCCATTGACGGGCGCACTGACCTCTACATCATTCGAGATGGAGCTCTGACTGGTCGCCGATATAGGGATGAGATCCTCAGACTTTTTGTAGTCCCTTACGCTGCAGCAATCGGAGATAACTTCATTTTAATAGACGATAACTGCAGGCCACATCGTGCAAACCTGGTGGAGGATTTCCTTTTCGAGAAAGGAATCTTTCGAATGGAATGGCCAGCGTGTTCTCCAGACAGGAATCCAATCGAGCACGTTTGGGACGCTCTAGGAAGACGAGTTTCTGGCCGTCAACAACCCCCACAAACTCTCCAAGAACTGGAAAGAGCTCTTCTGGAAGAGTGGGGCAGAATACCCCAACTCGTCATTAATAGCCTCATTGAATCCATGCCTCAAAGGTGTTCAACGTTGTTGGCCGCCTGTGGAAACCATACCCCCTACTGAAAATGATTTTCTTTGAAGAAAACACCTTTTCTTATTCTTTTTTTCTCATATGCACAAATTGTGTTTTTTTCCTTTTGTACACAAATGCGCAATAAAATGCATTTTTTCTGCCAAACATGTGTAATTTATTCTCATATAACCTACTATGTCTGTCGACTATGTACCAATCAGCTAAAAAGTTTCCCAGATACAAAATCCACCTAAAACTGCAATATCCTTTAATTGTTTTGAGCAGTGTATATTAAAAACCATGTACAGGATGTCCAATAAACGAATTGAATGGCAATAACAAAAAAGAAAAAAAAAGGTTAGCGATAAAAATGCGCAGTTTTCTGCATTATTAATAAAAAATCAATAAATTTTTAAAAATGCACTTTGTTTAAACTGTTCGAATTTAGGCCTAAAGATGGCGCTGGCGGCAAAGGCTCTCGGAATACAGACATGACTCTAGTTTTGCTAGGCATTACCTTTTCGGCTCATTTAGCAGAGTCGAATCTTCAGTCTACGTGTTGAGTAGACTCTCGACTCACCTGCAGAATAGTGTTTGATGGTTGGAAAGAGATTTAAAATAATATTTATGATTGAACAATGTTTATTATACTTAATAAAAAGACAGTAAAACATATTTTTTAATAAACAAGAACTTTTTACTCATTTACCATAAATAAATTCTATTAAGAATCTACATTTTTAACCACTTATTTGATTCTTTTTTTTTACTCCAATAAATAGAAAATATGGGATAAACACCCTTATTTTTAAACTAAAATAATCGTAGTACTTAATTTAAATATTTCTACCATTAAATAGTAGGAAATTGTGTTTAAAAAATTTAGCTGTATCAAAAACCTTTAAGTGATTAATCAAGCAAACTTTTCTTGCTCTTACGTCGTATAGGCAAACTGGTATAGTGGTTAAAACAGTGGTACGCAAATAGTGTTTCCAAGCCCTCTATTTAAAATAAAGTGGGCAGTGACTTCTAAATTGCCACTTAAATGTATAATAAACCTTAAAATAAAGGACTCCTTTATAATAAATCCTGTCATAAACATTAAAAAAATCAATCCCGATGGCAAAAGTAGCAAACGAATCTACCTGTTAAGACAGAAACCTGTCTAAAACTAAATATTATTAATTTTTCAGAAAACCGAATTTATCCCTACATTATATATTCAAAATTTGATATGAACATGTTTTAAAAATGTATTACGAAAGCCACGAGAGATTTTAAGTTGCCTTTTACACATACATCCCCCCACACACTGACTGCAAATGCTTGAAAAGAAAAAAAATGCAACGCACCTGTTTTTATATCCTGCGAGTCACCCATTGTCAAAATTTGATTATAAAAACATCATAGATCTTGAAATGCGTTTTTCGTCCTACCCCTCCCCTTCCTAAACTATTTTGCATGAAGAAAAGAACTTGAGAGAAGAATTCTGAACATATCGCTTCATCTACAAACATTGTAAAACATGTATATAGAAAAACACCAATGTTCAAGCTATTTGGAAATATTTATCTTTATAAAATTAAACTAAATTAAGTACATATTCAGTTTTTTATAAAATACGTAAGCAATGAAAGAAATTCAGTGGAAATTACAGTTAAATATACAGTTAAATGCAAAATTCAGATAATACAATTTCATACTTTTTAATGGAAGAAATATTTACATTAAATATTTCGAATGTTTTAGTTCAAAAAAGCGGTGTTTATCCCATATTTTTATTTTATTGTATGCAAAAAAGACAATCAGTTAACACTAGAAAGACGACAAGGGGCTATTCTGGCCCCTACCAATTAAATCTATTGCTTGTCGAACAAGAAATCTCTTTATAAAATAAATTTAAAAGGCACGCAGGGGAAAAAAGGTTTAACCCTTAAATGCATAGGATAGAATGCGTTCCAAAAAATGCGCAATTCAAAGTATCAGAAATTGTACCAGAAAAATCTAAATAGTAAATTTTCCTTTATTTAATTACGAATGGTCTGTCATTAAGTAAAGTGAAAATTGCTCTTTTAAATTTCTGGTGAGAATACGGAATATGCGAATAAAACCCACAATAAATCGAAAACACTTATGGTATCGAAAATGATAAGATAAGCATTTAAGGGTTAATTTAAGAAGAAATAAACACTTTTAAATAAAAATTCTGGTATTAAATACTTTTCCTGAACTTCATTAAAAATCCCAGTCTTTCTAGTGTTAAGCGGTTAAAAAAGCATATTCTGAATAGAATTTATATATGTTAAATGTGTGAAAAGTTATTGCTTATTATAAAGTATGTTTCGCTGGTTTTTATTAACCGCCTCAGTCCTGTATTCGCCTGGCAGGGCTCCCAAATGGTCCGCCAACTGAACATCAATATTTTATTAGAAATATTTTCATTTTATACTTTTCATGCAAAGTGCGCAGAAACCGCCTTCGGAGGTTACCTTTAGCACAAATACGGTAGAAATCGACTATGAAATTTTCTGTTAAAAAATATTGGTGTTCAGTTCGTGGACCATTTGGGAGCCCTGGCCTAAAGGAGACATTAAATACCATCATTTAAATATTTTAAATGTTTCTAGAATTATTAAAACTACCGGAAGACTTTTAAAATAGATGTTTGCATGTCTCAAGAAATTTTTTATCGACTGATAAACCTTTGGAGATGTTTTCGAGTAATTTTAAATTAGTATTTGTAGATTATTGTGGTATTTGTCTCAAACTGATGAGGTTGCATAAAATATAGATTGTGCAATTATAAATATTATTTTAACACTTTTTCCAAACAACAGTCCCGATTTCTGCAGGTGAGTCGGAGTCCATTCAACATGTGGACTCAGATTCAACTCTGCAAAATGAGCCGTAAAGTTCATGTCTATGAAAACTAGAGTCATGTCTGCATACCGAAAACATGCAGCCGCCAGAACATATTTTGAACGAAATTCAAACTACTTCAACAAAGTGCATTTTTGAAAATCTTTTGTTTTAGCTCACAGGCTATCATAGCCTGAGAGCTTATGTGCCCGCCCGTTCTGTATGTACGTTCGTACGTTCGTGCGTAACGCGATAACTCATGATAAAAATATCGGATCCACTTGAAATTTTGTATACAGGTATATTCTAATAAGGCGCTTCCCTGATTAGTTTTTGATGTTCCTTCGAAATGTATAGGAGGGGGAACGGGGAGCTCACGCCCCTCACTTAATTGATTTAATGGGTTTTTCATGCAGAATTAACAGTTTTCGTTCAAAAATTTAGATATAGAATCATTTTGATGAGGCAATTTCGTGACTATTATTAGGTGTTCATTGAATAAGTATAAACAGGGGGAACGGGGGTTCTAATGCCCCTCCCCTTAATTGATATAAAAGGGTTTTTCAAGCAAAATTGTCAGATTTCGTTCAAATCTGTTCGTTCAATAGTTTTGGAACTTTAATGGTTAAGTATAAAAGAGGGGATAGCTCCTCTTAAATTATATAAATGTTAAATGAGTTTTTATTAAGAATCATCCGATTTGCTCTGAATTTTGGATATAGATTTTTTATATGATAAAGCATGTTCTTGATAGTTTAGGAGATTTAATGATTAAGTATAAAAAAAGGAAAGGAGAGAGCTGTTTCCCTTTTTTAATTTTTTCCCAACGGAATTAACCCTTGAAAATATAAGGCTGTAATGTACAATTAGTATGCGTAGCCTGTGAGCTCAATGCCATCAGTATAACTGGGCAATTTTCTTTTTTATTCTGTTAACAATTAGCAAACCGCGCATTTTTATCTCAAACCGTTTTTTTTTCTTTATTTCTTTTCTTTTCTTTTCTTTTCTTTACATTCAAAATGAGTTATTCATTTACTGGATACACTGTATATTAAAATTATCATTTCTGTACATTTTTGTATATAGAAGTATATAACTTTCATGAAGGTTTCTTCTGTTGATATAAAGAATTAAATGAAGGCAAAATTTACTCCGAAACGATAATAAACATGTAAACATTCGTTTCGTAAATTACAAAAATCATTCTGACTCATTCTGCTTAGTTTCGTTTAGCAAACCACTTAGTCATTAAATCTATTTTCATTATTTAATGTAATTATTTATTATTCATTTCCGTCAAAATAAAATATATAGTTCTTTTGTTATTTACATTACAAAGAAATTTCTTTGATAAGCCTTTTATTTAACTATTTTTAATTTAATATGATGCCAAATGGCTTCGTTTTCTAGACAACGCGTTTAATTTCAGGATAAGAGGGATTAAGTTCTAATTAGTGTCGAGACGTGTAATTTTCGCATTACATCAAAAATGTCTGTTTTATCTGAAATCCCTAATCATTTATTTTCCTGTTAAAAAAACATAGTTTCTGAATTAAATAAAAACTACTGCAAATTTAAGAACTAAATTTCCCAATTAACATTCAAATAATAAAATAATTCTTTTTTTATCACTTAAGTCCGTTAAAGCTCAGATTAGTAGAACATTATGTCAAAATCGGACATGTAATGATTAAAAAAAAGTATGTGTTTTCGAAAACCTGAATATTTAATTTTAGTTCTTTTTCCGGAGTTTGCTTATATAACTAATTTTTTTTCCAATTATTTTGATTAAATGGCTATTTGTGTGACAGCAATTTCACTGCCACATTTTGCATGATTAAACTTATTTTTATGTTTTTGTTGTTTTTTGTAAACATGAAATATATATATATATATATATAGATATATATATATTCTGCTGTTAATTTTCAGGGTAAAATTCTGACAAATTACATGCTGATTTTAATGCTGTTTTATCAGCGATCTTTTTTCTTTGTTAATAACTTGTCAATTCACCACTCATAAGACACATAATTTATTTGATGCTTGAAGTAGGGATATTGGCACTAGACATCAATGTGTCCTGTGTTGTTTGCAGCATTATTTAAAATGAAATTTTCTATTCAAACTTTTGGATTGTTAAGAAATTTTTTTTCGGTTTAGATTCGTATAAATAAAACTAGTTTAATATTACATAAATATTTCATTTAATTGCATATTTACCATTCTCAACATTGCATTTTGAAAACGTGTTGTTATTTGTTGGAGATGATCTGGATGGTTTGCTTTTATTACAGCTTTATTTTGTTTATTTTTTTTCACCTTCTAGAGTGTGGTGTACTTTTAATAAGGAAATTTTTAAGACAAAATTTTCCACATTAATTTTCAAACTAGTGTCCTGTTAACGCATATTTTCCATCAATCTCATATAAATTTCTGGAACATTTTTTTCTCTTTTACTGTGTGCAAAACAAAGCTGTTGTAGATTTGTTTTATGTTACATAATTTGAATGATCTTCTCCTCCATGCCTCTAAAACATACTTTTTAAATATTATAAATAAAATGTGGCTTAGAAAGAAATTAACCAGATATTAAGGACATTCCTAGTAAAAAAAATGTTATAAGAAAAATACGTTATATCTACATTAGTGTCTATGCGCAAAAATTCAGAATGTTATAAATAAAATTCTGACTTTCAACAAATTTTCCGATTCTCTACGCATATACAACTAAAACCTACGCCACAGTTTATAAGCACTTTGAATATATAAGTAATAATGCAATTAAGAGCCTGCAATATAGTTTATAAGCATTTTAAGTGTATAAGTAATCGGAATATAAGAATCAGAATAACTGAGAGAAAAGAATGATTTAAATTAAATCAACATTTTAGAAAAAGGATTTAGAAAAACTATATAAAATTCAAATTCCTTTTACACATCATAATATTATTTGAATTTCAGATACCTTAAATATACCTTAAATATACTAAAATTGGATAATTCCATACTTGTAAATATTATACAATAAATATTAAGACGAATTTTACACATATAACAATAACCGAAAGGTATTAAGCATATGAAATGGTCATAATAAAATGAAATAATACATTAATGAGAATGACTTAATTATTCCGTAATTTTTCAATGACTTAATGCCAAACTTCAGTTTGCATGCAGTCCAAAAATTTTTTTTATTTAAAACTACTACTTTTTTAAAAAGTAATTAATCATACGTCTGAAAATTTCATGAAAATTTGTATTTAGGCTAATTAAAGCGTTATTAATTTTATTATGGTATCAAAATTATGTATTACCGTTAAATCAAATTTTGTGTTTGTTTTGATATGTAGATGGCTTCCTAAACCAATTTTGTATACATCATATAAAAGCAGAACTTTTTTTTAAAAATAATTTGTTGCAGAGAAAGTAGTCGGTGTTTACTTTTCTTTTTTAACCTTCCTACCCTGAATGTGTCTAATCGACCCAGTCATATAACGCGTTTCATTCAATTCAAGCCAGAAAATTTTTCATAAAGTAAATTAAATAAATAACACAAAGATTTAAGTGAAATAAGTATGTTAAATGGATTTAAATAAAAATTCTGGTGTGAAATATTTTAATCAAGTTTGAGTAAAATTTCAACAGGGTAGCAAGGTTAAAAACAATACTTTCCTGTGAAACCTCAAATCGCTGTCTCAGGGTTCGTACGCTTCAGGGATTTTGAAGGATCATTAACCAGAATTTTTGTAAAGCAAAAGCTGCCTTATTTAAGAAAAAAAAGCCCATATTCAGATATAGCAACCAGTACGTTACGAAATTTCTGGTACTAAAATAACTAATAGCCTCTCAGTCTCTTGATTCGTAGGAAACCCCTGCCTGCAACTATATCAGAGCACAGCACATAGACACACAAACTTTCATTTTTCTTATTAGAGATTACTGCAGAATATTGATGTTAAATCAATATATTTAATACATTGGTGCCAAATCACTTGGAATCGGTATTTATTTTAATCATGTTCCATTAATTTTAACAGAATTATTCAATTTGTGTATAAATCACATGAATCGGAAATTTCCAAATCCTGCCTCAAAAGTCCTGATCCCAACATTTTTCAGCCCCTTAGAAGTTTACAACTGATATGTTTTATATTATTTATTTGTTATAAGGTAAAATAATTGCAATAATTGTTAGTATTATCACATAATTGTAATAATTGTAAATGTTTTACCACTTTGCCTTCATATGGAGTCAAGTCTCAGAACTCCCTTTTAAAGGATGAATATTCTACCTTCTACAACAACTGACTACATCAACAGTAGAGCTACAGTGTGGCGCAAAAGTTTATGCACAAGCTAATCGTGTTTATAAAATGAAAAATATGTATTGGAATGCCTTGAAAATTCCATTGTATCCAAACAATGGGATGACAAATTAATGTTTCGATTTCGGAAACAATTCATTGAAAGGAATATAATAAATTATGAAAAGATCAAAGTGTTATGTCGCAAAGGTTTATTTACAAAAACAAAATATCGTCAATTTTCATAGCACAAAAGTCCTTTAGGAGTTTGTGTTTTTTCCATTGCACCTAATGAGATCGAATACGTGATTTTCGGTTGATTACACGAGGGTAAGGAATGTTCTGTGAGCATGTTTGAAAGAAGCTTCCTCGATCGCTGCTTTGATTGTTTGCATTGAGTAATACTGCTTCCTATTCTTCAGGACGTCACACAAGAGGATTTAGGCGTCCCACAAGAGGCCCCTGATGTTCTTCATCTGATTGCGATCTACGCTGAGTACTGGACGTTTCATTATACTCGTATTTTGGGAACAAAGCTATTCTTTTGTGCAATACTAAGTGAATATCGAAGCGTTTTCTCACTGAAAGGTCCCGTTTGTACCATGTAGGAGTTCACCAAACTGTCACAAATTCTCACAGAGTTTTCGAAAACTTCTGGAAATTTTGCTTGTCATTTAAAAAGCAGACACTTGTACATTGCATCCAAAAGTGCCCCATACCATGAGCAAAGTAGCATGTTGTTTCTTACTACATATGCTCTTTGGATTCTTCATCAAGTCCAAACAAAAGAATAAGAAGTCATTTGCACCATCCAAATTTTATATTTAGACAGAAAAAATGATATTAAGCCATCCGTCACGATAATACATGTACTGTTTGGCCCAATTAAATCTTGCTTGTTTGTGACACTATTTCAGAATAGGCGTGCAAGCTCATTCTGATTCTTTGATGAATGCTGATTTGACTATTTGGTTGTGTCTCATGATATTTTCGATACAGTTTTTTTATCTCATTAAGAGACAAATTGCTAGTTATAGCCAATCTTTCAATTCTTTTATTCTGTTGAAACGTCGTTTTACTCGATATTTCTGAGCGATAAGCACTTTTGAATTGTTTTCCACGTTGCAAATACTATAAATATCAAGTTTAGGCAGATTTAATATAACGGAAATTAGCAAAACGGATTTACCTCCAGCTCTCCGCTTCCAATCGTCTTCAGTTTCTTCAGGGAAGTACAGCAAAGATTTTGGTAGTTGAACGATAACTACACTTTATATTCTTCAGAAAAAAATCTCGCTGATCCCACACCTATCATGTTTAAGGAGATATTTTTATAAAATTGCTCATTTGTGCATAAACGTTTGAGACTCCACAAAAAATGTTTATTTTGTAATTTCTGTTTTTTAAATGTATGAACTTTTTCAAACTTGAGATATATATTTATTCTCCTAATAGTCACCAACAAAGAATATTTGAAAACATTCCGTTGTAAAAATTTATTTTTATTAAATTATTTGCATTTTGCTTAAACTTTTGCGCCGCATTGTATGAATAAAAAGCAACATGCAGAGTAGTATAAAATCCACGTGCTGTAAGTGAAGCATCTGAGAAGCTAGTTTTAACCTGGTAGCTATTGCTTTGTTTACATTTCAAATTTTCCAAGTTTAAAGTCAATATTTTTGCAAAATAGATATTCCAATGCAGATATTTCCATTCCGTTTCGAATAGTTGATTCTGCTCCCGAAGGTGGCACACGGGAGTTCCTGGGTTTGAGCACGAACGCGGTCGTTGGCTTTCCGCACTTTTCTTCGAATCATGGGTTTCCCTGTGTAAATAAGCGTCAGTTTCTCTTAGAGAAATCTCCAAGGAGAGCCTTCCATCTCGAACCTTAATCAGTGGAGTAGATAATCAGCCGTCATAAATAAAACCAATATCTCATCATTAATGGCATTGATTGCGTCAAACCCTTATGGGTTTCTTTTACTAAAAATCTCATGTGGTGATTTATATAATCTATTTAACAATGTTAATTTTTTCTACGCTTCAGAAATTTTCTAATCTAGTTTCAGAAATTTTCTAATCTAGTTTCAGAAATTTCACTATTGAAAAAGAAAGCTCTATTTAACAATGTGTTTTTTTACTTTAAAAATGAAAAGTTGTCAGCCATGGAGATTTGGTTTAATTTATTTTGAACATAAAGACAATAGTTCACCATTATTTGTTTCCTAATGAATGTAATATTGTCTTATTATTCTGCCAGATATATACAATAAAGGCAATTTTTTTATCAACTATGACACAAAAAGTTTATACTTATTTAAGTTAAAATATTCTGAAAATTTTACTCTTTACCTCACTACCATACATCATTACCATAATAATATTAATGATAGATAAAAATCAATGGGAGACGAAGGAAAAGATTTGCAGGATAAAACTTTGGTTACACATAAATAAATTCAGAAAATAGAAAATCTCTTTAGCTTAAATATGGCTCAAATTTATTTACTGTTTATTCCTCCCGATCTATAAAAGAATTATAGGGATAGATCAACTTAGAACTTAATACTTCAAAAATATTTCATTTATTTTCTATTGAATTTCTTTCATTCGTTGTTTCTGGCGGTTACAAACGTTTTGAGGAATGCGATATATATGGCTCATGAAATTGCTTTTTTAAAATAATTAGAAACCTTAGAATATTTATGGATTCTTTAAAATTTAAGTTATGCTAAATAAAAGTGTTTTCAAATTTAACACGAAAGGAAATTATTCAAGCTTGAGTTTATGAGGATTCTTTGCAATAAATTGATGTTTTTTTTTCATGATCGACATGTGTTAAAAACAAAAACACTGATATTGATTTACTTTTCCAGGAAAATGCTGTTTGTGTGCTGTTTTAGTTTCTGATAAAAATTATATTATTATTTATTATTATCATTGACATAGAGGGTAACTTTCCAAAGCACTTCTCTTAAAGTAAAACTTACTTTATTGTAACACTAGCAGCCTTCGCCCAGTCCGTTTCTCTAAACGAATCTTGAATGAAACAAAATATAGCTAACAAAGATGAAATTAGAAAAAAATAAATAAAATAACATATAATTGTTTCAAAATTCGAATAACCTTACAATATCGAGTTCAAAGTAGATGTTGGTGATGTAATACATATAAAATCACTGAAATAATGAATTTAGTTGTTTTTTAGGAGATTAGTAGGGCTCCTCCTCCCTACTTTCTACGTTCCACCAAAAATTCGCGTGATGACTTTGCGATAACAATTGGTGTAGAGAAACCAACCCTATTTTCTAGCCAACCAATTGTTTTGCTTTTCCATTCTGGATTGCTTTGTGATCCCTTAATTTCTATTCATTCAATTTTTAGATTCTACTTGGTAAAAACGCGCTCCTACTGAATCCCAAATTTTGAAGCGGCCTCCTTTTTAAAATTATATTTTGTGTTATAAAATATCTTAATCCTAATTTTAATCATGCCCCTCCTCCCTCGTGCCACGAAACGTGACGCGCCATTTTCTTTTATGATTTTTTATCATGTATTTAAAGTTTAGCCTTGTTACTCTCTTAAAACGAAAGAGTGGATTTGGCTGCTCAAGAAAGAGTTCTAATTTATTGGATCGTGAATGAGTTGATTTTTAACCGATTCAGTCATCTTGTTTGATTTTTTCTCTTTCTAATCCACTCATACAGCTTTAAAACTAAACAACTCAACTCAATAATGAAACAGCTCTTTTCCCGCGCTGATTTTCGCCGCTGACTCGTCACGTGACCTTGCAAGATAAGATGGAGACTTCTTCCGCCGTTCGCTAAACAATTTGCTGAAAATGCCTTTTTTACGAAGTAAGTAAGTTTTATATAAGTATTTTATTTTAATTATGCTTTCTTTTAATAAATTTCCCTTCTCTTTTTAACAGACTAAAATTCATAACAGTATCATACCTTGAAATTAATATGTCGTGTCACGCGGTAATATTGAGGATGTGTTTACTGCATTTCTATATTAATAATTGGTGTTACAGTGCTGCTACAAAACTTGCATGCTTTAATAAAATAAATTAGTATATTTAATCAGAGTAAAAATTGTTAATGCAATGTAAATATCTCGTTATTTAATTGCTTTGTATTAAAGTTTTGTAATTATTATATCTTTATTCATAGAAATTTATCAAAACATTGTATTTACTTCTTGTTTGCAGTGTCTTAGTAAAAACGTGCTCCGGATTACATATATATTTATATAGAGAGGCTACATATATGGCATAATATGTAGTTTTTGAACACATTTCTAAGATTTTTGTTTTCATTCTGGTTTGTTTCATTTTGGTTTCATGGACAAAATTATTGCATGCATGGTCTGTATTATAATAATCTGCTTAATATTTATAAGTTGTTACATAATGCATGCAGAAATAATAGTTTTCTTGTGCCTGCTTCCCAGGTAGCTTTAAATCTAAATGAGAATTTATAAATAAAACGAAAACAGTGGACAAAAGTTTGTCTTTCTATACTAGTAAATGCAAGTATTATTTCCTAAATATTATGCAACGATAACCAAAAAGCAAATCCTCTTTCTCTTTAGAAAATACCTTGTAATATCATTGCTTTCCCTTTCCCTTAACATTTTTTATGCATAGCCCAGTGGTAGAATTGATTTTAAAAAAAGTTACTGGTCCCAAAGACCAGTACGCATGAAAGTTTACTGGTCAGAAATCGTCATCAGTAGCCTGCTACATAAAGTTCAATAAAATACTTTTAACCATCCCCCCCCCCTCTTCACACGCACACTCCTACTAGAATGTAAAATAAACCAAACTTCCTTTGCAGTTATACAAGATTTTTGGCATAATAAAATGGAAAATTACTATTTTATAAAAAAGTATGTAGTAAACTAAAACTATAAAATTGCGTATTTTATTTCCGATAATTTATTTAACAGATAGTAAGGATTGATGCAATATTTTCTTATAATTATTTTTTCAAGTAATATTTTATGGTTTGTGTTTGGTACGGTTTTCTCAGGCAGGAAAATTTATTTACTTGTCATAGATGAAGTGGGTGTGCAGTGGTGTAGCTAGGATGGGTGACATCCCGGGACAGATGTAAAAGGTTTCAAGCCCCCCCCCCTCTTCCTCCTCCTTTCCAATCTGTCATATTTTTTCAATCACAATTCTACATTCTTATAAAAAATAACCTTCCATTCCTTATTTACCTTTTGTCCTTCTGCATAAAAAAAACGCAGCAGTGAATCATCACTCGACCCATAGTCTGCATAAGTCAATGCCGTGTCTATACGTAGAAGAAAATTCTTTCTTTTAAAGTCGTTGAATCGGTTGATTTTTGTTCCCTGGTGCATATCTTATTTAGACACACCATTCTGTATAAAACTTCACTTTAGCAAAGAAAAAAAAACTAGCTGTATTGCATCGTGAGCTAAAAATCTCATTTTATTTCCTAATTAGACTCCAAAATCTTATAAAATTGTATTTTTTATTTGCAAATAAAGATTTGGTGCCACCCTTTAGAGGATGACACAAGGGCAGGGCAATCGCTAAGACTTTTAATTGGTGGGGGAGAAGACCTTAAATTGCCAAGTCAAATTTTCATATTTGCCAACTCGTTTTATAATTTTGCCAAGTTACCACACTTAGAAAATGTGATACAGTTCTTATTTGTAAAAAGTTTAATAATATTTCCAATTAGATTTGTAACTTTTGCAAATTCTATCAAAAATAGAAAATGTACTACAATTTTTATTAAAATTTTAATTAAATTTGCAAGTGTAACAGCATTTACGAATGGTTGGTGGGGAGGCTCCCCCCTGCCCCCCCTTAGCGAGGCCCCTGCACCCGGGTAATTTTCCTAATCAAGAAGAATTTCTTTTACAGCTTGACTAAAATCTTAAAGATCAATGAGTTATGTGTCTCTATATTCAAAATCACCATTACATATACATGCATATTTATTGATAAAAATAGACATTGGATTATAAACTGTAACTTCATTTTAAAATGATTTAAATTAAATATTTACAATAAATTTATGTAAAAAGTAAAAGAAATTAAATTTTAATTTAAACAGTATTAGCAAACTGTCTTATGTTCTAAGAATAAAGTGCTGTATACAGTGAAGAATTGATACTCTGAAAATCTTTATAACTAATCTTTTAATTACAGATTACAATATGCTCTTTATGTATTTAATGTAAATTGAAAGTAGTCTGATAAATAAAATATTCTTCTCCATAGCTATCCAAATAATAAATTTCAAATACTTCTTGAGATTTTGTTTCTTGAATGACAATTTGAAGTCAACATCTTTGGTCATAGATTTAGTAGATAACTAACAGGGGGGAAAAATCACTATTATTAAAATGCTATAAGTGGCATCCAATCTTTGAAAACTCTCTTATTCGACTTCATATTTTGATTTTAATGCTTAAGATAACCTCCCCAACTAAGATTGGGTATTTCCTTTACTGTGTATTTGTGTCGGCCGATTATCTGCACTAGGGATATAGGCCCATGGGGAGGGGTGCCCTTCGTGGGGTATTTCCTTTACAGTTTGAAATCTTATGGATTGTGTTATGTTATTGCGTTAAATAATCTGCAGTTATCAAAAAATTAAGATTTTTCTATTAAATATTGAATATTTTTAATCTATTTTATATTAGATCAATTCACATGTTCGAAGCTTTTTCTAAAGAGAAATAAATATATTCACCAATGCAGACTGATTTTAATTCTATACCCAAAAAATGATCTAAACCTGCTACATCCAATGCTTATTGCTGATATAAAGTGTTAAAAAATAGAAGTTATTTATATTCAATAATCTGACATACATAAATTATTAAGAAAAAGAGAAAATGTCATTAGATTTCTTCTGAAAAAAAACCAATTTTCTTTTTTTAGAAAAAAACCAGTTGGTTTAAACTAAACCGTTGTTTAAACCAAAAGGAGTAAACAGTTGTTTAAACCATAGTTAAAACCAATTGGTTTAAACCGTTCCAACCCTGGTCTAATTGTTGTAGGTTCTATCTTTTATTATATGAATATGCAAATATATAGAAAAACAACTAAAAATCCACAAAAACCTGTATTGGTTGGGTATTTGCCAACGCTGATACATTTTGAAAGTAGCAACAAAGGTGAATTTTCAACAATATTTTATAATGTTGCTTTAAGAACTTTCATTTTAAATTTGTTTTTAAAATATTGATTTGTTTTAAGATTGTATCAGAAGTAACACCATGATTTAAACAAGCAGATAAGTGTAATCGCACAGGATTTATTTATTCAATTTCCATTTTATTCATGATTGGCTGAATTTTCAGTAGTGTAATATTTATAAAGCTAAAATTTTTAGTGTATGGTTCATTTTTTGTTTAGACTATGGATGGGAAATTTTATAAAACATTTAATCTGAAAACTGCAAAATATTTTAATATGTTCATAATCATTCCTTAACATTATATTTATTGCTATTTAACTTAATTTCAATATTTTCTTTTAAAACAGGAAGATGATTTCATGGAGCAGTAAAATTCTACTGTGAGGAGTCAAATTCAACAATCTTATTTAATCTCAAGGATCTTCAAGAAAGCGTCTATTTTGCCTAAGATTTTAAAAGTTGGACAAACCAGTGGACAGATTACAATATGCTCTTTATGTATTTAATGTTTAATGCAAATGGACTGTTATATTTATAAAGGTCCTGTTAAAGATATTATTCAAACTTGTTTATCTGATGTTGGAAAGAATTATCAATTAATGTTAGGTTTATTTTGTTCTTGCTAAATAAAATGTTTTTGTTGTTAAATAAAATTAGTTTTTTTTCTTTCTTGCAACATTCTAAATTGCACATTTGGCTCTAACTTTTGACATAAAATGCTGCAGTCTTATGCTTTTATATTTATTTAAAAGTTAGTTGATTTAAGAAACATTGAATAAAATAAAAAATTAAAAGATTAATTAAGAAGAAATAAGTTATTCTTGAATATAAATTCAAGTTTTAACAAATGTTTTAAATGATATAAAGAACAATCGCACATGGTCAATAAATCCATTTCTCAGTTATTTCCAGTTAGTACTTTTGTACTACAATATTTAGTTGAAGGTTCTTCATACAATAAAATAATTGTCCATAATCCAAATTTTAGCTATACAAGTTTTTTAATGGCATTCCTCCACATTTCCCAATTGCAATGTGCTTATATAAATGCTATGGGTAACAATTATTTTATCTAAGATTTCAAAGCCATTTCAGATTTCAAACTAAAGAATTAAAATATTTTTTTAAAATTTAGTCAGTTTAAGAAATATAAGATTTTGATTGAGATTTAAATCGAGGAATAATTACAACAAGGTATCATGGGTTGATGTTTAACCATTTAAAATATTTTCAATTTCATTTATTTAAACCCTGCACTGGCCATGTGTGTTGAGGGGGGGGGGAATACTTTTTTAAATTTAGGTTTTATGTTTCTTAATACATTCTTTTTCAAAACTGGTTCTGAAACTCCTATTAATACAAAAAAAAAACTAACCAAAATTGCAAAAGTAAAAACTAACCCACTTACAGATCATCCTCAAATATTCTATGCCCCCCCCCCCAAAAAAAAGGTAAAAATTTTAAAATCCAAACAAGATATTTGAAAATAACTTCTGCATAGGATTATCTAAACTCTTAAGGAGAATAATCAGCTTCTGACATTGTGGTGCTGAAGTTGAATCGTTGGGCTGATATCAAGTTTATTTTTTCAATATTTTTTTAGTAAGATGCCTAAGATTTGTTTATTTGATTGAAATCGTAAATTTTTAATAAAAAAAATAATTGTTATTTGCAATTAAATCAGAAGCTAATGAAAAAATTAAAATTGTATATAAGCATATCTGAAGCTATAAGTATCATTGGAAAATATGTAAACTTGAAATTGCCCAAGAAAAGAAAGGAAAAATCCCATTAGCACCACAGCATCAGAAGCTGATATTCTGTTTAATGTTGTTCGGGTGCTGTTGTACAGTTATGCAAATTTAGGCAGTTTGCATGAATAAGGGTTTACAAATTTGCAATTTTGAGATCACCAGTATTTTCAATTTAATGAATATATGTACTTTTAAATTTAACAAAAGAAAATACTGATGTTAAAAATTTCTGATTTGACAGAATAATAAAAAATTCATGTAAGAATTTTGTATAACGATTCAATTGCCTTTTCCCCTAAATTGACATAGGAAACAGTTTCATTGAATTAGAAAGAAAAAAAAATGTTTTTATGATTCATTAGAGAACTTTCAGTGATATAAATTAGAATGTTTTAAGTCTTGTTAATTAAAGACTTGGAAGAAATATTGGAGAATCCATGTTACAGTTTTCCAATCTCTCTCTCTCTCTCTCTCTCTCTCTCTTTATATATATATATATATATATACCTTTGTAATGTCAATAAACAGAAATTTAAATCCGAAATGAGAATTTAATTGCAACACTTTAAAATGTGGCAATAATTCCATGTTATATTGAATTTCATTGATAAAAATTAATCGAGGATTACTGAATTTAGTTTTAAATGATGTGATTTTATTTAGACGATTTAGAAATCGCTTGAAGATTTTTGTAATTTTAAGCAATTTTGCTTTTCTTAAGAGTGAATTTATTCAATTCTTCAAATTCAAGGAGTTTTGGATTAACTCTTAAATGAGTTGATTTCATTCATGTGTGAATTGGTTACAAATCGCCTAAGTGCTACTGGATTAAATAAAAAATGAGAACATTTCACTCCAACTTGAATTGATAACAAATCGCTCAAGTGCAACTGGATTTGCCTTAAATTATTTCGCTTCACTCAAATACGAGTTGGCTGCAGCTAACTCAAGTGCTACTCGATTTAATCCTAAAGACTTCATTTCACTCAAGTATGATTTGGTTACAAATCGCTCAAGTGCTACGAGATTCTGTCTTAAATGACTTCATTTCACTCAAGTATGACTTGATTACAAATCACTCAAGTACTACTGGATTTAACCTTTATTGATTTGATTTCACTCAAGTATGAGTAAAATAGAGATCACTCAATCATGAGTTGATTAAAAACAGCTCATTCACTTGAGTTGTTTCAGCTCTTCTTGAGAAGGTTCCTTTCAACATGGGAAAAGAGTGGATTTCAGCTCAACTTGAGTTAATTCAGCTTTTTCGTTTTAAGAGAGTAGATTTTCAAATTTTAACAAAATCGCATTTTGTTATTTCCACATTCCACGTACTCTATTCTTAACAAACTGTTTTTGAACAAAACTCCATTAAACAACCAATCAGTCGATATATTACTCGAGAGAGTGGTTGTCTTAATTTAAGATATTTGATGAAATTAGTATTCAAAAATAGTGCTAACTAAACTTTTGAAATTTGAGATAGGTTTCGTAAGAAATACTACCTATTACGTTTTCAACTGTTGAAGTTTTTGATAAAACAACTCTTATCGCCAAAAAATAAAAATAAAAATAAAAATAAATAAAAATGCACACAAAAAGGGATTCTATGAAATTTAAACCTTTTGCTGAATTTTCGACCAGATTTAGTCGAGAATTCAGCAAAAGGCTTAAAGAATATAAAAGTGATATTAAATATAATAAACCAAGCACAGCCATATCAAGACTCCATTCCGTAAATGAAGTAAATTCGATTGATTATTACAGCGCAAGAATTATTTCTCGGCAAACGAACCCCCATAACTCTAAAATTCGAGGATCAATAGAAATTATAACAAGGAATAATCAGCTATGTAACGATAATTTATCCTATTTTATGCCTAGTGCTTGGATAGACTTTCTAAGAACAAAAATAAAGTTCGATTTCGAATGATCATTTAATTTGATCTCTAAAAATTTGCTGTAGATGACGCCACTGCTGTATTCATATGTGAATTTGAATTTTCTTCTGAGTAAAGGCGGGATTTTTCTATTAGTATTGTCTCATGTAACTTTTATAACGTGTTAGTTTGTCTCTTAATGTTCCCTGATGATGAACAAGTTGTATTGTTCGAAACTGTAGAAAACCAATTCTATTTTATATTGTAAGTAGTACATAATTCCTAATTAATGTTTTAACATCTATTATATACTGATGAGCCGAAATTATTGTATGTTGCTCTAAATAGTATTTCACGAAATTTTTTTTGCACAAACTATTTTCTAATTATTTTTGGTAGACGCATATTCTAGAAGTTTTTAAAACAGATATATGCAAACATTTCAGGAAATATTTATGAAACATGTAAATTAAACCAATTATTTTGCATATGTTAAAAATGCATGCACGAATTACTGAATCATTTATTGCCACGATCCTGTAATTTAAGTAATAAAGATGCATTTTTTTAAGAAATGTAAAATTTGAAATATGTATATTTATATATCTATCACATTTCCTGCACATATTCTTCGGAAATACAATGCTTAGTCTTTTTTTTTAGCAAGAAAGATAAGTTTACATTTTCAGATTCCAAAAAGAAATATTTCCCCATTTATTTGATTACCTTACTTTTTCATTGCATTTTTGCATTCAGAAAAGTAAGATTTTATCTTACGATTAATTTTTATTCATAATTTTTTTGTCACAATTTCATATGGGAAAGAAAAAGAATTCTGCCTGAGAAATGTCCATACATTATTTAACATTTACTATGCAGTTTCATTAATGTCTCCTGATATAACTGACATTCTAATAATATATCACGAGGAACGTTTTTTTTTAGTAATATTAGAATAATGTATGCTTAAAGATTACAAAAGTAAATTCACATATAACAATCTTATCAGAGAAAAAATAGATCACATTTCCAAGGTTTTTTTATATCAAGGCATTCATTTTCATTTAGAGTAGCTTATATAGGTTTATCTATGTAGTATGCATCTAAAATTATAGATATTGTTTTACAAAGGTAGATAAATTCTTGATATTTATGTATAGATATAAAAAATATCAAATAAAAATAATAATATTTGAGATCACCCTGTACATTAAAATGCACGAAATGATTCATAACAGAGGAATACAAATATGTGGATACAGTGCAACATGTCTACTTATTTTTTTAAGAATAGCACGTATATTTTTGCAGATAAAGAGATTAAAAAAATAAAAAAAATATTTTATGTTTTAAGCATATATCATGCATTTTTCTCAAAGTTAACGCCACTTTCAGAAAAATTGGTAAAATATAATCTGTGCAATATAGTTAAAGTTGAATATAAATGTATTAAATATATTATTATTCATACAATTTTTACCTGGTCATGGGCAAACGACAACAAAGATTTTTTTACGTAATTTAATACTTAACTTTGAGGATTAACTCGTTAGAAAAAAAATATTGTGAAAATTCAGAACGATGTAATCGAAGTAGCCAGATAGTTTTTACTTGATCTCCAAAAGCAGCTAAAATTTGGAAATCATATTTTTTATTCAAATACAGGGTCACTAAAAATTGTTCGGTTAATGTACTGTCTATGAGTGATAAAACTGCGTTTTCAATTATTGTATACGTTTTAAATTTAATTAATATTTCATATTATCATTATATCATATTACTTAGATAGAGAAACTCTGTAAATCATATATAGGATGAGTCATAAATATCGAAACAATAGGCTATCTCCTTAAATATTGCCCTTAGACCCATACTTCCAATTGCAAAGATTCATAAAAAATGTGAAATTTTTGATAAGATAAATTGCAACTCCATGAGGGGTCTCGTTGAAAAATTACGAAAATTAAATTTTTATATGGCCCCCGTAGGACAAAAATTCCAATTAGGAAAACTTTCCTTATTCAGTCCTGAATAAGACACAAAAAGTTGTATCTTCATATCTCCAAAATTCACAAAGTTATAGCCGATTAAAAAATTCATCAGGTTTTAAGGGATTAGACACAAATTGAAATGCGCGCAATTCGAAAAACAGTCTTACTTTAACAGTTCTTGAAAACGCGTAAAAAATCTATTTCTTGAGTTATATTTTTGTTTTTTTTTTCTTTTTTTGTGATGGTTAGCCTTATAATTTGCTAAGAAAATCACATTCTAAAATTTCTCATACAATTTATAAAAGTTTCATGTAGTTAGTACTGATTTAAATGGGACAATAAAAAATCGTTATAACACGTAACATTATTTATCGGATTTCAATTTCTTTCCATTTAATTAAAGATGAAAATCTGATTTTAGTTTTGTTCCAAGGTTTTTTTTATATTAATTTAAAAACTATTAAAAATGTTTCTTGAACAAATAATATAACTTTAAAAAAAATCATATTTTCAAAAGCAAACATTTTTTCAAAAGTAAACATTTTTTTCAAATTTGCCGAAACAAAACTAATGTTAAAAAATCAAAAATTACGTGTTTCAAGTTCTTTTTTCTTTTAAAAATTCTTAACATTTCATAATTTAAAGACAAGAAATAGAGGATAAAAAATTCATTATGCAGAAAAATGAAGTGTATTGTTCAAATGTTTGTCAGTTATTTTAAAAAATGCTTTTTTCTAAGATGCATATTAAGTATTTTTTTTCTTTTTAAATTTACCTCCGACAGCTTCAGGTTTTTTATCGTCCTCCAGAGGATGTTAAAAAATCTGTATTCTGGGCCCAGGTAAGGCCAGGACCGAGATGTTACTTTTTTCTCATGACCCGCCAGGCCGGGCGTACTTTTCATAAAGGAGGGGACTACTTCCTTCAACTTAGGTGCACTCTGGATGAAATTTTCAAACACAGTCTCGACAAAACCCGTATTAAAGTCACTAGGACTGACTTAATACGTGCATAAAATAAATAAAATTCGGCTCAATCGAATTTTTTACGAAAAACATATAGATTTTAAAATCTTTATTTTACAAAAAGAAAAAAGCTTTAAAATTTATTTTTTAAAATAGATTGTTCAAAAGCTAAAAAAAAAATAAATACAATAAAACCAGTTAAAAAATCTGCCTATGACGGAATTCTGTCTTAAACGGAAAATATGTTAATCCATGCAAAATGAATACAATAGTACCGTAATTTCGGGTGTATAAGCCGCGGATAAAACAATTCTTTTTTGACCCAGAAATCTTATTTAGTGATTGAAGACAAATATTTACGGCGATCTAACAAGTTATATTTGTTTCTTAAAAAATTCTGGGTCGAAAAAGAATTGTTTGATCTGCGGCTTATACACCCGAAATTACGGTACCTGAAAAGAAAATAAGCTCCAATTACATCTTCTAGGGAGAGCATCTGTCTATAACGTTTTTTTTCTTTCCTATGTCATTCCGTCTTAAAAGGTTTTGGTGTATAACATTTTTCAGAGTCTCCAACGCATGGGATATGGATTAACGATATTAAATTATAAGTGAAACATTTACATATAAATAGAGATTCATTGATAAAATAAATATATTACAGCCTTTGGCGCTTCTTTAATAATAAAAAGTATAAATATAAAATACGAAAAGCTATAAAAGAATTTTTTGGTCAGAACTCCTCCATATGAAACATTTTTTCCCACGCCGAATTAAAAAACTATGCAGAAATTTGCAACTGAACCGGGTTGTAATTTAAACTATTTTCCAGACCGGTCCGGGTTATGATGTTGACATTTTTTCAGGCCACGCCGAACTTTTTCCCCTATGGGTTGATCTGGGACCTGACCTAGATATTTTGACCCGGACAGACATCTGGTATACCAATTTAGAGTAAAAATTATACGCTGCTATTTTATGCCCAAAGAAAAAGCGCTATCTTAAACCAATTTTTATTAAATTGCAATTTGTGAATATTCCCTAACAAGCGTTGAAATTGAGTTAAGAAAACACAGTTTAGAGGCAGTGAAAAGTGGTGTAAGTCAGGAATTTTTGAGGATTTTGGGATTTAATATCTCTGTGGGATTTTTAAATATGGTGATGAAATTTGTTTTGTTTAACTTAGAAATGGATAAGGAATAATTTCCTAATTGGGAATTTTGCCCTACGGGGGTCGTATAAAAATTTAATTTTCGCATTTTTTCAAATAGACCCCCCATGGAGTTGCAACTTATCTTATCAGAAATTTCACCTTTTTTTATGAATTTTTGCAATTGGAAGTATGGGTCGAGGGGCAATATTTGAGGAGATAGCCTATTGTTTCAATATTTATGACTCACCCTGTATAAAGTTGACTAAAAAAATTGAATACATTTCTATTTATGGACGGACGTCTCTTTAAGGGGATTTTTAACAGTATTATGTGTCTACTAACTGAAATAAATTTAAGCATAATATACACCATATATACACCTTGATAGATCGCTTATAGGAATTCACAAAAACATTTGAATTCCTTTCAGATTATAGATATTCATTGCCTAAATACAATTTTTAAATGCTTAATGTTTTGTTTTAATTGTTTACATAGATATCATGTTCCATCTTATTAAAATGTGAAGTTTCATTCTGAATGTGATTGAAAATGTTTCGCAATCTATTCTTGTAGCAGAAATTGTTATTTCTTACTGGTTTCTTTTATTATTTTATGCTACAAATGGGTAATAATGGTTTCTTTGCAAAAAAGATTAAGTGGGACGCGTAACAGATTCAAATTGGTAGGGCAGACGTCCAATATTCAATAGGCAAAAATTGTCCCTCTCTGGGACACGTAGCATGGCGAATGTAGCTAAAAGTAGAAAAGTAAGATCTCAAGTAGCAGGAGTGTGTTTGTAACACGCGAGATACATAATATATACAGGGTGATTGATAAAAATTGAACAAGAAACCCCGATACTTCCATTTGGAAGGTTTCATTAAAAAAAAGTTAAGAAAGCAAAATATGATAGCATCAACTCCATGAAGGGTATATTTGAAAAAAATATTTAAAATTTAATTTTTTTGCGGCCCCGGCAAGGTAAAAATCCCAATTAGGGAAACTTTCCTTATCCCTTCCTGAATTAAACACAAATCAATCCATCGTCGCATCTGGAGAACTCACAGAGTTACAACCATTTAAATAATTCATCATATTTTAAGTGATTAGACACAGATTGAAATGTGTGCAAGTCAGGAAACAATGTTACTTTAAGAGTTCCTGGAAATATGCAACAAATATATTTAGTGAGATTTTTTTTGTGTTCATTAACCATACAATTTACAAACAGAATCACGTCATAAAATTTCTCATAAAGTGTTAATTTTTTTTAATTTATTAGTATGTTTATAAATGAGGTAGTTTACAATCGTTATAAGTCGTAGCATTATTCATAGTATTTCAATTTATTTTATTTTAATTCAAGAAGAAATTATTATGTTAGTTTGGTTTCAGGATTTGTCTGAATATTAATTTTAAAAATATTAAAAATATTTATTTAAAAATTATGTAAGTTATTTTTTCAAAAATAATAAAGTTTTAAACAATGATTGGTTCCTAATAAAATCTTCAAATGTATTTTTTAAAAATTGCATGCGAAAAGAATAACTCGTTTATGTAGTTTAAACTTCCGATTCAGCTTAAGTTATGCCGTTACACCTTCTGTCTGTACTATTTAAATGTACGTCAGTCATTTAAGAGAATGCTTTTCTAGCATGCGGATTAGGAGTTTTTCGTGAATTTTATCCCTCACAAATTGAGGTTTTTTATCTTACCAGCAGCCGTTAAAAAAGTCTAATTTCTGGGGGCGGGATAGGCCAAATCGGGGACCTTACTTTACATTAACGTATTACTACATTCCGAACCGGGACTGGCTTCCTGATTCCTAGGTCTGCACGGGACTCAATTTTCTGTCCCTGTTTCAACACAAGCCGTATTAGAATAGTAGATTTAAGGGTGTATTTCGATTCAAACTGCTTATTTTCCGATTTATTTTTGTTAATTCATTATTCCTCTCAAATACACCAAACTTTCAAAATCTCTTATTTGGAAAGTACACAAGGTGCCGTGATTGCCGATTCTTTGATAAATGCAGAAAATATTGCAAAATAAGCAATCAAATACGGTATTTCGAACCGATTTTTCCCAAGCGGGAGATCTGGGAACGAAGAGTCATTCTAATAAGGTAATCTTTCATAACTCAAATTTTAATGAATTGCGCGTAAAAATACATCACACGGCACCTCATACGTCCCTTCAAGAATCTCCTCAGCAAGTTTCATGTTTCTACTTTTAAAAATGTGCCTGAAATTATATCGAACAATTTCGAGCTGTTGAAGATGGAAAAGCGTTTTTTAGAATACACCTTTAAAGACAAAAAAATTAATGAACCTCACTATGACGGAATCCTGTCTTCAATGGCAAAAATGTGTTCATCCAAACAAAATTAATCTAATAAATAATACTTGAGACAAAATAGATTACATTTACATCCCCTAATAAAGGAATTGGCCTATAACGCATTTTTTATTTCACATGTGATTCCGTCTTAAAAGATTTTACTGTACAGAATTTTCCAAAGTCTCCAATACATGGAATATGTATTAATGATATTAAAAGAAAAGTGAGACACTTACATATAAATTGAGATTCATTAATAAAACATATGTGTCACAGCCTTTGGCACTTCTTTAAAAATGGAAAACAGAAACATGAAAAAAAACAAGCTATAATGAGTATTTTTAGCAAAATTTCTCCATACGAGACAATTTTTAACCACGTCAGAGTAGAAATACAGCCAGACCGGGCTGGCTATGATTTTAACTTTCTTTTCACTCCAGGCTGAACTTTTTTTTTCCTATGGGTCGATTATGGAACTAATCTAAATACTTCGAACCGGGCAGACCACCATAATATTCTCCAAGCAGATTAATATAAAATCTATATGCTGCTATTTTATGTCCAAAGTATTGACACTATCTTAAATCGACATTTCATAACGGACAATCCCTACCTTTGCGATTGATCCCTACCTTGTATTCAAATGGATCAGAGGCACAGTTAAGTGGTATAAGTAACGAATTTTGAAGAGCTCTGGATTTTAATATCTCTGTGAAAAATTTCAGATAACCAGATGAATTTTTTTTTTGCTTTTGTTTAATTCAGGAATGGATAAGAAAAAATTTCCTTATTGGAAAATTTATCTTACGGAAACGTATAAATATTTAATACTTGTATTTTCTCATATAGACTCTCCATGAAGTTGTAACGTATGTCATCACATTCTGCACCTTTTTTATGAAACTATGCAATGGGAAATATGGGTTTAGAAGTAATATGTTAGAAATTAGCCTGTTTTTTCGATATTTATGAAACGCCGTGTATACCTAGATAGTATACATCTATATTATATATAAAGATATACTACTTCTGACAATAAAGTTCGGTGAATGAATTCAGAACGGCCCATCTGGCAACACCAGGGAAACAAAACGCTGCACCTACATAGAGGCAAATGTTGACCATCTTCCCCTACCGTTGTTCAATTGAGCGTCGTTTATGTTCTGTGTAAGACGTGCTTTAGTAAGTACTTGTTCAGTATGTTGGTTCTTAACTGAGAAGAGGAAAATGAACTAACAAAAGATCAGTGTTTAAAGTTTGATTTTAAGATTTGGCAAGACACCGAAAGAAATTCATAAGGGGTGGTGCAAATTGAACATCCACCATACTCGCCAGATCTCAATCCTCCAGACTTCTTCCTATTTTCATGGGACAAACTCTCTTTGAAAAAGATTTGACCATATTGCTGCCATTCAACAAAACGTGACGAAGCTTTTGAACTTCATCCCAAAAGAATACTTCTTGCGACTTTCCCCGAGCATGTATAGCAGATCTCAGCGGTGCATAGTTATGTGACATAAGTATTTCGAACGATGGTATAATAACTTTCATTCATATTTCATCTACATTAATGTTACAGAACTATTCACCGAACATTATTGTCAGAGCTAGTATTTATATATATACAAAAATATAAATTAAATTAAATTCTGTTCTGATCATGTATTATCATGCATTATAGTTTTTTATTTTTGTATTTAATACTTATAATGAAAGTCAAATGTTTTTAAAGAGAAAAATTATTGAAAAATTATTGGAAAATTCTACAGATGATTTTCTTGAGTTTTTGGAATTGTAACGTAAAGCAAGCTATCATATAATTTGGCACATAGCCGTTATTAAAGTATTTTATTACAAAATAACAACAATTCAACAACTATTCAAGAAGTTAAATATAAATGATACATATTTTAAAAGTTAATGGTAAAATATATGAATTTAGTGTAACATTATTCAAGAGAAAATTGCCTTTTATAAGCTTAAGTTAATTTTCTTTGCTTGCATAATATAACGAATTGTTCGATTAAACAGATAATTGATTTAGTTATGAAAATATTGGAAAATAGATTCAAGAATATTGGGAAAATTACCTCTTATTTTATAAAGTTCTATCGATTAAACTAGATATGTCAGCAAGTTATTTAAATTATCACATTTTTCTTTAACTCGCATTATGTAATCCTCTCACCAAAATATAGATTTTATTACACGTGACAGAATATTTATTTTTATTTTTGATTTATAATAAAAGACAGTTTAAGAGGCCAGGATATCTTCTAGATGTTGAAAATTTTCAAAGCTTTTAAACGTTTAGAATTTGATTTTTTTGCACAAGAAGTTAATGCATTACACAAATAAATTTATTGTTTTCCAAATTTTGTCTCTATATAAAATAAATATGTTTAATTCTTTTAATTTTTGAGGACGCATGAAACAATTCAATAAGTACAATGAAGCAATTTTTGCGAAATATTTAACTTAATGTATTTTACTTAATATTAGAAATAGAAAAAAAAATATTAAAAGATATTAATTTCATGCATAAATTAGTTTTCAAAAACTTAGTAACTTTTTACATGTCTGTATGATTTTTTTAACAATACAGGATCATTCAAAGTAACGTGGACAAATTGATACGACAAATAAATCATACGACAAGGATAAAATATCATATAGGACCGCAAACCCCTTATTGAGTCACAAATACAGGATGTTTCATCCTAACTCAATTTGGGTTGACGGTAATAAATTTCAGAAAACTGAAGTATATTATAATAAAACATTTAACAGACATTCTCACCTTTGTTTTAAGTGTGATAAAACCAAACAAAAGTGGTAGAAGTTTGCATTATGCGCACCAGCAATATGCACTTCACACCTCACATTTTGAACTGACATAATCAGTTTATGCGGTATCATCGATTGCTTGAGCAATACATTTTTCAAGGTCTTTTCGTAATGTTATCACATTTCACACAAAATAAGGTACATATCGTTGCATTCTCATTACAATATCTTTATTTTCCTCGAAATTATTACTTTCAAACCTGGTGTAGCTGAAATGAAACACCCTGTATTTGTGACTCAATAGGTAGTTTGCGACCCTATGTTCCTATGTGACTTTTTATCCTTGTTGTATGCTTGATTTGTCATATCATTTTGTCCACGTTATTTTGAATCACCCTGTATATCTGTTCGGTACACTTTTCTGAAAATCTGCTGAATATTTCACATTACAAGTTGTTGTGATATCACAAAATACTATACATATTATACATATTATTTGAAAACAGTAAGAAGCAATTTTCATTTTCGCTAAAAAGAAATAAAATTAAAAATATTTTAATAAAAAACTTGAAAATTATAACAATTTTAAGAACAAAATTTTAAATATTTTAAAAATAGCATGTTATGTTAGATATTTTAAAAGAAACAAGTTAATTACACAATTTTGAAAAATTTCAAGTTTACTTAATTAGGAATTTTAGAAAAATGCACCAAAGTCTAAAAAGTAACTTTTTTTTAAAAGAAAGCATAAAACTGTATACACACCCACAGTGCTTAACTTATATACAGTAAACTCCCGATTATCCGTGAGCGGATTATCCGTGTTATAGATTATCCGTGAGAGTAAATTTCATTTCTTGAAAAATTTCTCAAAAAAAAAACTGTTGTATTAACAATTCAGGATAAATTAAAAGAGATTCATCCAGGATTAGATCAAGTCTTCTAGCCTGTGGCTGATGAAAAAATTGGAGAAAAAGCGTTACATATGAATTTAGAAGAGAGCGATGAAGAAGACGGAAAAAAACAAAAAGAAAGTGGGCCATGACATAGAATTAGGTTATTTTTAAGGCCTTATACATTATTTAGAGGAAGAAGATGGCGCGTCATATTGTGATAAAATAGTTTTAAAAGACTTCAGGCCCAAATATAGAAGTAGTGTATCAATACAAGCAGAACAAAGAAAGAAAAGAAAGACAAAAAGAAACAAGTAAGAAAAATCATGCGTTAAGCATAGATTATGAAGCACTTTCCAACATTTCATGAAATCTTTAACAAAACTTCGTTAATTAAGGAAATAAGAGTATATAGCCAAATATGTATTCCAATACTTTTGGGCAGCCCTGTATTTGATCTGTCAGTTGATATACATATTATATAATGGGAAAATTTAGTTTAGCCAAAAAAAAGCTTAAAATTTCATTTTGTGCAATTTGTACTAATAAATGGGAAGCATAAGTGAAAACTTTTGTTAAGCCCTGTAGTTTACCTTGTACCTTTATTACAAGTCAGTAAGTAGCTAAAATTCATTTTAAACTAAAACACTCTTAAAACAACTGAAATCACATTGTTATAAATTATCATTCATAGGCGTCCATGAACACAATTCTTTGCGTGGCCCTGTTTATCATTTTATCTATATTCTGCAAACATTTCTTTGTAAATTAAATGCAGTTCCGCGTAAAAATGTATACCTTATTTAAGAACCACCTTTAAGTAATTTACGCTCATACTCAGTAACGTTGGCGAGCTCTTTGGGTAGCCCTATATATCAACTATAGCTTATAATGTACAAAGATTTAGTCAAACTTAAATGAGTATATTATAATTAAAATGTATTACACCTATCTATCAGCCATCATCGGAAACATATACAGTCCGTCGAAAGGAATATTCTATTTGAAATCTTTTGTGTGTCCCTGTAAATGCAATGTATTTCATATTATGCAAGACAGTATCGTATAATATATATTAAGCCTCAGTGAGATATATTTTGTTATACATGAAACAGTTTAATATATTTAAAAAATGTCTCACACTATCCCCCCCCCCTTTACCATTATCGAATGGAATTCTGTATGTGTGGCCCTGTAAATGAATAATAGCTATATTTACACCGCATATTTTAGTGCACCTCTTATATACATGTAAATTTTAATATGTTTGACAGGCTGTAACATCTTTAAAATGCCTTTCAAACGATTTTCTCCATAGGCCATAATGTAATGGAAAATGTTTGACTCACCCTGTTAATAAACTTTATATAATCATGTATATAAACTGTATAACCCTGTATATAATCACGGTAAAAACTTCATTTTCAATAGGGTTCGTGCTAGGGTAAACGTCAATAACGTACAAAATTTTCAGGGCAATTCAAGTATATTTACAGGAGTTAAAGTGTGGATAGACGGACAGACGGATAGACTGACAGACGAACAGATAAACCCAATGCATAAGCACTTTTCGAACAATGCATAAGCACTTTTTAAACTTTTGAAAAATGTTATAAAGTGTTAAAATTCATTTGGAACAATTTTTCCCCATAGGTCGTAATGTAATGGGAAACTTTTGACTGACCCTGCAAATCAATTAATCATTAACCCGCACCTCTGACAAGTATAAATCTACTTGGTCGAGGGCTCGTCAAGCGGCTAAAAGATTGAATGTTGAATGGTGCGTCAATGACAATTTACAAGTTGATTTACTTATTGGGGGTGAAGCCCAGGGGAACCGTAAACTTGTTTTTAAATCCATGAGAAAATTTCTAAGAAGCAAGCGTACGCAATCTCTTCGGGACCACCCTCATCAAGGTAAAACGAACATATGTGTGGCCGCGGCTAAGTCCAGCTGCCACTTCTTTACCACTGGCCAATATACCACCTTCAAAGACTGGCGTTTCATTCATCGTGCGCGGCTGGGCTTATTTAATAAATTAAATGCCTACAATCACGCCCGTGGTCACACAAACAAAAAGTGTCGCAAATGTCCCAAGTTAGAGACCTTACCTCATGTTCACGATCACTGCATGGTACATAGTACCTTGTATAAGAAGCGTCATAATGCAGTGGTCGAGAGAATTAAAAAAGCTGCTCTTGGCAGATGGTCTCTACTTGGTGAGGATCAAGTTGTCGGGAGTGCCAACTGTCGTCCCGACCTGGTATTGAAGAAAGATAGAAGCATCTTAATTTTAGATATTACTTGCCCATTCGAAAATGGCGCAACGGCTTTTATCGATGCTAGAAAAATTAAAGAAGACAAGTATAGTGACTTAGCTAAGGAACTTTCTGTTAATAACTGTATTGCCAGGGTCGAGGCGATAGTTGTCGGTGCCCTGGGTTCCTGGGATCCTGCGAACGATAAGGTCATTCGTCGATTATGTTCTGAAAAATACGCCAAGACTATGAGGAAGATAATAGTGAGTGAAACAATTAGCTTCTCTCAAGATATCCTGTTTGAACATATTAGGAGTGACCCCCAGGACTCGGGGGGGCGTCGCCAATAGCCATGCTGCTTTGTATTATCTATTTTATATATTGTTTTTTTTATAAAGTTTTATTGTGTTTTTATTATGTGATTTTAAATAAAATTCGTTGACAAGGTTCTGAGATAAAGAACCATAGACTGACTTAGGCCACATAGACACCCACTCTTAATTATTTTTCTTTTTGTAAAATTCCAGACCCACACGAATTAAAATTTTTCGTAGTATATTTTCTGTATGCTAAATGTCTTGTCGACTATCTGCTTGCCGGCTAAATGTCCGCGACCGGTTGGAAAGTGCTAAAAAAGGAAACTTTTGACTGATTTCTCAAAGAAGCAAATCTGCAAATTTGTAAGAAGAGAAAAATTTTATTATCTTTAAATAATAAATATGTTTATGTTATCTATTGTGCATATAAACTGTTTAAATGCATATTTATGTTGATTTGTTCAATTTTTTTCATAATATTGTGGATTATCCACGAAATTGGCTTATCCGCGATAGCCGCGCCATTCAATTCCGCGAATAATCGGTATTTTACTGTATTTTAAAGCCTTCAACCATCAAAATCTTTTAGTTCTATTTTTTGCCTAATTATTAAACTCTCTAAAATTTTAACAATTTTATGTTCCATGTGGCCTTTGTGATCAACAGATATATATCGTTTCTACTCTGCGTAGGCTAGTACTCACTCAAGGTACTAATAATGAAATTCAAATTTCTCATTGAAAGATTTCTTAAATGACGTAGCTCTATATAACAGAGGTAGTACGGGTTCCAAGACCAGGAATTTCAAGACCAGGAAATTCTTCGGTATTAGTATTTTATTAAAAAACATCTCTCTTTAAATAAGGCGAAATTTCGCGCGTTTAAACCAGATTTATTAAAAAAAAAAAACACTGGTAAATGACATGAAAAACCAGGAAAACTAATGATAGCCGTACGGTTCCTGTATAAGTATGAATAAAATTAACCTAGGGAAGACAAATCACAGCTCTATATTTCTAAGTTCATAGGTTAGGTTTTGTGTTTTGTAATTTCCAACTTTTACAAGTTTGAATTGGGCTACATCTAAAAATATTTCCACACAGAAAGAAACAATCGGATGGTGGTGTCGTTTACATTAGTAAAGTATATCGTAGCAGTTTAAATATTAACAATGGTGTATTTGTGACAATAGTCGTGATCAAAAATATTATATAAATAGCACACAAAGCTTAAAATGCACACATACAATATTTTGACAAACTATGTAACTCTTCTAACATGCAACGAATACAGGGTGTCCAGCAAATAACATCCTGATTTTAAAATTCAATTTCTCAACAGAACTTCTCATCGACAGAACTATGCGATAAACGGTTTGTTTATTAGGTATTTCGAACGGTGAATCTTTGGAAAAGATTGTGTTGTGATTGCAAAGTATGCTCTGATTTGACATTTTTCTTGTTTTAGATTGTTTGCGGAGAATGAGTTTTTCAGCTTAAATTGCCATAGTTTAAAGATTTTTGGAATTAAATTTTTAAAATTTCGAAATTCAAGAAATTTAGTTCGAAAAATAGTTAAACTATAGCACTGTAAGCCATAAAACTCTATCTCTACAAGCAATCTAAACAAGAAAATCAAAGCATTCTTTGCAATCAGAACACAATCTTTTCAAAATATTTACCGTTCGAAACTTCTGTATAAGATTTTTACAGCTTACCTAATAAACAAACCGTTTACCGCATAGTTCTGTCGATCTTTGTTTTTGAGAAATTTAATTTTAAAGTCAGGGTGTTATTTGCTGGACACCTTGTAATACATCAGCTAAATCAAAGTTTAAATGTTTTAGAGGAAATATTTCATTTATAAAGTGTGATTTATACTGTTTGAGCATTATTTTACAGAGTGTATGGTGCTGTCTTGTTGGAAGTAAAAATTCAATAAATTCACATTTTCAGTATTTCATACAATCATTTCGTCACAGACAAATAGTAAATACGCGCATTAAATTACTTTATCATTTAAAGTAACGTAATTTGCATGAAACGCATTCTTCGCAGAAATCAAAATTTATTTCACTTTGAAACTCTATTTTATAAAAGGATCATTTTTCTGTTTAAGACCATTAAAATTAAATGCATTTTAAGAAAACAATTTTTAATGATTATTAAATAACGCTGAGAAATAAGTAAAATAGTGTGAAACATTAAAATCAATATATTACTTCCGAAAACTGTTTACTTACGGTAAATATAAATAGACATCACACAAACCCAAAATTTCTGCTTCATGAAACTATAATTAGATCCATTACATGAAATGTAAATTGGCGGATATGGGATAAAACATAATTTTCCTCACTACAAATTACTCGTTAAAACTTTGAAACTCTTAAAAGCCTATTAAAGATTCGCTTAAAGATACTGGGAGAAGATAAACACGATTAAGTATTTTGAACATTCATAATAAGCATCTTCAAATGAATATTTAGTATACTTGAATTAATTTAATCTTGTCACATTAAAAATATACTACAAAGCAAAATACAGAAAATATTTTCATTACTTTTAGATAGAGTATTCTTTTAAACTCATTAATGACTCATTAAAGATTTACTAATACTACTTCAATCATATTTTATTTTTCCAAAAAGTTTAGTCAAACTATAATTTGCATAGTATATATTTTTCATAGTGATTAAATTCATATTTAAACGCTTTATTTCCTAAACAGCAATATAACAGTGAATCAGTTGTTTTTTATATATTACTTAATTTTAATGTATTGAAAATGAATATTGAATACAGATTCAAAGACTTATATCGTTCCTTTATTTTACTGTTACACATTATATACCTATAAAACATAATCATAAATATATCCATTTAACATAAGGTGTTCCATATTACACAAAGCATATAAGTAATCAAATTACAAATATGCTGATTATCGTGAAATACACTAAATGTGATAAATGTGATGAATGATAAAAATTATGTTTTACTCTTTTTTTTTCTGTGTAAATTGTTAGTTGAAAATTATTCAGTTTTATATATATATATATATATGAATTGTTTAAAATATACAGCAAATTGCCCAAACTTTTAATCGATTTTATGGAAAACGGTTACTTAACTATAATTTGAAACTCTCAGGATAGAGATGAATTACGCCATGCGGCTATTTCCTATAAAAATAGATGAATAATTGTATATAGAAATATTTAGTAATATAGGTTTTTTTCTTCATATCCTCTATATATACCCTCTCGACACTTTGTCAAAAAATTGCTTCTTTGCTTTTACTTATATCCAATTTACTTATCAGGAACTACGTTTAACTTTTCAGTTTCATCTAAACTGTGTATCTAGTAATTGAAACAATAATTAATAGATACATAATTTAGAAGCTTATATATAAAAAATTTTGAAGCAACCTATCCAATCATATGCTATTTTTATTTTTTTTTAAAAACATGATACATAAAGATTATATCTTTATATTCAAAATTAGAATGCTGGAAATTATAATCAAGTGACATTTATCTATAAAAACAATTGAGAACGAATTATTTGTATTAAGGTCAAACACATAAAAAAAAAATATTTTTCAATTTCTAATTTTTTGTACCTGATTGTAAATTTAAACATTTTTATTAAACAAATTCACATTGCCTCCGTTTTGAAACAAGGTGGCAGATGAAGTTGGTTAACGAACTCCTTCGATATATCTGTATGTACTATGTACACACGAAGTTACATCCAAATCGGTTTATTAATACCGGGGTCATCTCATGACAAACATCCGATCATTTCAAAATATCAACCATACTAGAAATTCCAAATGCTATAACTCAGCAATTTTGAAAGATACAAACAAAAAATGCTCTGGAGTCTTTGTATCAAGCTAAAACATTTAAAAGAAAAATCTTTTTAAACTTTTAATTTTTGTGTACCTAACTTTAAATTTTAAGTTTGAAAAAATTCAATAGGCGCAATTTTGAAACAAAATGGCGGATTAAAATGACCAACGAACTCGGTTCAGAAATCGGTAGATACTATGTACACACAAAGTTACATCCAAATTCGTTCATAAATACGCGTGTATATATGTAATATATATATATATATATATATAGATAGATAGATAGATATAGATATAGATATATATGTCAGCATTTGAAGAGGATGATTTTGGGGTTTGGGGGTCATGATCGTGAAAATGTACCAAAATTTTCAGGAAGTGCTTTACTCCCGCCGGCTAAAATTGGTATTACTATTATTTATTATTTTTTTTTTAGTTTTTGTAATAAAGGTACCAAAAAAAACCCTCAAATGGCTTCCATTTTGACACAAGGTGGCGGATAAAATTGGGCAACGAACTCAATGGAGAATCTCTATGTACTATCTACACACTAAGTTATATCCAAATTGGTTCATCAATACGCATGTTATCACGTGAGAATTATCAGATTATTTCAAAATGTCAGCTATACTAGAAATTCAAAGTGCTATAACTCAGCCATTTTTTTAAGATCCAGACGAAAAAAATGCCCTGGAATCTTTGTATCAGGTTAAAAGACATAAAAGAAAAATGTTTTAAAACTTCTAATTTTAAATTTCAAATTTATCTAAAAAATTTAAATGGCCGCCATTTTGAAGCAATATGGCGGATGAAACTGGCCAGCGAACTCGATTTAGACATCGGTACACACCAATTTACATACGAATCGGTTCATAAATGTGCGTGTTATCACGCGACAAAATCAGACCGTTTCATAATGTCAGCCACACTAGAAGTTCAAAATACTATAACTCGTATTTTAAGATATATACAAAACAAAAAATGCTATGGAATCTTTGTATCAATGTCAAACACCTAGAAAAAGAATATTTTCCAATTTCTATTTTTTTTGTACATAATTTAATTTAATTTTAATTTAAATGACCGCCATTTTGAAACAAGATGGCCGATGATGCTGGCCAATAAAGTCGGTTCATAAATACGATAGTTACAGCATGACAAAAGTCATATATATATCAACATTTGAACGGAGGATGGTTTTGGGGTCTGGAGGTCATGATCGGTGAAAATATACCAAAATTTTGAAAATTATACAAAAAGTGCTTTTCTCCGGACGGTTGCAATAGGTAGCTCTTTACTTCATGTAATGAAAGCTACCTAAAAATGGTTGTTCATTTTAAAGAATGTGGAAATTTTCAACCCAGGTAATGGTTATATGAATATTTATTATATATTCTTCAAATTAAAATGCAAAAAACGGTCAAGTATGAATAATACTTGCGCTCAGAGGACTCCGTAAAATATATGTATGATGTGTATTATTAAAATATTGTTGCTGGAGGATTATATAGACTTTGTAAAAAAACTATACAATGTAGGGTGCATAGACCTGTATATACTAAACATTTATGAGTTTGTATACCGTAAACGTTCAAAGATATAGGAAACAAAATAATGTCAAATATTGTTATTTTGTATAACTGTTTTTTTTATCTTATCCTACACTTTTTTATTAATTTAATTCGGTACTAACAATAAAATTAGTGCAAATTTAAACTTCATTTCTCAGTGCCATTTGCATTTCATAAAAAAATTCAGCGTAATAATAATCATTAATTTTTACAGTATAGCTAAAACAAAACACTTGTTAATTTGTTTTGCATTTCATAAAAAAATCAGCATAATAATAATAATTTATGTTAACAGTATAGCTAAAACAAAACAATTGTTCAAAGTATTCTTGGCATTCCTGGCAATGTGCTTCGAAAGGAAGTCTCAAATTTTAACTTTGTCTAGTGCCGTTCCGCGTTTTTTCAATTAATATTTTAATATAAGTTTTCAATGAATATTTTAAAACACAGTAAATGTAATGAGACAGCCACTCAGTGGAAACTAATTGAAAATCTCATAGTATTTATGTGATTAATTCTGATTAAAGTAGTCTGTTTTTACAATTTGATGTTTTTTGCTTTTATACGACTACTGGGCATTGCATTACAGAAATATATCACTAAAAGTTTTTAATTAGATTTTAAAAGCCTGTGGTACATAGAGTAAGTCTTCCCCGCTATTATGCATACCCCAAATCGTCCGTGTGTTTATGAGTTAATATCTCGACTAATTACCGACGACTTTTTTTAAAAAAAATCTTTATGAGAAATGCTTTTATACTTCTGCTACGATAAATACCTTCTCCGTTTCCCAAAATTTTTGCTAATTTCAAATAAATTAAAATTTGTGCTAACAAAAAAATGCGCTTTTCATAAATATCAGGTGACAGAATAATCGCTATAGTTTTCTTGAAAGATTCAAATTAGGAGGAAATTGTGGAGTAAAATATTTTTGCATTTCTATTTTGGCAATATATTTGAAAATGTAATACTCATAATTAAAAGAAATATATTGTTGAGTTCAGCGTTACGCAAGATTTCACATAATATATATATATATATATATATATATATATATATATATATATATATATATAAATTGAGTTATTTAAATACCCTCTCTACATTTTTCTTAAATATTTTTGTAAATTTTTAGTTATCAGTAAATATGTTGGTCAATAATTTTTGTTGCTTCCCCAAATTTGAAATTTCCACGTTCCATAATTTATGAGTAAAATGGCTGTGACAGACATACACAAAAACACGGGAGTGGTCTTATATTGCTTTCGTTTTTACTTTTTAAGTACGGAATCCATAAAAACATAAAAAGCAATTCAAAATTATACTGAATTAACATACTTCAATTTAATTTCATTAGAAGTATAAAAATGGTATATTTTTTATCATCAAACTTTTTTACGTCTTGAAGCAATTTTCTAAAAACAGTATAAATTTTTAACATATAAGAACCATTTAAACTAGCTCAATAAATATTAATTTAGAAAGCTTTCCGATGTCCCCGTTTATACATATTTGAAATTTGGAAATATTTAGGGATTTTTTTATTTATTTTATTTTATTATAACTCAGCAATAAATTATTTAATTCAATAGTGAAATGCTAGCCTCTATTCATGACAAATGCATTTTTATAGTTAATAATCTAAAACAATTCTGTATATTTCTCATTTTACACAATAGTGTTTCGCCTATAGTCTTTTCAAAACTGCGTTGTCCGTTACATTAATATAAAGAGACTAACGAACTAATACATACATTAATTTATTAAAATAATTTCTAATTACAAATATGATTCCTTAAAATAGAACCCAAATAGTAGTACACTGGTAATTTAAAACCATATAATTAAACCAAGTAATATACATTCATTTAATACAATAGTCGGGAAGTGTTTATATTTGGATGAATAAATGTACACATTTTCATTGAAATATGATATAAATTGTACCAGTGGAAGCAGTCTACAATTTTCATCGATTAAAATGGCTTCATTATCTAAAAATAATTCCACAAAGATAAACATGCATTGACACTTTTAGGGGTTTATAGATAATATGGATTTTGAAACTAAACATGGAATTAGATAGTTGCTTCGTTTTTGCATGTTTATTTCATTTAATATTTATTTTTACATATTAAATTAGTAAATATGAAATAGAAGACGTTTATATTTAATTTCTATTTGTTTTATAAATTAATTATCAGCAGTGAAAGTACGCTTGAAATTATTTAATATTTAATATGTGGCTATGGTTTTGCTTGTTAAGCGTAGAACCAGCAAAGTTAAAAATGTCCAAAGAGGGGATGGAACCCTGAGCCCTTGGAGTACCGCTCCCCGTTCTCTACAATTTAAGCTAAGAGGATGACACCCAGCTTGGCATTCTAGCTGATGTGTTAGTAAGGCTGTAACTTTAGTACAAAATGGAAACGTCCAGATGGACACACAAACCTGTGTGCATTATTATTATTAGGTTTTTTTTTTTAATTATTACTTAAACTTTATGCTTTTTAATGATTTTGGAAAAAAAATCTATTTTATTTTTTAGAAATAATAAATCAAAAATTTTGTATTAAAATGTTAAGGGATGAAAAATTGCTATTAAGTAATTCCCAAAACAGTTAGTAATTTTAATGTAAAATCAAATAAATATTTCGTGAAAAATATTTTTTTCATTTAATTTATCATTAAATTATTAAATTAATAACATTATTAATATACATTACACATTTTACTTTAAAATAGGCTCAATACATAATCTATTTTTATATTCAATTCATCATCATATTTTATAGTAGTTATAAACTAAAATTCATCCTTTAGCTGTTTATTTATTTTATATATAAAATTTCCCAAATTTTAAACTATTAATATTATTAATAATAAAACTAAAATAAGAATTTTTAATTTTTTTCTGGGAAAGTAGGAGAGAAAAGATAATATAAAAAAATAATAATAAGTCACAACTAAAAAAAAATCTTAGTTTATTCAGTTAAAAATTGAAAATAAAATTATTTAAGAGAATAATTACATTATTAATTAAAATAAAAAAAACTAATCATCTTATTACAAAGTAATAGGCCCAGTCTCTATAAAATTAGCTCACAAAAATTGTCCTCATGGGGTAAAAAGAGAGTTAAAAAAATTCAGTTAATAATTATAAATAGAAGAAAAAGAAAAAAAAAGTAGTGGGGGAAGACTTTCGAAAACAAAAATTTATCATACCACTCCTAGTTACGAAATTAATATTGTTTTTACCTTTGTTTATGATGATAAAGTAACTTATGCAATCAAATTTACAAGATACAACTTTGTATTATAAGAATAACAGTGTTTCCCCCAGGACAAGGGCGCACAGGCCTTCGACCAGTAATATTTTGATCTTCCCCCAGTAAATTTTTGAAAAGAAATGTTCCCCTTATTTTTGGCATTAATTCTGTATCTTTAAGAATTTAAATAAGAAAAAACCTTCTGCTAACATTTACCGGTGGACGTTTCCCCGAAGGCCTGTGCGCCCTTCTCCTGGGGGAAACACTGGAATAATAAGAAAAAATTAAATAATTTTACTTCAATAAATATGTCTCATTTCTGAATTATTAAAGGAAAAGGTGTTGAGGAGCGATTTCAGGAAATATGTACATATAATCTATACTAATAAAATAACAAATTGCTCTGTCTGTGTGACTGTCTGCGACGGCTAGCAAAATCTACCACACGTAGAAGTCTGAAAGTTTAGGTGAAGACAGGCCAAGACAGGTCCTGGTGCTACCGACGCTCAGAATTTTAATATTTAATGGCCAGCGCACCTGTGCCCCTTAAGATTTTTAAGCACTAAATTGTTTGTAACTTGACCCCTTTTTATCTAATCTTCTTCGTTTTGAGAGACCTATCTCCACTTAGTTATTCTCGTTTTCTTACTTTTCTGTTTTAACCCTGGACCCTTGAGGCCCGTTTCAGGGCACCTTGAAATTTTGTGATAATGAGTTGTTAATAAATTGCTTTCATTTAATCCGATCTTCATTTTTGGAATTCCTATTTCATTTAGGTATTTTAGAGCTTTCACGTACCATACAAAAGACTGGACCCTCCTAGGCAATCATAGGTCCCGGCCCAAGGTTCTTTGACTTTTTTGTGTGCTAAACATTTTGCACCTCCTAAATATCTCATTTTCTCAATGCAAAATTTTAATGTTGAGTCTTGGACTCTTCTTCCAGGGCCATACACCCTGATATTTTTATTCGTGCCCTAGGGCCCTTTTTTAAACATTTACCCCTTCAATTGACGCACTTTTTAAAAATATTGTTCCAACGAATACTTCATACCACATGCTTAATTTTGACTAATTAAAGACCTAAAGCTCTATGTAAGACTTTTAACATGTTTTCATGTTTGGGCCATGGTTTTAACTGTCAGTTGGCCCTTCTGGAGACCTTTATTAGAGCTCCCTTAAGAAGGAACCTTCACTAAGTTCTTTTTTCTTCTCAGAACATCTTAGGTCCTCTATCTATTATATTAACAACAAAATAAATTCTCAGACTTTAGCTACCACTAATTTCGAATATTAATCGCTTTATTGGGGCCCTTCGTGAAGCTTCTTAAAAAATATCCAAATTGCTTGCAATTTTATTTAAAATAGTTTTAGCGTCCTCCCATTGTTTTATTAACTACAAAAATATTTTTACACTCAACTGCATGTGAAATAATGTCCTGGCCCATTCTGACCCTGTATAGGGCCCCTTAAAGTTTTTGTAATAGTAAATTGTTAATAAATTGTTAATAAATTGCTTACTTTTAATCCTTTCTTCATTTTTAGGATTCTTTAACCATTTAGATTTTTTCAAGGTTTGATATTCCATACAAGACTCAATGTCCCCCTTTCACACACACACACACACTCTGGGGATTCATACGGCCCAGCCAAAGGCCCCCTGAAAATTTTGTGAGAAAAACATATTTTACTTTCTAAATTTCTCACCTTCTCAATGCAAAATTTTAAAGTTGAGTCTTGACTCTTCTTCGAATACCTTCATATTTTTATTGGCCCTAGGGTCCTTTTTAACCATTTGTCCAATCCATGTATACTTTTTTCAATAATATTTTTATGCATAATTCATACCCTTTGCTTAATTTTGACTGCTTATAAATCTAAAGCATTACGTACTAAGCCATTTTAACATATTTTCATGTTAGGGCCCCCTTTTTAACTGTCAGTTGACCTCTTTGAAGCCGGTATTATAGATTTCTTAAAAATGATCTGATCCACTAGATTTTTTTTTCTGTCAAATTCTTAAGATCTTCAGCTACTTCATGATGGACAGAAAAAAATTTCAGATTTTACTTACCACCCATTTTGTATATTAATCGCTTTTTGGGACCCTTAATGCAACTTCTTTAAAAATGTTCCGAATTGCAAGGAATTTACATTAAAACAGTTTTAGGTTGGCCGATTTAACGTCCTCCCATTTCTTTAATAACTACAAAACATTACATCTAACTACATGGGAAATGAGTCCCTGGCCCTTGGGGCCTAGTATAAGGCCCTTTGAAAATTTTGTAAAATAAATTGTTATTAAATTGTCCCCTATTAATTCAGTCTTCTCAAAATCCTTTTTCTATTTAGTTATTTCCACGTTCTTACATTTCATTTGAGATACTGGGTCCCTATGGTCCCGTTGGGCATGATTTAGGGCCCTTGAATTTTTTGTTCGCCATGCATATTTCCTCCCCTCACTTTCCCACCATCTCAGTCTATAATTTAAATGCTGAGTTTTCGAATGTTCTTATAAGACCTACATCAGGATATTTTTATTGGGGTCCTAGGGTCTTTTTTAATGCATTTACTCATTTTTTTATGCATTTCTATAAAACATTATTCTAACGAATGATTCATATCCATGCTTAATTTTGACTAATTGTAGATCTAAAATGTTAAGTACTAACAGATTATAACATTTTATATATCAGGGTCCGGTTATTAACTATCAATTGGCCTGTTTAGGGTCCCTATTATAAATCCCTAAAAAATGGTCCGATTAACAAGTTTTTTTTCCAACAAGATCTTATGTTCTCCAGCTACTACATAAATGATTATATATATATAAATATATTATCTATCACCCATTTTGAATGCTACTCACCTTCTTGGGACTCTTGATTCAGCTTTTTAAAAAATTATGAGACTTGCATGTAATTTTGTTTAACATCATTCTAGCGTCCACCGAGTATTTTTAAAACTACTAAGAAATATTTTTACACTCAACTACATTCCAGTTAAGTTCCTAGCACCTTGGGGATACCTGGCATCTTGAAGTTTTTGCAACATAAATAGTTAATAATTTGCACCCTCTTAATCCGATTTTCATTATCGGACCTCTTTTTCCATTTAGTTATTTCTACATTTCAGTTAAAAGTTTGAGGCACCCTAAAATCATGTAGGGCCCGATCCGAGGTCTTTTTAACTTTTTGAGTGGCATTAATTTTTCCTCTTCTAAATTTCTCGCATTCTGAATGAAAAAAATTAAAGTTGAGTTTTGGATCTTTCTTCGCAGACCAACACCTTAATATTTTTATTGGGACACTAGGGCCCTGTTATAAGTATTTCCCTCCATTTTTTCTGCATTTCTTTAAAATTGAATGTTAATGATTAATTCATACCTATACTGGAGATCTAAAGCGCTAAGAACTAAAACCATTTAACATGTTTTCATGTTGGGACCCTATTCTTAACTGTCAGCTTTAAATCGTGATCCGCTAAAAGTACACAAAATTGGTGTCCATCTCCGTCCTATTGTTTACAATATCGGTTCAGCCTCCTACCCGCTTGCCAAATATCTGGTTAAGCGTTTTTCTTTTCTCCCAATATCCAAAGTTTACACTGTTAAGAATTCAAGCTCTTTTGTTAATCTCATTAAGAACTATACCCCCTCCCCCTCTTTGAGAATGGTTTCATTTGATGTCACATCTCTGTTTACACATGTTCCTGTTCTTGGTGCAATTCAATGCCTCACTCTCAGATTAAAGGAATTCCATTACACTGATCGCGAAATTAATCATATTGCTGATTTATTCAACATTTGTTTTAAACAAAATACTTTTAAATTTTCCAACCAATTATATTCCATGTCCGATGGTTTAGCTATGGGTAACCCCCTTAGCCCTTTCTTAGCTGATCTATATATGCATTATTTTGAAGTTAAAATGTGTAATCTCATCAGTTTCCCATTTTATTGCAGATACGTCGATGATTCTTTTGCACTCATCGACCGCTCTGTTTCTCCTGTTGATAATATTTTGACTATTTTAAATCAAATAGATCCAGTCATTCAACTCACTTATGAAGTTGAAAACGATAACAAATTGCCATTTCTTGACGTTTTAGTCACTCGCCAATTAACCTCTTTTGACACCCGTGTTTACCGTAAACCCTTTTCTGTCACACTGCCCCCCCCATTTTAATTCATGTCATCCCCCTTCTCAGAAAGCTTCTGCTTTTCTGTATTTAATTAATAGAGCTCACTTAATTTGTTCAGATAACAGTTCTCTTACTGGTGAGTTAAATTACATAAGATCAGTTGCTATAGATCGTGGCTTCAGTTTATCATATATCAATAAATTAATTTCTCATAGTTTTAATAAACATCTCGATGATCCTGATTCTTCTGTTACACCGGTTTCTTATTCTAGTTTAATTATTTTACCGTTTCATCAAAACATTAGCTTTAAAGTTGTAAATATTTTGAAACATTATGATTTGAAAGTAGTATTTAAACCAGTCAATAAATTAACCTTTTCTCAATTAAAAGATCAAATTTCTCGTCTGGATCATTGGGATATTTACAATATACAATGTCAGTGTGGTTTATCCTATATTGGACAAACCAATAGTAAACTCAGAAAATGAGTCGCTGAACATATAGGTTATGTTAAAAGAAAAGAGTTAAAGAATTCCTCTATTGCTTCTCTTTGTTGGGAGGAGGGCCATAATTTTAATTTTACCTCTGCTACTATTATCCAAAAATGCACTACTGCGTTAGACTTAGACTTTTTCGAAGCACTCCATATGCATAAAGCAAAAAAATCCTTGGTTAATGATCTTTCAAGTGTACCGTACATCTCTACTTTCCGGTTAGATTTATTATGTCATAACACCTCATTTCCGGTTTAATCTTATTGGTTGCTGAAGCTTGTGGGTATTTTGGTATTATGTTTGCGATCATTTGGGTCTCTGACTTGCTGTCAGTTGGGGGGGTTTTCTGTTTTTATCATTTTAACTTTTATACACTGAGGAAGCGAGCCCTGGTGCTCGCGAAACGTATACGTATGTGGTGTGTGTTTGTGTATCGTGTGTTAAACGTTGATTTTAATTATTGTAATCTTCCACACAAGGTTTTAGCTATTGTTCAAAAATGACGTCTGGGAAAAAATTATGCCTGCTTTATTAAAAGGGTTTTTATTTGTTAACATAGAATTTAAATTCTAAAGAGTTTGATAATGATTTATGGTAGTTAATTTGTTGTTTTATTCCTTATTTTAAATTAGCAGCCTTCGCCAGCTACGATGGTCCGTTTCTCTAAAAAAATCTTGAATCAAACGAAACACATTTAGTTAAGATAAAAAAAAAATAGTTATATGTGGTAATCCCAAAACTGTCTTCAATCTTATGCATTTTAATACTTCTTTAAAAATGCAGCATAGCAGAGCCACTGGATAGGTGGCTTAAACAAAAATCTAGTCAGCAATAACTTATGTAAACTTATAACTGAATCTCAAATTTTATTAAAATCGACGCATTGGTTTTCGAGATAGAGCTATTGAAAAATCTTTCAAAAATATATGCATAACAGCGCCACATGTTGTGTGATAGACACAAAAGAGTAATTATTATCATTTTTTTATTTTATCAGGTTTTAACTGAATCTGAATTTTGATGAAAATCCATGAATTAGTTCTTGGGATACATTTATTATGATATCGTGAAAAATGTGGCATAACAGTGCCATCTTTTAGGCGATTTATACCAAATACTAAATAACACTAATCGATATCAGGGACTAACCGAATCTGAAGTTTTAGAAAATGTCGTGCATTAGTTCTTAAGATAGAGCTATTGCGATAATAATGAATAATGCACTATGGCATTGCCATCTGTTGAACGATTTTCACCAAAATGTAATCGGCGTCATGTTATACGAAGTACTAACTAAATATCAAGTTTTATGAAAATCCATGCGCTTGTTCTTGGGATATGGCTATTGTGAAAATTGTAAATAATGCAGTATAGTAGCGCCACCTGTTGAGCGATAACACCAAAAACTAATCAAATATAATTTATATCACGGTCACACAGAATGTAATGTTTTGTGAAATTCTGCACATTAGTTCTTGAGATAGAGCTATTGCGATAATCATGAATAATGCACCATGGCAGCTCCACCTGTTGAAAGATTTGTACCAAAACATAATGAGCACCATGATGTATCATGTACTAACCAAATCTAAAGTTTTATGAATGTCCATGCTCGAGCTCTTCAGATTATTGTGGAAATTGTGTGTGATACAGCTGAGCCCGGACACCTATTGAGCGATATACACCGAAAACTAATCAGATACAGTTTATATCAAGGTCTAACAGAATCTAAAGTTTAGTAAAATTCCGTGCATTATTTCTTGAGATAGAGCGCACAAAATATTTTGTCCCACATATGGACAGACAAACTCACATACTCACAGACTCATTTTGTAAAAACAACTTTTTCAGGCTCTCTGACCTCTAAAACGTGTAAATCCGTTGTAAACCGAATTTTTAAAAATAACACAAATCCAATATTTTTTTTTGTAAAGATCGAAAAAAATAACAAAAAATATCTAATCAAATATCCATAATTGTTGTCTCATTCGTGTAATCTGACATTATTTTGTTCATAGTCGATGTTGACGATGTAATAGACAAAATAGCTCTAAAATGACTACAGTACTTATGTTTAATTACTTTTTAGCAGGTGTCTTAACTTAAATTTCAAGCTGCTACCTAAACTTGCAGCAGAGATATGGCAAAATGTGACCAACTCATTAAGTTCGCTTACATGGTAATCTCTAAAATAGATAAAATCCAAGTTTGTTTTAGTAGATTCGGTAACTTCAAATTCATGCCTGTATCTAAAACTAGTGCTGAGGTATGGCGAAATTACCTCAGCTCCAATAGCTCCTGTTAATCCTTTTGGTCGGGAACGGGAGTTGGGGGAATTTTTAAATTCTCAGAAATAAATGAAATAAAGGATTAATAACTTTTAATAGGCTTGTTATCTTGAATTTCATGATTCTACCTAAAATGACCTATCCCGCTGCTGCTAGGATATGTCTAGTGGTTGGCCATTCGCGAAAATTTACCAATCGAAAAAAATCGTTATCGTAAATTCAAAATTGATACATTAATCCGAGAATCTACCATCAAAATGTCCTGCAATCGATCATTAAAGTAATTGTTTGTACGTGCCTTGGGTTGCAAAATTTTGAAAGGTGCGAGTATGTATAAAAAAGATAAGGCAGTTTAAGTAACAAAAATTAGACTTTTTTGGAAATTAGCAACAAAATCGCCAAAGAAATTAGAATTAAAGACAGCCATGATGACAAAAACAGGAACTAAATGGATGGTAAATGGGATCAATATTTTTAATTGATTTTTCTACATCACTGAGATCAGTTCTATACATTTCCCATTATTAAAAGACCTCTTGATGGAATACGATGACCGTATCCACCGAGAGGGGGTAATTTGGGGGAAGGGCCGGGTAAATGCATAATATGAATTAGTTGTACCAGGGTTTTCCAAAGATAATCACCTGCGGGGTGTAGGCTAAATATAGTAAATTATTTGCCACCCCTCACCTCCCCCCCGGAAGTTCCACCAGCTACACTCCTGGGAATAGATCCTCTCTTCCCTTTTAAATTTCATGTATTATAAATAATATTTATCATAGAGTCCGGTAAAAAAATCTGACCTAAAATGATAAAACGCTACATTTAAAAAAATGTTCGAAAACTGTCCCCCGGGTGGAAAGAAAAGTTCTTAATATAAAAGAGCGATCAGGGGACACTCTAAAACTTATATGCCAATTAGTAATTAAGTATATTTTTAGAAAATAACAGAAAATAATAAAGAGCGTTATACCGTACTTGGTAAATAATATTCTTCTTAGACATAAAATTTTACTCTGACTTGTATTTTTAAGTATTAAAAAAATTAGAGAGCACTATGCGTCAATGTATTCACTTCAATATGCATAGAGTTGTTTTAAAAATGCTAGAGGAAATAGAAATATTTTACTAAAATACCCTCGAGAATTTTTGAGTGATATTATATACTCTTTCTAACTAAAACATGTTGTAAGACATGTACCTTGAATTTATGCAGTAAAGCTAATAGAAATTTTTATTTCTCCTACATCAATATGATATGTTTATTTCAGAAATAAGAATAAATTGCCATTGCCTAGCTTTAATAAGTGATGAAATACATAGATTCAACCTCTACAAAATACATTTTAAAACAATTAATCTAAATGACTGTTTGACATATAATAAGTTAAAGTGTTTACATTACATAATAAACCATGGTAACATAAGTATTTTTGTTCCCTATGATATAATTAAATATTAAAGAAGTACTTGTAATACGTATATTGGAGTTTCATAACCTCTTCGCTACTGAGTATTAATGCAGTATTATTAATTATTACTGAATTATTTCTTATTCCATTTAACTTCGGAGCAAGATTTTTATGTTATTTGCATTAGTTCGAATCTTAGACTTCGAAACATATCATTAAGATGTCAAAATTGTAATTATGTTTGGGTATCATTAATAAAAAGGGACAAAACGGAGGTCCACATATGTGGACCCAGGGAGCGAAGAGGATAAATAATTTTAAATAAAACTGTGTTCCCTATTGTGATTTCATCTTACATAAACTCATAAATTATAGAACGTGATTCAATTTTAAATCAGTAATTTGCGCATGGAAGACATTTAATCTTCTTTAACACATTTAAAACGTTAGCATCTTTTGGTTAATAATGTTAAAAAGAACATTTTTAATCTCATATGTATAAAACATAAATTTCTAGAAATATTTTTAATTTGCATTTTACTTTCTTTTTTACATTACGTGCTACAAGTGTACGTTTTCTGCTAAATAAGTATTATGTACAGCTGTGGAAATAAAGTAAACAACCCCCCCCCCCAACTAACTCTGCAGCAAATAATCGTAAAGGAAGTTACTGGTACCAAACGACTGGAAATAAAGCCTACGTTTAAATGTGATGGATAGAAAATTTGTTTACAGTGCAATCTACAATTTCAAACAAGATGTATTAAAGCCGATGTATTTACGGCAACTGATTAATCTAATTCTTTGATTAATCTAATCTAACTTTGAGTTTAATAAATTCAAAATCTTAGAAAAAGCATTATAAAAAACCTATACAATTCTAATCACATTCATATATTAAAAACTTTTATAATTACAGATGCCTATATAAGTAAAAGCCGTTCTCTGTATGTATATTGCTTATACAAATGTTAAATTTCTGACTGGTTTGCATGACAATTTCTTTATACACGTTTTAGGAAGTGAAATGGGTCACCCTCAACATTACCAATCACAAAACCACTAAGGTAAAGTGCCCATATTTCGTCCCCTTCGCTAAGTTCGTCCCCATTCATTTTTTTTAAAATGGCACCACTGATCACTCAATGCAAAACGAACAGAAGATAAAAGGATTTAGAAGTGAAAATTTCACTCGCCAAAACGAATCCGTGTATTATTAATGTCGGATTTCCTATTTTTAGAAGATCTAAGTTCTTGCTCCGTCATTTGTAGAACGATATTTACTTTACCGTAAGTATTTATTTCCAATTCATTGCATGTATTCTACGTAGGTAAAATGTTAACAGTATCATATAGTGATTTTTACAATGTTCATTTTATTTTACAAGAAATGAAGCATCGCGGTATTGGGAAGTAGCGTTATTCCAATTTAGTCATCCTTTCAGTTCTTATTTTCCTACCGGGGACGAAATTAGGACCGCTTTTCAGCGCTCTCAACCATCATCTGATCAATCATCGTCAAGCGGTCTGGTTCAGCAAACTGCTCCTGCCTAACCCTAAAAAGATTATGGAGGTGCCATTGATCACACCAGCATTTTCTGCCGAGGAGGTTCAGCAGCATCGATCACTGGGTCTCCGCATAAAAACAAAGTGAAAAATTCCCTGGCGTAGAAAAAATACTCAGCTGAAAATACTTCTTACAACTACCACTCTCAAGGGGAAGATAAAAACCCACCGTGTAAAAAGTCCAAACAGGATCTACCTAACATCATTGATGACGAAAGTAATTCTGTTGAAATTCCTCACGATGACAATACAAGCGATGATGACGACAATGTTGCAGAGTGCCCTACTTGCTTGAAGTGTTATTTTCATGATAAACATGGGGGAAAAATGGGTTCAGTACCTTCAGTGCTGCACATGGTCTCATGAAACATGCTCAGGAGCCAAAAACAATAAATAATTTATATGTTCCTCATGCTTGGATGTATAATGCTTTTTTGTGGTATTATTGCTGCTATTATTTACTATTAGGGTTAATAGTAAATTTCTTTGTACCTTAAGTTAATGCAAGTTAAGTTAACTATTTATTTTGAACAAAATTTTGATTTAGTTATCATTTAATCCTTGGCTTTTTGGATTTTTTTAGAGGGTAGAAATTGGGACATCATTTTTAATTTTTTTCATATTGAAATACTTTTTAAAAAACAACAATTTTTAGTATTGTTAATTTTTTTCGTACAACATTTGCCCATGTTTCTATACGTGTGAATAGTTAGCCTATACAAAACCCAATTTTGGTAGATTTTCACTGAAAATTAAAACTTCCAGGGCCCTAAAAGCTACTGGGGGACGATAATAGGGCACCATGTTTTAATTATCTTCCATAATTATACATTATAGAACTATCTTTTATTTAATTTTCCAATTCAATCATTTCTTTCGCGTTGTCACAACCTAAACAATTAAGAAAAATCATTTGCTAAGCATAGATTATGAAACACATTCCAGCACCTTCTTAAATCTTAAACAAAACTCATTATTTAAATAAATAAGGAGTTGCTTTCCATATCCAAATATGTATTCCAATAGCTTTACACATCACTCTATTTGATCTGTCGGTTGCTATAGATACTATATAATGCGGAAATATAGTTTAGCAAGAAAACGCCTAACAGGTTGAAAATTCTTTTTCAGCAATTTATACTAACAGATGGAAACATAGTTGAATACTTTTGCTCAGCCCTGCAGTTTACATAATACCTGCATTACACTCCAGTATTTAACCCTGCTGTTCTGTTCGCATTTACTATACGTATGTAGTGTTCGGGTCAATGTGACCCGATTTAGAATATTACCATTTCTAGCAGTAAATGAAAATAACTATTTTAGAAATAATTAAAAAAATAGTAAAATAAGCTTAAATATATATCAAATAATACAAAACACCAGTAAAATAACTTAAAAATATTTGAATACTTACTTTTATTTACAATTTGGACAAAAATAGCTTACGTGAAATTTGCACGTGTGTTTTTTGCAATTGTAACATAATATATTAGTTTTGTTGTCGTTGGTTGATGGGCAGAACTTGCATCTTGCACGTTTAGTACACAATGAAGTGTTCTCATCTGATTCCGAGGGTACGTTTGCACTTTTACTACGCATTCTCTTCACAATTTTAACTGAATCTTCGCCTCTGGGAAGACGCTGTCTTGCTTCAATGTGTGGAAAAATTAGAGATTTCCCCAATTCTTCTAAAAAGAGCCTTCGTTTGGTTAATTTATTTTCATTCCATTTGCTGTTTATTGAAATCCACAAAATAAATGCATTGTAAGCAGATGTATCAAGCATATTATAGAATACTATCATAGGCCAGCGATTTGTTTTTCTCTTACAAGTGTATGTACTCAAAAGTTGATCAAGACTATCCACCGCTCCTTTAGTTGCATTATAATCTAATATCATTTGTGGTTTTTTGTCAGGTCTGTCGCTAACTTCATTTCCATGATGGAAAGTGCTCATAAGAATAACATTTTTGTTCTTTTTAGGGATGTAGTTTACAACTGTTGTATCTTCTGTAAAATAAAATGATGAGCTGTGTACTTCTTTGTTTAGCATTTTCTCAGGAAGTTCGGGCTTATTTTTTCTAATGGTGCCAAGCGTAGTCATTTTCCGTTTTAGAAGAAGTTTTCCTAAGTTATAGGATGTGAAAAAGTTATCACATGTAACATTGTGTCCCGAATACCCATAAGTAAGGTCACTCACTACCCGCATACCCTGACTTTTCTCTGGCTTTGATCCTTGATTTTTTCCAGTATAAATTTGTGCATTCAGTACATACGAAGTTTTGCTATCACATAAAGTCCATATTTTTATCCCATACTTGGAGGGCTTACTAGGTATATATTGTTTGAAAGGGCATCGTCCACGAAATCCTACTAATTGTTCATCTACAGTAACATTTTCACTTGGATTATACAATTTAGGTTGAATTTCTATCCACTTTTCCCAAATATCTCGAACAGCAGCTAATTTATCTACAGACCTTTCTTGCCTGGTAGATTTATTGTCAAAACGAATAACTCTCGATATCATATGAAAGGTTTCGAGGGACACTGTAGCACGAAATATATTTCTGCCTGTTTCTTGATTCCACAAACTTTTTGTTGATTCTCCATATGATTTGTACACACCAGCTAATAATAATAATCCGATGTATGCTTGAAAAGTTTCAATATTAATATCTTTCCACTCTTTTTCATACACTTTTCTTCCTTCTATATTTGTCATTTTTATGATTTCGTTCTCGATTGTAGAATTGAACACCGTCGCAAATGCGCTTTTTATGTCAGTTATCCTTGTCGTTGCATATCTTGTGACACCTGGAGTAGTTTTTATAATATTAGCAGATGTTAATCGACCAGAATGAAGAAAGGTATTCAATTTCCATATTATTTCACGATTCTTAGACTGAATACTCTGTATATTGTGCGTCTTTTGAATATCAATATCAAAATCGTTGTCAGAACTTTCACTTTCAATTTCCTCACTTGTATGATTTTCATACTCAGACGCATTTTCCTCTTCGCTGTCAGAGGCTTCCATTAATTTAGCAATATCAGCGTCGCTCAAATTTCTACGATTCGCCATTTTTTTACTAATACTCAGAGATACAACTGTTCTTCAGATTATTAGAAATTGAAATAAAGCAAGAAAAAAGAAACGATACTAACAGGTGCATTTTTTTCCTTCCGCCAATGATATCAACATTTGACTTTGCTCTCCTGTCACGTGATCTAACACCTGTGCCAACGAAACACATTTCGAAATAGATACGTTGCAGTAATTATTTTTATTGAATGATTCCAAACAAAATTAAAAGTGCATGATAAAATTATTTTTTAACTCGGGTCAATATGACCCGAACAGTACATTAGGACTAAGTTAAAAAATATCCCTTGGAAATATAAACAAACGTAAATACTTCTAGGAATATATAGTTATACTACTAATGAACAAAGTCAAAAAGTTTCATGGAAATATCTCTGCACTAATTTTTTTTATAAGTGAACAATAAAATTTTCGGGTCAAATAGACCCGAACAGAACAGCAGGGTTAACTAAAACTGAATTCAATCTAAAGCACTCTTAAAACTTCTGAAATCACATTTTCCAGAAATTATCAGCCATAGGCGACCATGTATTCAATTCTTTGCGTGGTCCTGTACATCATTTTATGTATATTCTACAAACATTTCTTAGTAAAATGAACACGGTTCTGCGTAAAAATGCACAACTTATTTAAAAACAACCTTAAGTAATTTACGCTTATATTCTGACATATAGGGGAAGATGGGGATACTTGAGCCATTTTTTAAATTTTAATTTTTTTAAATTTTTTAGAATTTCTTAGAACAAAATAAAATATTGAAAATGAAAATTTGATATTTTTTCTTCATTTGAAAACCACTTTCAATTAATTTTGAACTATTTTTCTATGTCTAATAAATTTTTACTTTTTCTTTTACATTGTGGCTCAAGTATCCCCATGGAGGGGATACTTGAGCCAGATGTCACATTCGCACCAGTATTTTGCAAAGAAAAAAACCGATTTACAATATACGCGAAAAAATGCATTAAACCTTTTTCAAATAAATTTGGTCGAATTTTCTGGTGTCGTTGTGACATTTCAGAATTAAAATTTTGTGGTAGAAAATTCTACCAGCAGAGCTCAAAGGGTTAATCACCATACTTTAAAAATGGTACCAAGGTATATGATTTCTTTTTTACATGTTCAGAACTATAAATATGTTACCATGTTGCCAGTTTTAGAAAGAAAAATTGAACAACTGTAGAGATAAAGGGGGTGGCTCAAGTATCCCCTATGCTCAAGTATCCCCACTCTCCCCTACTACTCTTTTGTATAACTCAGTATATCAACAATAGCATTTATATACATCATTATAATGTGCATAAATTCAGTGAAACATGAAAACGCACATCATAATTAAAAATGCATTTCATCTATCCATCAGCCTTCATCGCTATTATACAGTACTTCTTGTGGAATATACTATTTCTAAAATTTTGAGTGTCACTGTAAATCGCATTATGCGTGAAATAACTTAAATTAAGCCTCAGCAAAAATTATCAATTTCATTGAACATGAAATATTTTAGTATATTTAAAATATATCGCAAAAAAATCCCTCATATACCACTATATAATGGAATTCGTTTGTGTGACCCTGTAAATGAATAATAACTATTCTTTTCACCGCATATTTTATAGAATGCATACTTTAGCACACTTTCTAAATATACATGAATTTTAATGTATGTTTAATAGGGTGTAACATTTTTTAAAGTGATTCGAAACGATTTTTTCCCATGGGCCGTAATGCACCAGAAAATTTTAACTATCCCCGTAAATAAATTAAACATGCTAGAAACTTGATTTGGAATAGGGTTCGTCAGTAAACATCAATAATTGGTTATTGACGTCAATAATTGGTTATTGGAGGTTATTGACGTCTAAGGTAAACGTCAATAACCTCCAAAATTTTCAGGGCAATCCGAGTATATTTACGAGAATTAGAGCGCAGAGAGATGGACTGACAAAGAGAAATCATAAACACTTTTCAACTTTGTTGGAAAGAGTTCAAAACGGTGCAATCATTAAAACTAGTCAGATATGGCAATCCCAAAATTTTCTTCTATCTTATAAATTTTAATACTATGAAAATTCACTACTGCAATGCTAAAATTAAATTGCAATCTATGCTCATCGGGAAAATTAAAATAATATGAAATAGTACTCGTGCATTATGTCTCGAAATTGGACTATTTCGAATATCGGGTTAAAGGAAGAATAAAAGCGCCACCTGTTGTGTGATTTACACAGAAACATTATCAACAATAATACTTTCAAGGTTATTCTGAATCTGAAGTGTGATAATTATTCGTGCATTAGTTCTTGAGATAGAACGATTGTGCGAATCGGAAAATATTCAGCATTGCAACGCCACCTACTGGATTGATACCGAAAGATAAATAGATAATTTTGTATTAAGGAATAATTGAATCAGAAGTTTCATTATGATCCGTGCATTAATTCTTGAGAAAGAGCTATAGCTAATATCTTGAAAAAGACAGCAAAACAATGCCACATGTTTACACCAAATGCAAACAGCATCCATCCCTGTCAAGGAATGGATACTGTCCAATTATCCTGTCAATTCCTGACTTTTCAATTATTTATCACCAGTTTTTTCAAAACAAAAATTTTTGCTTAATTGAATCAGAAAAATAATCAAACTAAATAATCCAAAATTTATAACAAAATTTTACTGGTGAGAACAATAACTTTTGAATGGCGTACGGATGACCGTACGAGGTACGGGTAAATCATGATTTCCAAAAATATGTTGCCCGTACGTGCGGGTAAATCAGTGAAGTGGTTAATCGTACTTCATCGTTTATTTCGGTGTAATGACATTATGAATATTTTTAATAAGACTATTGTCATACAGTTTAACGTTTTTCACATTAGTAATATATCCAGACTAATATTTTGACCAAATAATTTTGATACACTGGTGTTAACTTATATTTATTTAAATAATGTTAGTTTTTTATCTCAAATCAAATAAATATAATACAAATTTAATTAGTACTTTAATTTGAAATGGATATATTCCACTCATATTATATGGGTATATTAACATACTTCGACAAACTGTTAAAATTATGCTGAAAATGAACGACAAAGAGTAATTTATGTATGGTGAAATAAGTTCAAAAATAAAACATAGAATTTTGAATCTTATCTATGCATTATAAGCTCAGTATACGTATTTCAATATCATTATGAAAATGAATTTGAAAATCTCTCAAACAATATAAATATTAGGTTTTGTTCATCACTTTAGTTACTATATATATTCACAGAATAATATTCTAAAAAATCTGCAAATCCCAAATTATTTTATTTCAGTAAGTTATTAAATTATTTTATTTTTCAGTCAACTATTTTCTTTTCAGCTATATGTTTTGTGAAATATTTTAAATAAATTTCAGTAATATATAGCTTCAATCATATCCTATTCTCACTGCTTAATATTCTGCCAATCCGTTAATACAAAAAATTTCAAAATAAATGTTCTTTCGACACTTTGCTTTTAAATTGTTTATTATCAAAATTTTATTTTAAAATATATTACTCCCTCTGTCCCAAATTAGTTGCGACATTTAGGTTGAAAATTTTGTCCCAAATTAGTTGCTACATTTCAAATAGGTGGAGTCATAAATAATTTCTGATGCAGTTTAGCAGATCGACACCAGTAAAATTATACTAAAATCTCAAATTTAGAATAAAAAGAAAAAAGAAGTAACCTTTGGAATAAAATGTTCTTAAACGAGTTCATGATTGATTAGATTAAAGACAGTTTTATGCGATTACTGTTAAAAAGTATTAATGGGGGCGTGGTTTAAGAGCGTGTGAGCCGGAATTTTTTTAACTAATTTATTACTTATTTATGGAATAATGGAGGCAATGTTAGGTACGTAAATATTGTAGAATGATAGTATAGCTCTCTGAAAAATGTTCAAACAAAATGATAAAGTCATATATATCAATAATCAGTACAAAAGTATTCAAATGTCGCAACTAATTTGGGACAGAGGGAGTATTAAACATAATAATAAAAAAAATTTAAATTAACTATTAACCTTTTCATTTATATGAGCCTCATATGAGGAAAGATAAAAACTGCATTATAAAGAAAAAAAATCCAGCTCTCGTTTATGGAAATCTGATTTGTGGACAGATAATATCTAGCATTTAACACAGTAAAAAAATTATTTTATAATGGGTTCTTTTTAATCACGAAAAGATAATAATGAAAAATAATGGAAAATAATTTATGCATGAAAGGGTTGAACTTAATGAATGTCATATAGTTTATATACGGTTGAATGTATGTACCGATCTTTTGATGTATAAATGCGAGTGCAATATAATAACCAACAAAATAAGATCCTGTATAAGTGTCGCACGTGTGTAAAATCTGAGATCCACAAAATTATTGCAAATGATATTTTTAATATTTATAATATTTTTATTTGTTCAGAATGATACATTTTAATGAGTCCCACTCATTATTTTTCTTTATTTAAACAAGTTAGATAAAAAATTATCATAGCAAATCCTTTTATCTCGAGAAACAACATTCTCTATAATGATTATGATTGAAATAACAGTTTATGAAAAGTTTGCCTATTTATATAAAAAATTGCACCAATTTAAGAAAAAAAATTTTAAAAAATTAAAATTACGAAATATTTCACGTATATTATAAATGTAAGTACATAACGAACGTAAGTACTTACATTTATAATAATAAGTATAATAATATCGTAATATGTATATAAGTACATACGAAAGTAAGCACTTTCGTATATATTAACTAATAGCAATTATTTTTCTAAAACGTCGCGATAAAAATGGGCATTTTTTCGATTTGTCATATAATGTGGAATTATTTTCTGATAAATAAACACCATTTTTTTCAAGAATGAAAGACTTGTTTATCTTGTTCTGTTCCGCAAATAAATCTTTCCGCATTAATTTAATTACCTTACTTTGATGTTTCATTTATATGTTAAGAAAATGAGAGAGTTTTTTCCCTTACAATTGATTGATTTTTACTCATAATATTTTCTGTTATTTTATTAACAGAAACTAATAATTCTTCTAACAGAGAATTGATTATACATGCTTTTCTTATCATATATTATGGAGTTCCTTTAAAAAATTACATAACTGACATGCATATTCTTTTCTAGTTTCTTGATATAACTGATACCGTAACAGAAAAAAAATGCTGAAAATTTCTAATTCTTTTCTTAAATTTAATAATTGTAGTCAAAACCCCTTTTACAGAAACAAAATAACAAGCGGTGAATTTTTAAGCTGAAAATTTTTTCCATAACTTAGTTTTTCACAATTCGATTTCTAACTGTAGTAGAATACAAAACTTTAAATATCTTAATTTATCTACAGACGAAGATTCCTAATATTATACACTAGGTTAAGATTTTGTTACCTTCTTTAAGAAAGAGCATTATTTCTTTCCTATAGCAATGACTTTGATACTCCATATGTAATCTGCCTACTCTAAATTTTATTTAGAACTTCATAAAAGTATTACTTTAATATAAAGAACAGATAAAATGGAGGTTTTATTGAATAAAATAATAAAAGATTTTGCTTATCTTCAACGGATTTCAGGGTTAGACACCGTACTAGATCTAGATAGTTGCTTCAATCGTAAAATAATTGGAAGCATAGGTAATTAACATTTATAATTTAAAACTGCATTTGCATTTCACTTAATATTCTATGTGTATATATATATACATATATATATATATATATATATATATATATATATATATATATATATATATATATATATATATATATTCAAAATCATGAAAGGAAAAATTTATTTTTCACTTACATATTTCCATTTTTTTATCAGTGGATATTGTAATGTATATTAAAGTACACTGTACACGTCTTCTGTATCTATCCAAACAATCAATGTACTATAGCCACTCTAAACTATACTTAGTTTTAGAATAATTTTTATGGCATTCTAAAATTTCTGAATTAAATGTTCAATTTAAAACATTCATTAAAATGAGCACATCCACCAAACACTAAAAATATCTTTAACTTAACGATGTGATGGAATTTGCAACCCTTTAATCTAAATTTCTGAATCGAAACTAATGAAAATTTTTTAATCATTGCTTTAATTGAAAATTGCTTCATTCTAACACCGCCTCTCACTTGTTAGGCATTGATGCCTGAATTGGTCATGTTCAACTTCCACGGTTTCTAGTTTTTTTCTCGCATTTCTGAAGAATAAAAAATAATCTTATGCATTACATTTACTTGATTATAATAAAGTGGACATTAATTCCGAATCACAAGTGAAGCATATATCTACAATAGAAACCAGGTATTGATCCTTTAAATCCGGGATAGATACCGTAGCCAGTTGCTTTTGTAGAAGGAACAAATATGGGTGCATCTATAACTAAAACATTTCTGGATACAGTTCCCTTTTCAACAATAATCATTAAATATTTCATGAAAAATCTCTATTAACTACATTATATTTCATCTTTTGCTTGTCTCTGTCTTATAAGAATATACAACAAAAGCGAAACATGCCATTTTTTTGTTAAATATACCTCTTATTTGAAGAAGAATATTGCTGTAACTTTGTGTACTACAGCTCATGTTCAAAATAATAGAATAATTCCTTTTTTTACAAATTGAAAATATCGTTTGGTAATTTAATGTCTTTTAACTCAAATATACAAGCGATATTTTTATTAAAAATTTATTGTTAATTCAACTTATTTATTATCTAAAAAAATATATAATTTTGAAAAGATTGATTGGAAAAACAAATTAGAATATTTCACATTAGTTCTCCTTTAATTATCATCAGTTCATAACTGGTAGCATCTTTGATTAAACTCAGACGATTTTATTTAAAATCTGTAATCTTTCTGCAGTTTGTTTGCTTTTTCGTCTTAAAATGGGTAGAGTGATTAATATAACTGTAACTATTAAACTTCGTATGACTTATTTGTATCGGTACAATAAAAATCAATGTTATATAGAGAATTATTTACATTGTTCACAATCATGCATTAATAAAATGCTAACACAATATTCAAAAAATGAAAATTTTAAAATAATCGCCAAAACGGAGGCCGAAAACCCAAAACATCTGCTAGAGATGACAGGAAACTGAAGCTTATACTTAAGAAAAAGCGTTTTAAAAGTATGCGATTCTAGAACCGAAAAAAGAATGAAAATGGGGTTGAAGCTTTTGCATCGGCAACATTAAGACGTCTCAATAAATTCAAGTTTGAATTTCTTGTATAAAAAACAAAACCTCTCATGACTGCAAAACAAAAGATTATAAGATTGAATTGGTCCATTTCAAGACATTTATGAAGCGAATAAGATTAGAAAAATATATTATTTATTGATGATAGTATGTATGTGTTGCAAGAAGCAGAGGTGTCGTTGTAAGGCTGTGGCATCGATTTCAACAGGGAATGTTAGACGTCGACACACGGTTAGGTTGGCCACCCGCCACTACAGCAACTGATGACCCGAAGATACTGCTGACAGCTCGTCGAAACAGGACAGACAATGCTACTTAGTTGCAAAGACGGTTTCTCTGGTAAGGTGTCCAGCCAAAAAGTACGTAATAAGCTTATAGTATGTAATGAAGTTCGTCTCAATGCACGTATATCAATGGTCTGCATTCCGTTGATCTCAAGACACCATGCGGCGAAGGAAGTGAGCTGTTAAGCATTGAGATTGGGAGCAACAGAATTGGAGATAATTTCTCTTTGCAGGCGAGTCCCAATTCAGTCTGAAGTGTGACACCTGACGTGTTTTGGTATGGGGGGAGGGAAAGAAGGTTTCGAAATAACCCCACATTCTTTCTTGAAAGGTCAAATACAGACGAGGTGGCTTGGTGGTATGGGATGGAATCCGCATTATTTGGACTAAAGACATGCATATCATCGAAATGGTACTTTGATGGCCCTAAAGTATTCAGATGAAATACTGAGACCTCATATCATATGCTGCAGTCATTGGAGATTCCTTTGTTTTCCAGCATAATAATGCCATACCGCATACAGTTTACCTTGTGGAGAGCATGCTTGAAACGGAGACAATACAGCGTATGGAATGACCAGCATGCTCTCCTGACCAAATACGATTGAACATGTTTGGGACATGCTCGGACGATGCATTCATGCGAGAGTAAGGCCTCTTTTTAGTGTCTGAAACTTGGAGATTGAACTTCTTGAGAAATAGAACAATATTTCCAAATTTCTTATCGATAACATCATCGCATCCAGGAAAAACAGATGTGCAGCAGTCTTAGGTGTTCGAGGAGACAACATGCCATATTAAAAATCCTGCATCATTTCCAAATAATACATTTTTTATCATTTATATTTAATCAAATTGTTGCCCTAAATCATATTTTCAAGTTTTTCCATAAAGAAACATAACTTAATTTTTTTTTCAGTTTTCTTTTCTATACTGCGCACTGATACGCGTATACCATCCGTTTTATGCAAATACATGTCTGCCTCGCACGTTTTTCTTAATTTTTTTGTTGCTTACATAATTTTTTTAACAGTGGTATATTATTTAAGTAATTTATGCTCTAATAGTTGTATATTATTTCTATGTTTCTACTGTACTTTGTTAAATTTCTTAAAAATTGCATTATTTCTTATACTCATTTTGATGTTCATTTGATTTTTACCCTTGTGTCTAAAACTTCTGTACAAACATGGGATTAATATGATCTTTAAATTCTTGGATTTCCACGATAATTCTTCAAATATTTCCATATATATTTGAAAAATCTCTGAAATCGAAAGTTTTCAGATGCATTCAACCAATTAGTACATGTCTAAGATTGACCGAAGCTAACAAATATTTATTTTTCAAAAATTTTTTATAGAAATAACAAAAACTAAAATAACATACGTCATTTTATGGACATTGTGTACACTGTTAAAAATAAATCTGTGAATTCCAGGTGAAACTACCGGCAGCAATGTAGCCGAACTTTTACCGTTCCGTTAGTAGATTTTCCGTTGTGGGAAATACAAGAAGGGAAAACTCCGGTGTAAGAATCAGTAACTTTCCGTTACAAAGTTTGATTTATAATAGTAATAATTTAATATAATTTTTAAAAATGATTTACCGATTAATCTTCAAAGAATTCGAAATCACCGAGGGATTTTAAGCTGCTATGTTATTTTACTTAATTGTTATTTTGGATAATTTAGTTCACGCCGTCTTCAGGACCGAACTCGGGACCTTCAGATTGCGGAACAAATTCTTATGAACTGAGCCAAAGTTGCTGATGCTAGACGGTACAAAGAATGTCTTTTATGAGTTAGTGGGAAAATCTGTTGTGCTTTTTAGGTTTCCTTTCAAATATATTCCTTAGAATGTTTGTAAACGGATTAATTTAGACTGATGCATAATACTTATTATTTTTTAAAATCATTTTTAATTTTTTTAAATAGTTTAAATTAAAAAAAATCACTGTTTGAAACCATTGTTTTTTTTTAATAAAAATTTTTTTATTAACAATTTTTTTACAATATATATATATATATATATATATATATATATATATATAGACTTTTTTTTTTTTTTTGAAATTGTTGTACGCTATTTATTTATTTCTTTATTTATTTTTCGGCTAATAAATTAAAAGATTTTTAATAAGAAAAAAAGAGAAAAAAACCAGAAAAATGTAATTTAAAAGGAATTTTTATGTTTCTTTATTACATGGCGCCAATGGGACTCGAACCCACAATCTGCGCTCGCAGGCGATTAGCGGTGTGGTGCCTTGACCACTCGGCCATTTCTCATTATCTAATCTCAAATATTAAGCGATTAAATATCTCAAAATTACTACATGGAAAAAAATGTGTCGAAGAATTAGAAGAAGTGTGAAAAAAAAAAGTTGGGCGTTAACAGCTGAACTGTTTTGGTAAAGAAATCGTTGTTAAAAGAATAGTAAAACTTTATATAAAGCTATATAACGCAGGGTTGTGTATAGCTATATATACTAAAATGTATGAATGGGTGAATCATGCAAGTTCAAAGAGATGTGACGCCAAAATAAAAACAAATATTGATATTCTTTATAACTCTTTTTTTTTATCTTAAACTTTTCTGCTTTTAATAAACTTAATTTGGTACTGAGAGAGAAACTTGTGCATATTTAAACTTCATTTGACTTTTCATAAAACTAAACTCCGCGTAGTAATAATCTTTTTTTTTTTTTTTTACAGTGTATTTAAAACAAAACTTTTATTCAACGTTTAAACTTCGCATTGTGCTAAGCGCGCTTCAAAAGCATTCGCAAAATTGCAAAGCCCCCTTGGTCCATGCTGCGTTTGTGCATATAAGATTTTTTTTAACATTTAAAAACATGGAGTGGGAGATATATCGAAAGTGCAGACTAGTCGCAAATCCCATAGTATTTATGTATTAAATTCTAATTAAATTGCAATAAATTCTGTAGAAGGTGGAAACTGTGTAAGACGGAAGTATGTCTAACTTGGGAAGATTTTCAAGTCTCAGAGAGATCCGTAAAAATAGTGTAAAATTTTTCTAAGTCAAAATATTGTCTATGACGGAATTTTTTTCTCGGTCCCGATAGATTCCGTTTTAGACAGAGTTTACATTAGACTATTATTCGCAATTTACAATTTATTTCTTTTATACTGCTTCTCGGCATTGAATTTCACAAATATACCATTCAAAAATGTTATCTAGATTTAAAATGTCGATTGCCCGAGTAATAAAAATTTGTGCGAAACGGAAAAATGCGCGCTTCTAAAAACACATTCTATGTTACTTAGGGTAATCGCTATAGATTTCCTGAAAGGTTTAAATTAATCTCTACTATATTTAGTTTTTCAAAATTTTAGTTTTAGTAGATTCAGAAACAGATTGGAGGGGAAAACATATTTTTGCAATACATTTTAGACAATATCTCTGAAAATTTAATACCTAAAATTTAAAGCAATGTATTTTTTATTTCAGCGTTATGAAAGCTTTCAAATCATACCCCACACGATATACAAAATTTTTTCTAAAGTTCCATAAGTAACCCGTCTACGTTTTTCCTATTTGTGAATATTTAATAATCTGGAAATATGTCCGTCAATAGTGTTTATTATTTCCCCCAAGTTAAACATTCCACGTTCCATAGTTTACGAGTAAAATGATTGGCACAAACAGCCACAGGAGTGATCTTATAAGTGTTCCGTAAGTTTCACATAAATATGCATGCAAATTTGTAAAATAACAGATTTGTCATAAGATTTACGCACTTGTGTCCAAAATGTACCTGTACTCATACATTTAATTCATTAATGCATTGGAAAACTCAACGCATCTCCGATAATGCAGTTACTTGTCGCAATCTTAAAATTGCATTTTTTAATCATTCAAGTACTTTTAAATCTAAAATATCCCTTTTAAGAAAACAAATATTTGAAAAATGGTGATACGATTTGTCTATTTGGAAGCAATGCCAGAAATTCTCAAATATTATTCTAGATAGCAAAAGTTTAAGAAACATAACTGTAATGAAAATTCAGCTATTCTAATATTCAGTATTTTTATCAACCACCAGATGTAATAACTTTATTCTTAAACTCTAAGCATAATATTACCAACATGTTACCAACATAAAAATTTAATTTTTTATTTTCGCCTTAAAAATATATTTTTATGCAATTTTCTCATTATCATAACATATACACTATACATAATACTATTATTTTCCGCAGTTTAGTATATATTCATAGGATAAATTTTCTTTTCATATACGAATGCTAATTCATACGCGTAATCTCTAATCATCTGTTTTCTACCAGTCGAATCTTGAATAAAATAAGAAAAACCCTTGAGGGAAATGACAAAATATTCCTAGGATAGAATTCTGTGAAACTTCTGTATCCAATTTATTCTGCATCATGGGTAGATAAACATAAAAAGGCTATTCATATCTCAAAATATCAGAAATATCTTTGGATATACGAAGGAAACTTCTAGATATTTCCTATTATAAATTATGTATAGTACAGCTACTTATTTTATATAGCTAAACCGGATTCCAATGTATATCTCTTCTTTTTAAATTATTTGTTATGAATTTGTTTCAATTGCTGTATTTTCATTAAAATTATATTATTCGCAGCAAAATACTCTCCTGAATGGTTATTATCTAGTGAAATTAATTTAAAGAAATAAAAGACTTTTTTGATAAATACTATGATGAAATTATGAAGGTTATTTTAAAAGTTCGCGAAATAAAATGCTAAATGAGATTTTTTGTAATTGTTTTAATTTCCTACATGATCATCTCCTTTAAGTTTGATACACTTCATCGTACGATGTTCCAACTACATCATGTTATGAAGAAAGCGCGCTTTTTTAGATTCTCCATAACAGATGAAGAGCGCAACATTTACTTTTTTATTTGGTGGAAAATCTTTTTCCATCCATTAAAAATTTTACTCGTGCGATTAAAAGGAATTCAGAAGAACCAAATCACGCGAATAAGGTTAACGTTTCATTATATCGTACTTCAATTCATTCAGTTTTTCATTGCTACTAGACTCTTAGGGAGACGTCAATTTTCCTAAAGGAAAATGATCTCCTTATTACTTTGTTGATGACTTAATTTATCCACTTGGTCTAGAGGTTTAGCGTAATGTTCAAAAAAAATTTTCCTTGGAAAAATATTTAATTACTGATGTAGTTCCATTAACATTCCAAAAGACTGACGCCACGGACAGTGCCTTTTTTGGCAGTGTCGAACTAATATGCCTTTAGTGTTTTGATTGTCAGGTGTAATAGTAAATCTTGGAGGTATAATAGAGAACCCAAGTTTTGTCTATTGTAAAAAATCGACCCACGAAACTGAGAAATTCTCTTGCAAATTCTCATTCTCATAAGCATTTGATCCATTGTCAATATGCGTGACATCCATCATTGCGAAAGCTTTTTCACCTATATTTCCACAGTTAGCTTATAAAATGTTCATTCATGAGATGCCTATATTCTTAGCAATCTAGGACAGTTAACCGAGAACCATGCACAATCATATAGAGGCCTTTTTAGGTAGATTTCGTATGAAATACTACCTATTGCAATCTCTCCCATGTTGGAATTTCTGAAATATTTTTACGGATCTACACGAATCATGACTCCTAGACCCCAAAACTACCATCAGTAAAAAAGTTTATCTATCTATCTATCGGTGTATATCACTTTCTTCTAGACACGATAACTTCCATAATTATGCTCAGATCTTCTTCAAACTTTTACATAAAATCAAGGAGCTTAAAATCTCGGTCGAGTTCGTTAATGGGCAAAATCGGACCAAGGGGGTGGAAATAGGGAGGGTTTTTGTGAAAACAGAAAAAAAGCGATAACTTCTTAATTAAAATAGATATCGAATCAGTTTAAAGTTTATATTACTTCTAAAAAATGGGCAAAAAGTTTATGCATGACAGATTTTTGTTAAAGTTAAAAATGGGCTCAAGGGGCGAAAAAAACATGGTTATTGCGAGAAAAAAATTCATAACTTCGTCAATTCTCAAGATATCAAATCCAACTAAATTTTATATAAATGTACTCAATATTATCTAAAACATTTGTATTTACAAGTTTTTGATAAGACCAATTTTTACCGATGGAAAAAATTGAAAACGAAAAGAAAAAATCCCTTTCGGCATGGCCTATAGGCGGAGGTAGATTTCGAAAAGTTTTCATCTCAAAAAAAAAAAAAAAAAATAAAAAAAAATAAAAAAAAATAAATAAATAAATAAAAATAAATGATTAGAGATAAACCCAGTTTAACTACTTTATTCAACCGCTTTTAAAAAATTTTTAATTTCATTTTTCTGTAAGAACTGGTTTTATCGAAATCCTCTTAAACGAAATTCTACTCAAATGCCCATTTTGGCAACATATTTTGAATTATATTCTTACTTTATTAAAAAAATTGACCAATATGCTCATTATATAGTTCCTAAATAACAAAAAACTGTTAATTAAATTCGTTTGACAGCAAAATTGAATTTAAAAATGAGTAATAAAATAACCAATTTATTATTTTAATACATCCACAATTCTTTAATCAAGATTGCTTTGAGAAATTTTGTACGAAGTGCCCACTTTGACAGATTTTTTTAAATATATATTTAGCCTTTATCAAAAATCTGACCAATACGGCACATTACACAGTTCCTAAATAACGAAAAACTGTCAATTGAATGCGTTTGAGAGCAAAATTGAATTTAAAAATGAGTCATAAAATAAAAAAAATTGTTATTTGAATACAACCTCAATTCTTTTATCATGATCGCTTTGGGAAATTTTTTTGCGAAGTGCTTACTTTGACAGCTTTTAAAAATATGTATATTCACCCTTTATCAAAAAATCAAAGAATACGCACATTATATAATATATAGTTCCTAAGTAACAAAAAACTGTCATTTGAATGCGTTTCAGAGCAAAATTGGATTTAAAAATGAGTCATAAAATAAACAATTTGTTATTTGAATACCCACAGTTCATTAATCATGGTCGCTTTGGGAAATTTTGTGCAAAGTGCCCATTTTGGCAGCCTTTTTTTTAAATATATTCTGCCTTTATTAAAAAACTGGCCACTCCGTCACATAATATAGTTCCTAAGTAAGAGAACCTGTAAATTGGATGCGTTTGAGAACAAAAAAAGATTTAAAAATGACTCGGTAAAAACGCAATTTTTTTTAATTTCCTCAAATTTCAATCATGATAATTTCGTGAAATTCTGTTCAAAATACCCTATTTGGCAGCCTTTTAAAAAATATATTCTGCCTTTATCAAAAAACTGGCCAATACGTCGCATTATATAGTTCCTAAATAATAGGACCTGTAAATTGGATGGGTTTGAGAACAAAAATGAATTTAAAAATGACTCAGAAAAAACGCAATTTGTTATACTTAATCAATATTTAATGACGATAATTTCGGGAAATCTGTTCAAAATACCTTTTTTGGCAGCCTTTTTAAAAGTATATTCTGCCTTTATCAAAAAATTGGCCAAAACGTCGCATTATATAGTTCCTAAATAAGAGGATCTGTCATTTGGATGCGTTTAAAATCAAAAATGAATTTTTAAATGAGTCAGAATATAAGCAGTTTGGGTTTAAGGTTTTTACTCCAACTCCTATTTTTGTTTAATTTATTTTTGCTATAAGAATGGGTTCTATGAAAAACTTGTCAATATAAAAGTTGTAGATCTTATTGTGAAGATGTAAAATAAATTTAATTAGATTTGATTGCTTAAGAATTGAGTAAGTTATGGGTTTTTTTCTTTTTCCTCCCCCCTTTTTCTTTTCGTTTTTAATTTTTTTCCTCGGTAAAAATTGGTCCTATCAAAAACTTGTAAATACAAAAGTTTTAAATAATATTGAGTACATTTATATAAAATTTAGTTGGATTTAATATCTTGAGAATTGACGAAGTTATGAATTTTTTTCTCCCAAAAACCATGTTTTTTTCGCCCCTTGAGCCCATTTTTAACTTTATCAAAAATCTGTCATGCATAAACTTTTTGCCCATTTCTTAGAAGTAATATAAACTTTAAACTGATTCGATATCTATTTTAATTAAGAAGTTATCGCGTTTTTTCTGTTTTCACAAAAACCCTCCCTATTTCCACCCCCTTGGTCCGATTTTGCCCATTAACGAACTCGACCGAGATTTTAGGCTCCTTGATTTTATGTAAAAGTTTGAAGAAGATCTGAGCATAATTATGGAAGTTATCGTGTCTAGAATAAAGTGATATACACCGATAGATAGATAGATAGATAGATAGATAGATAGATAGATAGATAGATATATAAACTTTTTTACTGATGGTGGTTTTGGGGTCGAAGAGTCATGATTCGTGTAGATCCGCAAAAATTTTTCAGAAATTCCAACATGGGAGACAATGCAATAGGTAGTATTTCATACGAAATCTACCTAATATTTCATACGAAATCTACCTAAAAGGGGGGAGGAAAAAGAAAAAAGTCCATAACTTACTCAATTCTTAAGCAATCAAATCTAATTAAATTTACTTTACATCTTCACAATAATATCTACAACTTTTATATTGACAACTTTTTCATAGAACCAATTCTTATAGCAAAAATAAATTAAACAAAAATAGGAGTTGGAGAAAAAACCTCAAATACAAACTGCTTATATTCTTACTCATTTTTAAATTTCTTTTTTATTTTAAGCGCATCCAAATGACAGATCCTCTTATTTAGGAACTATATAATGCGACGTATTGGCCAGTTTTTTGATAAAGGCAGAATATATTTTTAAAAAGGCTGCCAAAAAGGGTATTTTGAACAGATTTCCCGAAGTTATCGTCATTAAAATATTGATTAAGTATAACAAATTGCGTTTATTCTGAGTCATTTTTAAATCCATTTTTGTTCTCAAACCCATCCAATTCACAGGTCCTCTTATTTAGGAACTATATAACTTGACGTATTGGCCAGTTTTTTGATAAAGGCAGAATATATTTTTTAAAAGGCTGCCAAAAAGGGTATTTTGAACAGAATTTCTCGAAGTTGTCATTCAAAAATTGAGGAAATATAGCAAATTGCGTTTTTTCTGAGTCATTTTTAAATTCATTTTTGATCTCAAACCCATCCAATTTACAGGTCCTATTATTTAGGAACTATATAACTTGACGTAGTGGCCAGTTTTTTGATAAAGGCGGAATATATTTTTAAAAAGGCTGCCAAAAATGGTATTTTGAATAGAATTTCACGAAGTTACCGTGATTGAAATTTGAGGAAATTTAAGAAATTGCGTTTTTACCGAGTCACTTTTTTAATCTTTTATTGTTCTCAAACGCATCCAATTTACAGGTTCTCTTATTTAGGAACTATATAATGTGACGGAGTGGCCAGATTTTTGATAGAGGCAGAATATATTTAAAAAAAGGCTGCCAAAATGGGCACTTCGCACAAAATTTCCCAAAGCGATCATGATTAATGAACTGTGGGTATTCAAATAACAAATTGGTTATTTTATGACTCATTTTTAAATCCAATTTTGCTCTGAAACGCATTCAGTTGACAGTTTTTTGTTACTTAGGAACTATATAATGTGCGTATTCGTCGATTTTTTGATAAAGGGTGAATATATACTTTTTAAAAGCTGTCAAAGTAAGCACTTCGCAACAAAAAATTTCCCAAAGCGATCATGATAAAAGAATTGAGGTTGTATTAAAATAACAAATTGTTTATTTTATGACTCATTTTTAAATTCAATTTTGCTCTCAAATGCATTCAATTGACAGTTATTTGTTATTTAGGAACTGTGTAATGTGCCGTATTGGTCAGATTTTTGATAAAGGCTAAATATATATTTAAAAAAATCTGTCAAAGTGGGCACTTCGCACAAATTTCTCAAAGCGATCTTGATAAAAGAATTGTGGATGTATTGGTTATTTTATGACTCATTTTTAAATTCAATTTTGCTTTCAAATTAATTTAATTAACGCTTTTTTGTTATTTAGGAACTATATAATGAGCATATTGGTCATTTTTTTAAATAAAGTAAGAATATAATTCAAAATATGTCGCCAAAATGGGCGTTTGAGTAGAATTTCGTTTAAGATGATTTTGATAAAACCAGTTCTTATAGAAAAATGAAATTAAAAAATTTTTAAAAGCGGCTGAATAAAGTAGTAAAACTGGGTTTATCTTTAATCTTTTTTTTTTTTTTGAAATGAAAATTTTTCGAAATCTACCTCCACCTAGAGGCCATGCCGAAAGGGATTTTATTTACGATTTCAGCTGTTGAGACAGTTTTTGGTCGTCTACTGCGCGGGTCATCATCGAGGCTCTCACAACCATGTTTGATTTCTGTCAACCACTTATACACAATTATAAACGATGGAACAGAGTCTTCTAAAGCGTCTTGCATATATTTGTGAATTTCTGATGCCTTCCAACATATTTTCTTAAAAAGTTTTATAACGCGTTTTAGTTTTAACTCTTTTTGGATACTCATTAAACTAGCATTATTCCAAGAAATGACAAATTAATTATTGCTTAGCAGACCATTATCTAATTTTACCTTTGTGCACAAAAAAATTGACGCTGTTTGTTTTGTATATTTTATTCCAGTAGATGCTGCCGTTTGTGATGCATTCCACGATTCTTTCTAATCATTTCAGTAAAAAACACGTTACGTATTTGCTATCCTTAAAAGTGTTATGTACTTAAAAAAATATCTGTATATCATACAGTTTAAGTACTTCCCCAACATCAAATTAGGCAAACAGTTCTTTTACCTCTCCTTGTATCTTGCGGCAAATGTTGAAATGGTTAAATACTCATCTGTTATCATCTATGCAACAATATATAGTTATTGGCCTGTGTGTAAATAATGCAGTTTCAAATGTCATGCGTTCCATTTTAACTATCTGCTTTTTCAATACACTCTCAAAAAAACTTCCGTCTTTTCACAGAAAATGTACTGGCAGCACTGCTGCCAGAAATTGTCTGTAGATTGACGATTGTCCGTTTATTTTTTCTCCGTCAAAAGAGGAAAAATATCCGTCACTTGAAAAAAATCAATGCGGAAGAGGTGGGGATTGAACTCACGACCCCAGCATTACAAGGCCAGCGCTTATCCTCGGTGTCACGATTGCTCATGATTATTCTGCTTTAAAATAGAAGCGTTCATTTCATATGGGTGTGGTTTGGGGTATTTCGTTAAAAAGCTTTTAATTTTGCAATTAATCTCGGAAAGATTTCATCTTTAATGAAACTGTGGCTGGGTTTTTTTTTTACGTTTAGTATTAATATAGTATAAAAATGTGAATTTTAAATATATTACGTAGATTGTTAGAGAAAAAACATGGATGTTCTATTTTTATTCGATAAGATTTTTTTAATAATATCAATTTTTTTTTGCATTTTATTTTTTAATTAAAATATTTGTTTAAATGTGAAAGTATATTTTATATGCGAATATTTATCATAAAAATAACTTAGTATATTGAACTTTATATTCAACTTATCCAACTTTGAATAACAGATTGTGAGATTTTTTGAACGAATAAAGAAAGTAATTGTTATTTATTTTTAAATTCGAAAACATTTTTGTCTTTTAAAACTAAATCAGGCTTTTTAATCAATAGAATATTTTTGCTTTTCATTTTAAAAATAAATTCGAATTTATTACTAACAGACCCAATGCGCATGCGTCCTAGATATAAACGGAATCTTTTCCTAATTTTTCGACGTTGGGAATGAACTCACAGAACAAAAACATTTTCTGGGAGAACAGAAGTTATTTGTGAAAAAATAACGATAACTTAGTGTATATTGACGAATTTTTCTGGCAGTGTACAAGTAGAGTATGAATTTACTTTAAGTGAATTTATTTATAACGAATTATTTTGTTGACAAATGGCACAGTACCCATCCTCCTAAAAAATACATAACAACTTGTTTTATTTATAATAATAGAAATTTACTATAAATCGCATCATGAATTCATTGTTCATTTAATTTTAATTTAAAAATATCACAACACTTACTTTTAGAGCATTAAATATTTTTATTTTAGACAAATGAAGAATTATACCCCAAAAACTTAGCACTCAGTGCAATTTCACTTTAACGTTTACTATAATTTATTGTGTACAGTATTTCTTTGTACTTGTTGAATTCAATTGCATACATATTAAATAAATTATCTTCTTTAAACCGATTTTAAATTACTATCAACTCCCCTATTTTTTTCCCTGATATTAAGAATTGTTTTTACCAGGGTTATGCTAAATTATATATATATATATATATTTAACTGTTATTTCTATCTATTTTACTTGGAATTTTTAATATTCATCACCAAGTCTAAGCTTCCTGCATCAAAAATTCGAAATTCCTTTTCACAGGATAGCTTAAACTAAATATTCTTAATCTATAAAGTGTTTTAAATACTTTTATGGTTTAGTGAAGTTCAAATATGTTTATTTGAATAAACAGGAAGAAATTTTCTAAGACTTAAAGAAGCATTCCTTACCAACAAGGCATTTCTCAGGAACTATATTAAAAATTTGTTTTAAACACTTAATATAGGTCTCAGTAACAAGTTTTCTGTAAAAGCGCAAAAGTATATAATAGAAAAATCTTTTATCAAAATAAAATAGTTCACGGTCGAATATAAAAATCAAAACCACCAACAGTATTTATAGAAAGACCATAACTAAAGACTTGCTAGTAAAAACCCAAACGTACTCCAAGTCGTGAAATTACGACAAATATCGTTTCGGCCCTAGCAGTTCTTAAAACATATGATGATTTAAATGACGTGTGAAGGCTTTGTTTTGATATTGTTACAGATGCTGAAAAACGCTCATATTTTAACTCACGCTTAGATTCATGCGAAAAAAGGGATTGGACAAGTGATGATGGATCTAACATCGCAGTTTTAGCTCACCACGCATCACGAAAGCTGCAACTGTTTCTCAATATAAACGGCTCACGAGGAAGAAGAGTGCGCCCCAATATATATATTTTTAAGTTGACTAAAGACTAAACAGTGTGTGGGAAGCATATTCACAAAACTTACAAATGTTTGGATCCCGTAACTTTCCGATTGGCTAGCTAAATTCAAAAATCCAGAATTTGCTGATTTTTTTATGTCTTTGAAGCGGCGATTGATAGCAAAAAGCAACGTATATGTTTGATGCGCACAATATGATTTTCATGCGACTTAATGATGATTCTGAATATTTAAAAAATACATACATAAATAACGTATGTACATTTAATCAAATATTGTTTTTTTTATTTCTACAAACGCAAGAAAGCAAACTGAACGCCCTGTACGTTCGTAACGCTTGTATCCTTTTGCTCAATCTTTGTAAAATTAGCAAAATAATATTTTTTATCGGGTATTCGATCACTAACGCATGTATCAGCACTTCATACTCCAACAAAGAAAAAGTTACTGGATGCATAATCCTCGTCATGTAGCAATCTCAAAAAATGCATGAAATTTGTAAATATCGTAGTCATTAAACGAATATTTAAAATATAATTTGATAAAAGCTAATACTATTGTTTAAAATATTTTTTAACTTAATTAAACGTTGAAAAATAGAAATTTTGTATTTTCATTTAAAAGTTTTTTTTGTAACGTAATTAAATATTGATAAATAAAAACTTTCTTTTATTTCAATTTTTTCGACTTGGACTTGTACAGCGCTGAAAACAAGTCGCATACAACAAAGCTACTATGCACCCATTGCGAAAGAGCTTAGAACAGCATTTTAATTTACCGCCATCAGCTTGTGAGACATTCTAAAGTCAATATAGTATATTGAATATCGTTATCAGTTTATTCTACAGTATACAGTTAGAAAATAATTTGTCTAGCAATGATTAGAATTAATTTGAGAGAAAAAAAATCCTTCCAAGAATATACGTCCAAGAAAGTTTTAAAAAATTGATTAAATAGCTTTCCGTTACGTGTTTTTTTTTTTTTTTTTCATTTTGAATCCCGAGAAAGACTAAATATGTATTTTTGTCTAGTATTGTTTATAACAAATCAAATTATTTTTGATTAGTTTGTTTTCTTTGATAAAATATGAAACTATTTCACATTTTGAATTGTATCTTGAGTACTATTATACCAAAATCATAGGGTAAACACTAATTAACATTTTTTTAACAACAGATGATCAAAATTTCCATAAGTAAGATCAAAAAAAAGTTTTCGTAACGATATTGGAGTTACTACCTTTTGAAATCTTTTTTTTAAACTATTATAAATATATTTTATGTTTTACAAATTGTATTACACATGTTAATCTCTTTTCTTGTATTTCTATAGTTTTACTAGGATTGAAATTTCGGAATTTTTCGAATAAATCAGCTAAGGATTTCTAGATGATATTAGTTAAAAACCTTTCAATCTCTATACAAATTTTTCAGAACCATATTAATAACTTTCCTCTAAGATTTTAAATATTTCTATATTCATATTCACATATTTTAAGTTCACTAATTCTGAAAGCTCTTTAAAATGTGCAATTATCATCTAAAAAGCTATTCTCATTGGTTGTTTTAACACAACACCTACTGTGTCTTTTGAAGCGACAAAATATATATGAAGAGATAACTTACGGTCACATATTATAAGAATTGACTTAGAAAATAAAATATTTTTATATTTAGAAAGAATTTAGATTAAATTCAAATTCCAAAGGATTCTTTTCAATATTTTCTAATTCACTTTATTAATTTCTAGACTACATAACCCAAAAATTAAGGTCAAATGATGCGTATGTTTTTCAAAAGATAATAATTTCATCACAAAAATAATGAAAAGCAAAATCTATTTTATATTTAAAATGTAATTTTAAAAGTTTTCCATTAAAAGATCAATGCCCAGTTTTGGCTCTAAAAGGTAAAATGGGCCATTAAAGTAAGCCAGAGTTGTAAGTGAAACTGAATTTTCTAATATCTAAAGGATTTTACAAATATGTCAGCAGCCAGAATGCAAATCGAAAGTGAAAAATGCTTGGCATTACTCAATATATGAAGAATAATATATACAGGAGGTTCTGTTCCATTTTCAAGTATTGCTTTTAAATTTCGGTAATCAACACAGATCTTTTTATATTGTTATCATCCTCACCTTTTATAGCTAAAGTGAATGGATGAAACGTAAGGATGTACGCTACTTTCTTTAATCCCTTAAATATCGCACACGTGACTTTCACGGGCAAGTCTGCCTGTTATTATTATTATTATTATTATTATTGTTGTTGTTATTATTATTCAGATTGCTCGATCAGTTTCTTAAAATAGTGTATATGGCTTTATTCAAGTAACATTTTATCTGATATTTAAAGGATATGGATATTTCTGCTTTTAAAAAAAGTGGCGGCTAACCGAAAAATCTGAATTTTTAAAATGTCACCCTAACTTATCGGATGCGACATTTAAAGGGCGCATTACTAAATATGATTTCAGCAATGCTTGAATTGACTGATGTCTTTTTTTTTCTACAGAGGAGATGTACGATTACGTCTGAAAGCTATGTGTAGGTCGGATTTAATTAATTTATAATATTGATCGATTTGAATTTTAACAATATCATATTTAAGTTTTAAAAATACCAAAATCTTCCCTTGAGATATCCCTTAAAATTATATAAAAAATATTTGTTTCTATAATTATGCACAATATTCAATTAGAGCCATACAGTATCTCTGTAAAGTTTCATTTTGTTTAAATACCTTTTTAATTTCTGGATATGATTTTTTTTAACATTTCGATTAACTGGAGTTCGCATAGTTAGAATTTTAATATATAGGCTAAAATCTAACAGTGCGCTGAAAAATATATCTGTTATACGATACAAATAGTATATTAGCTAGTAATAAATTAGCTATAAATTTTTGAAATGTTTGAAAATGTGTGATCGCAGCAAAATATGACTTTTATGTTATGGGAGTATTGTTTAACAAAATATAGGGTACTGTCGTCATGGGAATAAAAAAGTAATAAATTAATATTTCAATATTTCACTAACAGTCACTGTTTCAGAAAACACACGATCGATTATTTTGTCGTGAGCAGAACAGAATTGTATGCATGAATTTACTTCATGATCTAAAGTGTCATACTTCGCATGAAATGAATGGTTCACAGAATAATCAAAATGTAATTCATTTTGAAACAGAACTTTATTGAAGGTTAATTTTTATGTTGAAAAGCTATGAATTTACACATGTCTAAAGAAAATGTATTTAAGGGGGTCCGAGACACAAAAATCGTCACATTTTCTTTAAAAAAGCATTAAAAACCTCTGATTTTTATTCTCATAATGAAGTTTAAATAATGTTTCTATCTTAATTAGAAGAGCAATTATTATTATTATTATTATTATTATTATTATTATTATTATTGCATTTTGATTTGTTTTCAATATCTGGCTTTCAAGCAGTGATTGTCATGGAAATGACTTCCTGTGAGAATGCTTCATGATTTGTTTTTCACAATTTCTCAAATTTAAATTGTTATAACTCAAGAGCCGTTAAAGGTAAATGCTTCAAACTTGGAACATGTTTTTTTTTTTTTTTTTTTAATATTTTACTTTAACTCTGATTCAGCAAATTTTAAAAAGTACTTGCTTTTTTGAAAATATTATTATTTTTTAAAACTAAGTTACAGAATTTCTTTTTCAATTTTTTACTTTTTCAATTTTTATTTTTTTATTAATATTTACAAAAGAGGGGAATCAAGATTAACATTTAGATATTTATGTTTATTTAAATGTAAAAAAAAATAAATTATGTTAATAATATTTTGAGTTATAAAGATTTTAAATTACCCCACTTTTTCATAAATTTTATTTTAGTTTTTCAATTATGAGAAATTTTACTGTGTGGTTATATTTACAAAAATTAATATTAATCATAAAAAAAATTAAAAAAAATATTTTCAAATGTGTCCTGGACCCCCTTAAAGTATTTAAAATAATAATCAAACTAGCGATATAAAAAAAGGTATATATGATAAGTGCGATAAGTCGTCAAATAAACACAATATTTATTTAAAAATGTAATTTATTGATTAATAAGTTAAAAATAATTAAACTGGTGAGATAAATTAAAATGAACGTTTTACTTCCGAACTTTTTTAAAAATAAATAGCAGAAAATGGCGGCTGTCGAAGGCGGGTTTTTGTCAATGAATCTTTGGTCCCTTGAACTTTGATGTTAGTAAGTGTTTAGAGATTTCCGTTTTATTATTGATTTGAGATTAAACAAGTCAATGAAATCTTTTATAATATACTGACGTCAAAATTAAGGGCAGAGAACACACATTTTAAATAAATAAAGAATACTGCCCAGTTAAACTGATGGCATTGAGCTCACAGGCTACAAATACTAATTGTACATTAAAGCCTTATATTTTCAAGGGTTAATTCCGTTCGAAAAAAATTAAGAAGGGGAAACAGCTCTCCCCTTTCCTCTTTTTTTATACTTAATCATTGAAACTCCTATACTATCAAAGACATGCTTTATCATATAAAAAATCTATATCCAAAATTCAGAGCAAATGAGATAATTCTTAATAAAAACCCATTTAGCATTTATATAATTTAAAAGGAGTTATCCCCCTCTTTTATTCTTAACCATTAAACTTCCAAAACTATTCAGAGATTTGAACGAAATCTGACAATTCTGCTTGAAAAACCCATTTATATAAATTAAGGGGGGGGGGCATTAGAACCCCTGTTCCCCTTATTTATACTTATTCAATGAACACCTAATAACAGTCACGGAATCGCCTCATCAGAATGATCCTAATCTAAATTTTGAACGAAAATTAATTCTGCATGAAAATCCCATTTATATCAACTAACGGGGGGAGGGGGCATTAGAGCCCCTGTTCCCCCTATTTATACTTATTCAATGAACACCTAATAACAGTCACGGAATCGCCTCATCAGAATGATCCTAATCTAAATTTTGAACGAAAACTTAATTCTGCATGAAAATCCCATTTATATCAACTAACGGGGGGGGGGCATTAGAACCCCTGTTCCCCCTATTTATACTTATTCAATGAACACCTAATAACAGTCACGGAATCGCCTCATCAGAATGATCCTAATCTAAATTTTGAACGAAAACTTAATTCTGCATGAAAATCCCATTTATATCAACTAACGGGGGGGGGGCATTAGAATCCCTGTTCCCCCTATTTATACTTATTCAATGAACACCTAATAACAGTCACGGAATCGCCTCATCAGAATGATCCTAATCTAAATTTTGAACGAAAACTTAATTCTGCATTAAAATCCCATTTATATCAACTAACGGGGGGGGGGGGCATTAGAACCCCTGTTCCCCCTATTTATACTTATTCAATGAACAACTAATAACAGTCACTGAATCGCCTCATCAGAATGATCCTAATCTAAATTTTGAACGAAAACTTAATTCTGCATGAAAATCCCATTTATATCAACTAACGGGGGGGGGGGGGCATTAGAACCCCTGTTCCCCCTATTTATACTTATTCAATGAACACCTAATAACAGTCACGGAATCGCCTCATCAGAATGATCCTAATCTAAATTTTGAAAACTTAATTCTGCATGAAAATCCCATTTATATCAACTAACGGGGGGGGGGGCATTAGAACCCCTGTTCCCCCTATTTATACTTAATCAATGAACACCTAATAACAGTCACGGAATCGCCTCATCAGAATGATCCTAATCTAAATTTTGAAAACTTAATTCTGCATGAAAATCCCATCTATATAAACTAACGGGGGGCATGAGCCCCCCGTTCCCCCTCTTATACATATCGAATGAACTCCAAAAACTAATCAGGGAAGCGCCTTGTCAGGATATACCTACATACAAAATTTCAAGTGGATCGGATATTTTTATCATGAGTTATCGCGTTACGTACATACGAACATACATACAGAACGGACGGGCACATAAGCTCTCAGGCTATGATAGCCTGTGAGCTAAAAATCTACCTTCGGCGGCCCCCATGTTTATGAGGACTCAGGCCTACTTTTAAGCGGGCGGTGGTGGATAAGTAGAAGCAGACAGAAACAAACCAAACATTCCTAAAAAAAAGATTTAATGATATATAAATTATTCTGAGAAATAATTAAACTTGTAGGGTAAATAAAAATGGATATATAACTTTTCGATTTATGTTTTCTTAAGAGATGGACCAGCATACGTCGGAAAAAATCTAATATTTCTTCTCTATGATCACATAATTCGATCTGTTACATTAAGTATAAATTAACGTATCTGGAATCTCTTTTTTTAGGCGTTAACTGCATGTTAGAAACTCTGAATAAATCTCTTTTGATTTGCTTAAACGCACTCCAAGACAATATAAATACGATTAAATACTTTGATAACAATTTATAAGCATCTTTAAATATGTGTCTATATTATTTTATAAAATTGCTTTTTAATTAATGCATTGTTTACAGATATTCTTTATTGCTTTTGCATATTTTTTTATATTTATTGATTCAGCTATAAAAGATGGTCTAAAACATATTTTAAATGATTTTCCGAACATTAAAATTTTTCAACATAAGAATGAAAAGCCTTATTAGCATAACAAATTTTCGAAGTTGCCATGTATAAATTAGAGAAACTGTACAAGTTTAGTAATTTTTACAGATTAAGGCAAAAAATCAATGGTTTTGATTATTATTATGAAGAATCATTACTTAGTTCTTTGATTACTGGTTAGAACTGGAGAATAATTTTATATTCAAATGTACAAAACTAACATTTTTAGGTGCGTTTACAATTATGTAAATACGTAGCAACTATAATCGTCCGTCGGTCTGTCTGTACGTTCGTCCGCGTATAACAGGGCAAAAACTACCCATCCGAATCCTTTGAAATCGAAAATATATAATAGTTGCATAATTCTGTCGAGTCATGCCAAATTTGATGAAAATCGGATGTATAGTTAAATTACAGGTATAATCAAATGTATTTCGTTACATTACGGCCCGTGTCAAAAAATAGTTTCATGTGAATTTTAATGATGGTACACTCTTTCGAACATAATAAAACTGATAAATATACAAGCCACCTAAAAGTATTCCATCATATGATGATATAGCGGGGTGGGGATTATTTGGGGCATGTTTTAATAATATTAAACTTTTTCACAGTTTATGAAATTGATATACGCTGCTAAGGTTTTCTAAAAGTTACTTCCTGTATAATAGAAACCAGATAGCATTTACAGGGACACACGAAAGATTTCGGCTACTATACTGTATCCGAAGTACTACACTGCTCAAAAGAATTAAAGGATATTGCAGTTTTAGGTGGATTTTGTATCTGGGAAACTTTTTAGCTGATTGATACATGGTAGGTTATTTGAGACATAGTAGGTTATATGAGAATAAATTACACGTGTTTGACAGAAAAAATGCATTTTATTGCGCATTTGAGTACAAAAGGAAAAAAAACACAATTTGTGCATATGAGAAAAAAAGAATAAGAAAAGGTGTTTTCTTCAAAGAAAATCATTTTCAGTAGGGGGTATGGTTTCGACGGGCGCCCAGCAACGTTGAACACCTTTGAGGCATTGACTCAATGAGGCTATTAATGACCAGTTGGGTATTCTGCCCCACTCTTCCAGAAGAGCTCTTTCCAGTTCTTGGAGAGTTTTTGGGGGCTATTGGCGGCCAGAAACTCGTCTTCCTAGAGCGTCCCAAACGTGCTCGATTGGATTCATGTCTGGAGAACACGCTGGCCATTCCATTCGAACGATTCCTTCCTCGAAAAGGAAATCCTCCACCAGGTTTGCACGATGTGGCCTGCAGTTATCGTCCATTAAAATGAAGTTATCTCCGATTGCTGCAGCGTAAGGGACTACAAAAAGTCTGAGGATCTCATCCCTATATCGGCGACCAGTCAGAGCTCCATCTCGAATGATGTAGAGGTCAGTGCGCCCGTCAGTGGAGATGCCACCATACACCAACACTCCTCCACCGCCAAATCTGACACTTTCGTGCACGAACGCAGGATTATTCCTACTGCCACGGTCCCTCCAGATGAAAATACGCCTATTATCCGGATGCACAGAAAAACGGGACTCGTCAGAAAACAGAATATTGCTCCATTCGTTTGTCCTCCAGTTGACATACTCGGTTGCCCACTCCCTGCGGTCGCGACGATGCCTTGATGTTAATCTAACACATACTATCGGTCGGCGAGCATACAGACCTACAGCATGGAGCCGGTTTCGGACAGTCTGAGTTGAAATCGTGGTGCCTGTAGCCGAGCGAAGGTGTTGTTGGAGAAGAGTAGCGTTCATGTTTCGGTGTCTCCGAGCTGTTAACGCTAAATACCGATCTTCATTGGGCGTTGTTGCCCGTCTACGACCTTGCCCTGGTCTTAGGCCTGCACATCCACTCTCCAAAAAACGGTTCCAGATCCTGGAAATGACACTTTCGGACACTCCAATGGCTTGCGCTACTTCGGCTTGAGTTTGGCCCCCTTCTGACCTACCAACAATTCTCCAAGCTTCTGAATCTGTCAAATGACTTCGCTGAGACATCGTTCTCATCGAAACAAAGCAATCACTGAATGCCGATCATCCTGGCCTTCATTCTCTTTTATCCAGTTGAAAGTCAAATTTCATTCGCTGCCGCTGAAGCGACGTTTTTGACGTCGAACTCAAAATTTGAATACTCCACAGTTTGAAAACCAGAAAAATTTGCATTTGCGATTCTCTTCTTCTATTTTCGGCAAAAAAAAATCGTTTATATCTTTATTTTTTATGAAACTTCAAATATTCTTTAATTGTTTTGAGCAGTGTATATTACTATCACACTGAGATCTGAATATTTTAAAAACTTCGTTATAGCACAAACGCACTTCATTTGCTACGCTTGGCGGGCTATTTCTGACTTGTTTTAGGTTTGTTCGTAATTATATATAAATACATAGCACCTATAGTCGTCGTTTGGTCGGTCCGTGCCCATAGAACACAGAAAATCTACCAAACCGAATGCTTTGACATTTTTTAAATGTATAATTGCTGCAGCCTTTCATCAAGGCATTTCAAATTTTATGAAAATCGGATCGATAGTTCAATTACAGGGACATTTAAATGTTTTTCGTTACATTGCGGCCAAAGGGACAAGAATGTTTCAAGGGTATATTAATGATGTTATAGCCTTTGAAACAGAATGAAATTGATATGCATCTATGAGCTGTACTACAGTATACATTCTGGTCAATATGCGGTGCAAAAAATATTTATTATTCATTTACAGGGCCACACAAATGAATTCCGTTAATATTGGTATAAAGGAAGCAGTGCTTTCGGCTTACTTTAATCATGTTAAATAATTTCACATGTAATGAAATTGATAAACGTTGAGGAGGTTTATTATAAGTTAATTCCCATACAATAGAAATTGCATAGTATTTACAGGGACGCACAAAGATTTCAGATACTATACTGTACCTGAAATGCTGTATATTAAATGTGATTGCTGGAAGTGCATTTTTAGTTATGATATTTGTTTCTAAGTTTAACTAAATTTTTGCATTTACGTTGTGTGTATAATTATTGTATATCAGATAAAGGGTAATACAACCTAAGTTATAAGGGTTATAGAGTATGAATGAAAATAGCTTAAGGAGGATTTTTAAATGAATTATGTCTTTTTACGCTGAATTAAATTAAATAAACCAAGACATGTTTGTAGAATATGTAAAAAATGATATGCAAGGCCACGCAACGAATTAGCTACATAGCTGTCTGTGGAAGATAATCTCTGGAAGTGTGATTTCTGTAGTTTCAAATGTGTTTTAATCTCAACAAAATTTTAGCTAAATGGTAGTATGTATATGAAGATATAGTACACTCTTAAAACGAAAGAGTGGATTTGACATCTCAGAAAAGAGCTGTAATTTACTGAATCGTGAATGAGTTGTTTTTTTAAATGCTTTACTCGTCTTGATTTAGATTGCTTACTTAAATAACTGATCTTGATTTAAATTGTTTAAAAACAACTCACTCACTTGAGTTGCTTCAACTCTTTATGAGAAGCAGCCTTTCAAAACGTGAGATGAGCGAATTTCGGCTCAACTTAAGTTATTTTTTGGCTGACATTTTAAGAGAGTAGGTAAAATATAGGGGTATTAAATAAATTTAAGTATGCTTCATCTGTTGAGATAAATTGCTGTTTAAACTATTACGCAATTTTAAAATTTTACAACATAGTTGAAAATTTTTATGAATTCGGTTTCTCTGTCTATCTTGACGAACTCAAACTTACGTTCATATAGTTGTATGGCTGTAATTCATATGCGTTGTTGAAATTTACTACGCCATATCCGGTATTAAATACAAGAAAATTAACGTTCATACTTCATTTACAGAATCACTCAAAAATATTCATTTCATTATGGTCTTTTATGAAATGCTATTTTATATAAATACGTCGCACCTATACTCGTCATCTGGTCCATCCATTTCTCTGTCCGCATATGATAGTAAAAAATTTCAAACTGAATGGTTTGGTATTTTATCTGTAGAATTTTTACCAAATTTTTTTCGAATCATTTCAAATTGCATAAAAATCTATTTCAAACCTAAAAAAAGATATTACAAAAATTTTTCTTCATTCTATTAAATCCTGTCATATGTAAGTGATTCAATGATATCTCCTGATAATTAAGAATTCTAGGTTGCATGAAAATTTCATCCCTTGTAAGTCGAAGTCGTACTACTTCCATATTTCTGGATTTAATATTTAAAATCGTAATAAATTTTGAATTTAAGCATTTTCATATAAGAGTGCAACAGCTATTTTACCCAGATCTATCTAAATATAAAACTTAGTTATAGCACGATCTCACATTTTTTGCCACGTTTGATGTGCAATTCCTATCTTGTTTTCTTTTTCTTTGATGTCTCTTGAAAATACCTAGAATATATAGCAGAATATGGTAATTGTATGACATGAATAAATTTTAAAAAGTCTATTGAGACACATGTGTTCTGAACCGTTTTCAAAGGGTTAATAAGTATATAGTTGATATTTAGTCAATAAGTGGTCTGAAAACAAGTTTTACAAACGAGGATGTAATTCTGAATTCTATTCTTATACACTAATCTAATATTCTTTTCGACAAGAATCAGTAGTAAAAGGAATATTATTATACGTATTTTCCTCAATTTATCTCAACTGATATTCTGATCAAATATTGAAGTAGATAATTTGAATGTTTTCAAAATGACATTATCTGTCTATTGAACAGGATGTGAAATCGATATGATTTGCGGAGTGATAAAATTTTGAACAGATAATTTACAAGAGGTTGTCTTTTATTTGAAAATACAAAACGTGAAAGGGAACTAAACACATTGTCGTACATAATAAAACTTGGTTCTAAATAGGCTATCTAAAAAAATAATTGGAATGAAATTTTTTATATTATAATCATACTTGTATTTTGAGATGTTGTTAGATTGCAACGTACACTACTTATATTTACGTATTTCGACTTTTTTGATGTTGTTTCTCTGTAAAATAAATGTGTTAATGTTCTAAGTAAATTACAGGAACGCTTCACCTATTTTTAGATATTCAAAGTAAGTTACCTCTTTTCTGTAAAATTCTCGTTTTAATATTTGAAATGTTCCAGAAAAAAGTTGGCAACAGCAAAACGCTGCGGAAGGCATTTTGTTATTTTGTTGTTTGTTGCCCGCCGCGAGTGTTGAAAACAAATTTCTTATACGAATGTCAAATCATCGTGGAATGCTAATAAATAAATAGAGGATAGAATCATTTCTATCTATTGTCAATGTCAAGACCTTTCAGATGGAAATGCAATACCTTTGAGACATCGCTATGAGATTGAAGCCTGTACCTGTTTATATAACGTTTAATGGGTACACTGTTAAAAATAAAGGTGACAAACCGGTGCCATTTGGGACCCGGAGGTGAAAAGGCGGTGCCATTTGGAACCCTATGGTGTCATAGGAGCTTGAATATGTGGTTGAGGTGACGACAGATCTGTTACTGGATGATGGGAGCTAAATAAGGTGCCATGCACTTCGTATTAGTAGCAATGTACCACCTCATCGGGTGACTGGCAACTTGCGCATGCGCTATGACGTGTGTCTTTCTGCTTTCGTTGTCGGCAAGTAAAGTTTACGGGTGTGAGCAAATCAAAACATGGCAGTGTGTAAATTGGCGATATTAACTGAGGACTAACCACTGAGCTACAATGAAACAACAATGAGGACTTAACGATCCGATTTGCGCGACTAGTGAACCAGGCAATGTCTGATTAAAGGTAAGATTTAACTTTATTTTATTTTATTTTATTGTTAAATTAATTTATTGTACATCTCTATATGTAATGTCATAAAAAAAAACAGTAAACTAGATTTTTTTGTTAATATGATTGATTGGTAAGTTTATTATGTGAAGATACAAGCTACACTTTCACCAAAATACCCACTTGCTAATGTTAAACCTATGAGGCAGTTATTTTACAACTTCTCGTTTACATGTCAATATTTTTAAATGATTTATCAAGGCCTTAGCTACCAAGGAGCAATTGGAGCAAAGTGCTCTAGGCACGGGAATCCTAAGGGCACACAATTAGAAAGAGCGAAATAAAGGATTGTAAAAATATTTACATATTTTTTCATTACAAATCAGTTATTATAGACGAATCTTGTTACAATCGGAATATTCTATGACCATTTTAACTTATATTTAAACTCAACTGTTTAGATTTAATCCTTAACTGCTGTTAGTGCTCTCAGACACCGTGAGTTTTTCAAGTTTCACAGTTTAACTTGTAATTTTTAGTTTAACTATAGATACTGGTCAAATGTTTTTAGTTTGGAGTCTTATTACTACCTCTAAATACCTTTGACTAGCTGAATTTGATTTATAATATTCTTGTACATAAAGTTTAGTACATAAATGGTATTCACAGAATTAATGTAACATATTATTCATCTTCAGATTAAATGGTCTGACAGACAGCTCACAGTAGTTATATAACATTTTTTGTCAGAGCAGTTAAGGTTAAAATAAGTTTTTGCTTCTATATACAGTTAAAAGCAATTAATTTTATTCGCGAAGTTTTAATTTTAACCTTTAGACGGGATCTCGGACAGCATCTGGCCGGCTTTGCATATATTGTCAGATAGATGCTATCCGAACCCCTCCTGCAAAGGCTAATTCACACCATATTGCAGCCTCGCGTAACTTTTCTAATATTGTTTCAGTATACCTGATTTGTCTTTGTTTGAGAGGGGGGGGAACTTTTTCATTTAAAACAATTGAATTCTTGCAAATCTTAAAGTAAATCAAAACTTATTTACAGGGTTTTCATTATTAATATTTTCCTTATTAACCACCATTATTTCCAAAATAATCTTCATAATAAGTTTAGATCGGGAGGTGGTAGCACGGACAATCATTTAGTCTCATTTAAGGATAAAAATCGCGGATAAAACCTCGATTTGCATATTAAAACGTTATTAGTCAGTCAAGTCATACCTTGCTGGGAAATGCCTAAAAACCCGAATTTAGCGGTATCTTGGGTTTACCATTATGCTTTCTTACTCCCAATTCTTTATATTTTCATACTTTTGGTTTCATTTTCTTTCAGAAATGTGAGAAAATGTTAGGGTATTGAATTGAATAAACCTTATGATCTGATTATCGGCTATGTAGATTTACACCCATTTTTTTCTTTCGCATTAAACCTTATTTAGTAGCAGAATTTTACGGTTAAATAAAATATTTTTTTTTTTTCAATAATAGTAATTTAAGTTTGATTAGACCGTAATCAGTCCCCTCCCTTTCTCAATCATCAACATCATCCGATATGACAAATTTGTAGTCATGAACATTCAAATTATAAAAGGAAAACAATCTGTAATTACTCCACTGAACTTTCAGAATAGTTTACAGAAATATTGTGTGTTCAAAAAATATAACAATGAATAAAAACTTATATCGTAATTTTATACAAATTTGAAAATTTTCCGCAGGTGATGAACATCTCGTGTTTTAAAGGCGATTTTTGCACTGTCATTTATAAATCTTAAACATTTTTCTAATGACCGTTAACATTAGACCAATAAACAGGGTTGGCTTTTTACCGGTAAAAACCTGGGGAGAAGGTGGTAAAACCGAAGGATATACAATAAACTGTTCGCCCTTAAACTGTATTTTAATACTATTGATAAAAATTCTATTTTCATGTAATTGGTGTATTAATATATAATATCTATATAGGGGAGAGTGGGGTGGTGTGGGCCTTTTTTTTACAAAAGTAAGAATTTTTTTTTATATACAAAAGAAAAATTTTAATTTATAGTATGCAAGGTAAAACACTTTTAATCCCCCTGAACAATATAGAAACATAACCTGCAAATAATATTTTATTTTAAAGAAAACGTAAGTTTCAAAATGTGTCTCATACCTCCTCAGTAAGAGTTATGGGACAGCAATAATAAAAAAATCTATAAGGCATAAAATAACCTATATTGTCGGTAAGATAAACAATCAAAAAAAGGTTGTAAGTTGATAATGTATATGCCACAATATAAAATTCCAGTATCTTCATGACTGGAATGAAATATCAGGATTCTCTGTCATAGGTGTCATTAAGGCCCCACACTAGGCACAGAAAGAGACCCGGATGTAATGTAAAAGTCCATAGGAGGTTCTTTTTAAATACCTAACCATAATTTTAATATTTTTACATGATTTTTTTTAACAAGACAGCTGAGGATGATCCATAACCGGCCTAGTTTTTATTTTTTCGACTTTGCTTTTATATTTTTAAGCTATTGCATAGCTTTTATCGCGGGCTTTGAGCGCGGTGACCGAATCCAAAAATTCCGTAACGCGAAAAATCCTAACACATCGGTAACGAAAAAACCTAACACTCGGCTAACGTCGTTTCCTTTCGGAAAACTTCGGAACGGTATCCTTCGGTAGACTTCGGCAGACATTGACGCGGTATTTTTCAGATATTAGAATATCAAGTCTCAAACTTATGTTTCTTATGATCTAATTTTCATAGCGCGGCCAAATTTTGTTTGGTAATTTATTATGAGACAGTGTTTATTTTGGTGGTCTTATTTATTTTGGTGACAAGAGACCCCCCCACCGTGAGGGTCGAAAAATTTAAAATGCTTATAACTCGCAATCTAACTTTCGTAGCGCGGCCAAACTTTGTTTGGTAATTTATTATGAGACATTGTTAATTTCTGGTGACAGGATACACCCCACGATGAGGGTCGAAAAATTTAAAATGCTTATAACTCGCGATCTAATCTTCGTAGCGCGGCCAAACTTGTTTGGTAATTTATTAGGAGACAGTGTTAATTTTTGGTGACAGGAGACCCCAGACGGTGAGGATCGAAAAATTTAAAATGCTCATAACTCGCGATCTAATTTTCGTAGCGCGGCCAAATTTTGTTTGGTTATTTATTATGGGACAGTGTTGATTGTTGGTGACAGAAGACACCCCACGGTGAGGGTCGAAAAATTAAAAATGCTTTTATAACTCGCGATCTAATTTTGGTAGCTTGGCAAAATATTGTTTGGTAATTTATTATAAGACAGTGTTAATTTTTGGAGACAGGAGACCCCCCACGGTGAGGGTCGAAAAATTTAAAATGCTTATAACTCGCGATCTAATTTTCGTAGCGCGGCCAAATATTGTTTGGTAATTTATTATGGGACAGTGTTGATTTTTGGTGACAGGAGATCCTCCAAGGTGAGGGTCGAAAAATTTAAAATGCTTATAACTCGCGATCTAATTTTTGTAGCGAGGCCAAATTTTGTTTGGTAATTTATTATGAGGCAGTGTTAATTTTTGGGGACATTAGACCCCCCCACGATGAGGGTCGAAAAATTTTAAATGCTTATAACTCACGATCTAATTTTCGTAGCGCGGCCAAATTTTGTTTGGTAATTTAATATGAGACTGTTAATTTTTGGTGACAGGAGAGCCCCCACGGTGAGGGTCGAAAAATTTAAAATGCTTGTAACTCACGATCTAATTTTCGTAGTGCGGCCAAATTTTGTTTGGTAATTTATTATGAGACAGTGTTAATTTTTGGTGACAGGAGACCCCCCCCCATGGTGAGGGTCGAAAAATTTAAAATGCTTATAACTCACGATCTAATTTTCGTAGCGCGGCCAAATTTTGTTTATTCATTTATTATGAGTCAGTGTTAAGTTTTGGTGACAGGAGACCCTCACGGTGAGGGTCGAAAAATTTAAAATGCTTATAACTCGCGATCTAATTTTCGTAGCGCGGGCAAATTTTGTTTGGTAATTTTTTATGAGACATTGTTAATTGTTGGTGACAGAAGACCCCCCCCCCCATGGTGAGGGTCGAAAAATTTAAAATGCTTATAACTCGCGATCTAATTTTCGTAGCGCGGCCAAATTTTGTTTGGTAATTTATTATGAGACATTGTTAATTTCTAGTGACAGGAGACACCCCACGGTGAGGGTCGAAAAATTTGAAATGCTCATAACTCGCGATCTAATTTTCGTAGCGCGGCCAAATTTTGTTTGGTAATTTATTATGAGACATTGTTAATTGTTGGTGACAGAAGACACCCTACGGTGAGGGTCGAAAAATTAAAAATGCTTATAACTCGCGATCTAATTTTGGTAGCTTGGCAAAATATTGTTTGGTAATTTATTATAAGGCAGTGTTAATTTTTGGTGACAGGAGACCCCCCACGGTGAGGGTCGAAAAATTTAAAATGCTTATAACTCGCGATCTAATTTTCGTAGCGCGGCCAAATTTTGTTTGGTAATTTATTATGAGACTGTTAATTTTTGGAGACATTAGACCCCCCACAATGAGGGTAGAAAAACTTAAAATGCTTATAACTCGCGATCTAATTTTCGTAGCGCGGCCAAATTTTGTTTATTCATTTATTATGAGTCGGTGTTAAGTTTTGGTGACAGGAGACCCTCACGGTGAGGGTCGAAAAATTTAAAATGCTTATAACTCGCGATCTAATTTTCGTAGCGCGGCCAAATTTTGTTTGGTAATTTATTTTGAGACTGTTAATTTTTGGTGACAGGAGACCCCCCACGGTGAGGGTCGAAAAATTCAAAATGCTTATAACTCACGATCTAATTTTCGTAGCGCGGCCAAATTTTGTTTATTCATTTATTATGAGTCAGTGTTAAGTTTTGGTGACAGGAGACCCCCCACGGTGAGGGTCGAAAAATTTAAAATGCTTATAACTCTCGATCTAATTTTCGTAGCGCGGCCAAATTTTGTTTATTCATTTATTATGAGTCAGTGTTAAATTTTGGTGACAGGAGACCCTCACGGTGAGGGTCGAAAAATTTAAAATGCTTATAACTCGCGATCTAATTTTCGTAGCGCGGCCAAATTTTGTTTGGTAATTTATTTTGAGACTGTTAATTTTTGGTGACAGGAGACCCCCCAAGGTGAGGGTCGAAAAATTTAAAATGCTCATAACTCGCGATCTAATTTTCGTAGCGCGGCCAAATTTTGTTTGGTAATTTATTATGAGACATTGTTAATTGTTGGTGACAGAAGACACCCTACGGTGAGGGTCGAAAAATTAAAAATGCTTATAACTCGCGATCTAATTTTGGTAGCTTGGCAAAATATTGTTTGGTAATTTATTATAAGGCAGTGTTAATTTTTGGTGACAGGAGACCCCCCACGGTGAGGGTCGAAAAATTTAAAATGCTTATAACTCGCGATCTAATTTTCGTAGCGAGGCCAAATTTTGTTTGGTAATTTATTATGAGACTGTTAATTTTTGGAGACATTAGACCCCCCACAATGAGGGTAGAAAAACTTAAAATGCTTATAACTCGCGATCTAATTTTCGTAGCGCGGCCAAATTTTGTTTATTCATTTATTATGAGTCGGTGTTAAGTTTTGGTGACAGGAGACCCTCACGGTGAGGGTCGAAAAATTTAAAATGCTTATAACTCGCGATCTAATTTTCGTAGCGCAGCCAAATTTTGTTTGGTAATTTATTTTGAGTCTGTTAATTTTTGGTGACAGGAGATCCCCCACGGTGAGGGTCGAAAAATTTAAAATGCTTATAACTCACGATCTAACTTTCGTAGCGCGGCCAAATTTTGTTTATTCATTTATTATGAGTCAGTGTTAAGTTTTGGTGACAAGAGACCCTCACGGTGAGGGTCGAAAAATTTAAAATGCTTATAACTCGCGATCTAATTTTCGTAGCGCGGCCAAATTTTGTTTGGTAATTTATTTTGAGACTGTTAATTTTTGGTGACAGGAGACCCCCCACGGTGAGGGTCGAAAAATTTAAAATGCTTATAACTCACGATCTAATTTTCGTAGCGCGGCCAAATTTTGTTTGGTAATTTAATATGAGACTGTTAATTTTTGGTGACAGGAGACCCCCACGGTGAGGGTCGAAAAATTTGAAATGCTTATAACTCGCGATCTAATTTTCGTATCGCGGCCAAATTTTGTTTGGTAATTTATTATGAGACATTGTTAATTTCTGGTGACAGGAGACACCCCACGGTGAGGATCGAAAAATTTAAAATGCTCATAACTCGCGATCTAATTTTCGTAGCGCGGCCAAATTTTGTTTGGTAATTTATTATGAGACATTGTTAATTGTTGGTGACAGAAGACACCCCACGGCGAGGGTCGAAAAATTAAAAATGCTTATAACTCGCGATCTAATTTTGGTAGCTTGGCAAAATATTGTTTGGTAATTTATTATAAGACAGTGTTAATTTTTGGTGACAGGAGACCCCCACCACGGTGAGAGTCGAAAAATTTAAAATGCTTATAACTCGCGGTCTAATTTTCGTAGCGCGGCCAAATTTTGTTTGGTAATTTATTATGAGATTTTGTTAATTTTTGGTGACAGGAGACCCCCACGGTGAGGGTCGAAAAATTTAAAATGTTTATAACTCGCGATCTAATTTTCGTAGCGCGGCCAAATTTTGTTTGGTAATTTTTTATGAGACAGTGTTAATTTTTGGTGACAGGAGACCCCCCCCCCCACTTTGAGGGTCGAAAAATTTAAAATGCTTATAACTCGCGATCTAATTTTCGTAGCGCGACCAAATTTTGTTTGGTAATTTATTAAGCTATTGCATAGCTTTTATCGCGGGCTTTGAGCGCGGCGACCGAATTTAAGAATTCCGCAACGAGAAAAATTCCTAACAATCCGGCTAACGAAGTTTCAGTTTGGCAGACTTCGGGAAGGTATCCTTCGATAGACTTCAGCAGACATTGACGCGGTATTTTTGCATAAGTTGATAAAAAATGCTATGCAATAGCTTTACCGCGGCAGTCCCCGAGTGGCACACATATTTTTTTTTTGTATAACGATAGTTTCAATTTCTAACCGGTTTAAACCGATTTCGTAAGTTAAAGTATTTTTTTTTTTTAATCTGAAACCAAAACTGAAAAAGTAAAAACTACGCCGGTTGCGGATCGCCTTCAGCAATCTTGTGCAAAACAATCACGTAAAAATATTAAAATTTGGGCGAAATATTTGAAAAGAACGCCCCCATAGACTTTGCATTATCATCCGTTTTTTTTCTGTGCCTAGCTTTGCGCCTTAAATAATCATCAATTTATTTACATTTTGAAGTATGAATGCATATATTATCAATGTTATAATTAATATATTATCCTCTAAAAATTTTTGCATGTTAGCAATTCGCATTATTATTAATTAAAAAAAGGAACTGGGCGCGTCCCATTCCTCCCTTTTCTGGCATGTCCCATTCCTCGCCACTTCCTTGTTTGTGTTAAACTTCTTGTTCAAACAAAAATGCTGCTTTAGGCTTAGTTTAAGTTATGGAGTATAATAAGTTATGGAGTATATTAAGTTATACAGTATAATGTTCCATAATTAGGGAAACTACTACATTTATACATAAACAAGCCTTTAATAGAAAGAAAATAAATCAAATTTAAATTGAATTTTTGAAATAGTTTTTTCTTTCATACATTTGCAAGTCTATGCATATAAATATTTTTTGTAAACTGAAGAATGGATTACCACTGCATCTTGTGTGCGATCGATGAAATATTTAGAATAATGCACAAAGAGAAAAACCTACTGTCCCATTCCACCCGACTTTCCCCCCATATAGCAAAAGGGGAAATAAAGAATTAACCAGTTTCCTAAAGCTCCTGATATACACTATATGGCCAGAGATGACCGTCCACTTGCGATTTTAGAGATTTTGTTAAATATCTAGAAAAATGTATGAGGAATTATCCTGAAAATCTTAGTGTATAAATATAATACACAACCTGGCCATTCATTATCGTCCACTTGCGATTTTAGACATTTTGCAAAATATCTAGAAAAATACATGAGGAATTATCCTGAAACTCTCAGTGTATAAACAATATAGTACAGGTCATATATTTCCGTGAAGATTTTTTCCAGAAACTTTATAGGGGACCGCCAACAAATTAAAAAAGTATGAATATCTTTTGGATAACCCAGTAAAACTAATGCATCAAAAGCGCTCAAACTGTAGATTGTGATTAAGTGGCTTATTGTTATAAACTGTGTTCATTTTTATGTCGATAGCATATATACTCGTAGAGATATTGGTTTTTATAAAAATACTCCCAAATCTTTCCAAGATTTTTGCTTATAATTTGCAGATTTCTTAATATAAAAAAATAATATTTTCTGAAAATGTGACAATCAACATTGCACATAATACCCTGTATTCAGAATTAAAAAATAATAAAAATTGTATGAAAAATGAGTAGGTTTACTAAATAATTTTTCACTGCGCAAGCGTCAACGATATCAAAATTTCATTTGCATATTATGTTAGCTAAATGTATAGAGCAACTTTTGTGAAAGTTGCAAAATCACAGCTTGAAAATTCTGAAAATAATCGTCAATAGAATCACTTAAAAATCCGTTATTTCCAAAATGAAGCAAAAACAAGAGGGGTTGTATCCATATATTCATTGATTAGTGTCAATATAGAATACACATTACGGAACTTACTACTACATTTGGATAAAATCCGTCATTTTTTTGCTTCATTTTGGGTACAACGGATTTTCAACTTATTATATTGACGATTATTTTTAGAATTTTCAAGCTGTGATTTTGCGACTTTCACAAAAGTTGCTCTCTACATTTAGCTAACATAATATGAAAATGAAATTTTGATATCGTTGACGCATGCGCAGGGAAAAATTATTTAGTAAACCTACTGATCTTTCATACAATTTTTATTATTTTTTAATTCTGATTACAGGGTATTATGTGCAATGTTGTTTGTCACATTTTCAGAAAATATTATTTTTTTATATTAAGAACTCTGCAAATTATAAGCAAAAATCTTGGGAAAATTTGGGACTATTTTTATAAAAACCTTAATTTCTCTACGAGTATACATGCTATCGACATAAATATGGACACAGTTTATAACAATAAGTCACTTAATCACAATCTATAATTTGAGCGCTTCTGCTGCATTGGTTTTGACAGGGTTATCCAAAAGATATTCATTCTTTTTTAATTTGTTGATGGTCTGCTATAAGGCTTCTAGAAAAAATCTTCACGGAAATATATGACCTGTACTATTATGTTTATACACTGAGAGTTTCAGGATAATTCCTCATGTATTTTTCTAGATATTTAACAAAATGTCTAAAATCGCAAGTGGACAATAATCAATGGCCAGGTAGTGTTGTAGTACAAGTCATACATTTCCCTGAAGGTTTTATTCCGAAACTCCAATAAGGGACTGTCAACAAATTAAAAAGAATGAATACCTTTTGGATATCTTTTGGATAACCCTGTCAAAACTAATGTAGCAAAAGCGCTCAAAGTGTAGATTATGATTAAGTGGCTTATTGTAATAAACTGTGTTCATTTTTATGTCGATAACATGTATACTCGTAGAAAAATTAAGGTTTTCTACGAATCCAAAAACAGTCTCAATTTTACCCAAGATTTTTGCTTATAATTTGAAGAGTTCTTAATATAAAGTAACATTCTTTTCAGAAAATGTGACAAACAACATTGCACATAATACCCTTTGATCAGAATTAAAAAATAATAAAAATTGTTCGAATATTGAGTAGGTTTACTAAATAATTTTTCATTGCGCATGCGTCAAAGATATCGAAATTTCATTTTCATATTATGTTAGCCTAATGTATAGAGCAACTTTTGTGAAAGTCGCAAAATCACACCTTGAAAATTTTGAAAATAATCGTCAATAGAATACGTTGAAAATTCGTTATTCCCAAAATGAAGAAAAAACACGAGGTGTTGTATCCATATATTCATTGATTAGTGTCAATATAGGATACATAATAGGGACGCACAAATAAATTTGAATAAAATTCCTCATTTTTTTTATTATTATTACTGGTATGGAATACCTGGACATGTTAGGGAAATTCGTTGCTAATCTGTAAATAGGCACTTTGTTGCAAAATATGTTTTGTAAATATGGTTAATAATGTAAATAGTTTGTAACTCTTAAGGGTGTATTCGAAAAACGCTTTTCCACCTTCAACAGCTTGAAGTTTTCCGATACAATATCAGACACATTTTTAAAAATAGAAACATGAAATTTGCTGAGGTGATTTTTGAAGAGACGTATGAGGTGCCGTGTGATGTCTTTTTACGCTCAATTCATTAGTATTTGGTTTAAAAACAATTATCCTCTCAGTATGACTTTTTTTTCGACCCCAGATCTCCCGCTTCTGAAAAATCCGTTCAAATTGGGAACTTTGGCAGAATTTTTTGCAATAATTTCTACATTTATCAAAGAATCGACCATTACGGCACCTTGAGTACTTTCTGAATAATACAATTTGCCAGTTTCATGCATTTGAGGGCAAAAATGAACTTAAAAATAAATCGTAAAATAAGCAGTTTGAATCGAAATACACCCTTAATGATAACACAGGAAAAGAATATCTGAATGACAAGTGTGAGTTGGTCATGTAATTTTCTCGTGCTGTCCGAAAATAGGCAATAATTGGGAAGTGCCCAGTTAAACTGATGGCATTGAGTTCGTAGGCTATACATACATCTGTATACACTGCTCAAAACAATTAAAGGATATTTGAAGTTTTATATAAAATAAAGATATAAACGAAATTTTTTTTGCCGAAAATAGAAGAAGAGAATCACAAATGCAAATTTTTCTGGTTTTCAAACTGTGGAGTATGCAAATTTTGAGTTCGACGTCGAAAACGTCGCTTCAGCGGCAGCGAGTGAAATTTGACTTTCAACTGGATAAAAGAGAATGAAGACAAGGATGATCGGCATTCAGTGATTCCTTTGTTTCGATGAGTACGATGTCTCAGCGAAGTCATTTGACAGATTCAGAAACTTGGAGAATTGTTGGTAGGTTAGAAGGGCGCCAAACTCAAGCCGAAGTAGCGCAAGCCATTGGAGTGTCACAAAGTGTCATTTCCATGATCTGGAACCGTTTTTTGGAGAGTGGATGTGCAGGCCAAAGACCAGGGCAAGGTCGTAGACGGGCAACAACGCCCAATGAAGATCGGTATTTAGCGTTAACAGCTCGGAGACACCGAAACATGAACGCTACTCTTCTCCAACAACACCTTCGCTCGGCTACAAGCACCACGATTTCAACTCAGACTGCCCGAAACCGGCTCCATGCTGTAGGTCTGTATGTTCGCCGACCGATGGTATGTGTTAGATTAACATCAAGGCATCGTCGGGACGGCAGGGAGTGGGCAACCGAGCATGTCAACTGGGGGAGAAATGAATGGAGCAATATTCTGTTCTGTTCTGACGAGTCCCGTTTTTCTGTGCATCCGGATAATAGGTGTATTTTCATCTGGAGGGACCGTGGCAGTAGGAATAATCCTGCGTTCGTGCACGAAAGTGTCAGATTTGGCGGTGGAGGAGTGTTGGTGTATGGTGTCATCTCCATTAACGGGCGCACTGACCTCAACATCATTCGAGATGGAGCTCTGACTGGTCGCCGATATAGGGATGAGATCCTCAGACCTATTGTAGTCTCTTACGCTGCAGCAATTGGAGATAACTTCATTTTAATAGACGATAACTGCAAGCCACATCGTGCAAACCTGGTGGATGATTTCCTTTTCGAGGAAGAAATCTTTCGAATGGAATGGCCAGCGTGTTCTCCAGACAGGAATCCAATCGAGCACGTTTGGGACGCTCTAGGAAGACGCGTTTCTGGCCGCCAACAACCCCCACAAACTCTCCAAGAACTGGAAAGAGGTCTTCTGGAAGAGTGGGGCAGAATACCCCAACTCGTCATTAATAGCCTCATTGAGTCCATGCCTCAAAGGAGTTCAACGTTGCTGGCCGCCCGTGGAAACCATACCCCCTACTGAAAATGATTTTCTTTGAAGAAAACACCTTTTCTTATTCTTTGTTTCTCATATGCACAAATTGTGTTTTTTTCCTTTTGTACACAGATGCGCAATAAAATTCATTTTTTTCTGCCAAACATGTGTAATTTATTCTCATATAACCTAGTATGTCTGTCGACCATGTATCAATCAGCTAAAAAGTTTCCCAGATACAAAATTCACCTTAAATTTCAATATCCTTTAATTGTTTTGAGCAGTGTATTATACTCTTATTTCAAAGAATAATGCCCTTCCAAAAATAAAAGAAATCAACTGTAAGTTATTGGACAGTGGATTAACTACCACCCCGCTTTATACTTAACCAATGAGCCCCTAAAACTAATCAGGGAAGTGTCTTATCAGAATGAACCTATTGACAAAATTTGAAGAAAATTTGATAATTCTGCGTGATTTCTGCATATTTATATAAGTTAAGGGGGGTAGCACTCTCTTCTCCCCCCCCTTCATATTTAACCAATGAACCTCCAATGCTAATCAGTGAAGAACCTTATCAGAATGAACCTACATGTAAAATTTGTAGCAAATCTGATATTTATATAAAGAGTTATCACGTTACATATAGAACCTGCGGGCACGTTAGCTGTCAGGCTTTGATAGCCTTGTGAGCTATAATTTAAATTTTATTTAAATTTTATTCTTTCTTTTTTTGTTCATCTACCATTTTTGCTGTATTTTAATGATGCATTTTATTTGGACTGTCTCTTTGTATGTTTTCCTTAATGTGTTATTATTATTTCAGATAGTGAACTTACATTTACAGTACTTACATTACCATGTTTGATACAAGAAAAGTTTTCGACTCTTTATCATGAAGAAGATTCAGAAATTTTTGTGTATCAACCTGTTATTGTGCTCCGCAATTCATGCAACTTGTTAGATTACTCATGCTATGTATTAATTTTATATAAACAGTTAATTACAAAAACTGATAATTTTATAAGCTTAGTTACTTTGTGGTATGCATTATTTTGGTTGTTTAACGTTAACAATAGCAAAAGCCAATTTAAATTGTTATCATTTTTATTAGATACTTATGTCTTCAAAACTTTCTCAATTTCATCAGTTCCACATAGTGTCACGTCTTTGTTTAATAATATTTAATACATTCTTGGTGTTTACAATAAAAAGGTTATTTGAACTAAAAGGTTGTTTTTTTAATTCAGTGTTTTATTCCTTTCATTATAGTTACTCTTTGGATTAAAATTTCAGATTCAATAAGTCAAAACACAAAAACAATTTGGCAGAAAGTGTTTTGATGTGGATACAGGACTAGAAATCAGCAGTCGTTAGTCGTCAAATGAAACTAAATTATAGAAAAATTATTCCTAGTTGTCAAATCTTGATAACTAGCTTTCTTTAACTTTATTTTTTGTTTAGCAAGATGTATGATGTTAGATGTATTTTAGCATATATCCCCCCCCCCCTTCTGCACCATGACATTAGCACGTGTCTTAAGAATTTTGAACCTGTCAATAACCTCTAAGTTAACTTCATTTTAACCAGTGACTCATAAAACTGGTCCTTGGATATTACACCGCTGTAAACAAGATTTTCTTTTATTATGAGATATTTCTGCATCCTTATATGTTCCTAAAATAAGAAACTGTATTAAAGTTGTTTTAAAATTTTTGTACTCCCTTCCTCAAACAAACAAAAAAAAAATATGTGTAATTTGGAAATGTTTTAAATGCACACCATAATTGGCAACGAAAGATTCATTTATTTGCTAACTTTTTATTTTCTGATGTACTGTTAGTCTCAGATTTTTTAAAAGTTAGCTTATCCCTAGTTATATCTAAAGCTCATATTTTCTTTCTGTGGACATATTTGCTTGATTATATGTTTTGTATGCATATTAGCTTTGTAAAAAGAATAAGTTTTTCCAGAATCCAAATATTGTAGTGTAATCAGGTTTCATACTTATGGAAAGTCGTTTTTTAATTTGTTTAGTAAGAAAAAATGTTTAATATATAAAGTTTCCTCCCCACTTCCCTTCAACACATTAAAATTAAATATGCAATGCAATATTATTACTATTAATATTGTTGTGAAAAGAAACAAAAAATATGAAATGCAGTTGGCACATCGAAAAAAAATTGCAGGCATTATTTTGACACCTTACTTAATTTCTAATCCTGTGTGGATATATGCTATAAAATATGGATTTGCATAAGTTCACTATAAAGGTAAGTACTACATATATTGTAAAAATGATGTTTTTTTTACTCAATTTCATCTGTGATTTTACCACAACTGTAAAATGAACTTATTTTCTATAATTCATTTCATAGCTTGATGGCTAACTTTCTGGAAGAATTTTAAAGAATATGAAATATTCTTACTAATTTAAAAGTTACACAGCATTTATTACATATTATTTTCTAATTTTTGTTTTACATTTTTTTAATTAGTTAGAGCAGGGTAGCTAAAAAAATATTGGTGCGCTGTTTGACATTGATATTTCACAACTAAAATCTGAGAAATGCTTATTTTAAAATTTTGTAGCATTTCTTCTATTATATTAAAATCTTAAACCTCCGAAAATTTTACAACCGTCAAAATGATCAGCAACTAATATGTTCAACGAAGTGTTGGCCTCATGGAAGCAAAATAATTTTAATGAAACTTCCAGCAGTATTGGGGCCTTCACATGGAGCAAAAACAACATTGACCTTCAACACCCATCTGCGTGGATATTTAATAACAGGTGTATTGCCTTCGAACAATCAGATTTCAATTCACTTGACTTCTGTAGAAAAGTTAGAAATAGAAAATTCCCAGTTTGCATTGTATGTGATGCGAAATTATCAAGTCATAGAATGATTTAAATCAGAATTATCTGCAGCAGACTGTCAATTCTGTGATCTTTCGTTTTCAAACTTGTGTAAAAAATAAATATCAAGCCAGTGAACAATTTGTTGAAATGTTGTTATTTCTTTTATTTATTTTTTATTATTATTAAAGTATGGCATATATTTTAAAGGATATAGCATTTTTCTGTGTCCCCATACTTTTCAGTTGCCCTGTATATAAAATAATGAAAATACATGTCAAGCAATATACTATGTGTCAAAAAAGATGATTACGATTATTTCTGAAACTATAAGAAAATTATAAAAATATTCATATGAAGATAGATATTTCAATTTGTACTTTCTCTTATTTTGGAGTCAAAAAACATAAAATTTTTATAATGTTCCTGCATCTAAAAATGCCCAATCACAAAAATAGTTACTGGCCCTTTCTTAAACATACCCAAAAAGTTTTATCCAAACATCTGAGTTAGAGACAGTCAAAAATCATGATTTATTTCATTTCACAAGAAATTCAAAACATAAAATTGAAAATCAGGCTTCAAATTGCATGACAAAGTCACAATATTTGACTCTAACTCAGTGATTTTTAGAGGCAGAAAATAGTTGTAGAGGTTGTGTAAATTTTGCGATTTATTCTAACAAAACCTTTTGGGTCTTACTAACAATGCAATAGTGATGACTTATGATTGGTGATTTTAAAATGCAAAGACTGTATAAAAAATAAAATTTTGAATTTTTCTTAAAATACTCTCCATGTAAATGAAAGCAAAATTTGAATTCTCTGCCTTTCTATGATTATTTTTGTAGTTCATAATATCCCTTTCTGAGTTATAAAATATGCTACAATTTTTCTTTGGACACCTGATAATGAGTTTAAAAATATAATATTCCATCAATCTAAAAGAAAAAAAAAGACTCAAAATATTGACTGATCATGATAATTTTCTCTGCAGAATTCAATTTAAAAATGGGTAAACACTTTGTATTTCATGATTCAAACCAATACAATTTCTTGTCAAGCAGGGTGGGGGGAGGGGGGTTGCAACTGTAGGCCAGAGATTGTGAGTGATATTTCTTGTAGGATGCCACAGGGCACACTGGATTATGTGTCATCCGTCACCCTCTGGGGCACCCTGGATAAGTGGTATCATTATTCTCCCCTGAGATGCCATTCTTTCACCCCTTAAGGTACCCTGGATGAGGGGTGCCATTACTCTCCCCTGAGAAGCCATCATTTCACCTCCTGGGGCACCCTGGATAAGGGGTGCCATTATTCTCCCCTGTGGTGCCATCTTTTCACCCGATTGAACACTGTAGATAAGGGATGCCATTATTGTTCCCTGGGGTACCGTCCTTTCACTCCCTGAAACACCCTGGATCAGGGGTGCCATCCTTTCACCCTAGTTAAGGGTGCCATTTTAGCTCCTCTAGGGGTGTCACCAGTGAGACAAGCCTTTCACCCCTAAAATGTGCAATGTGTCACCATTAGTTTTAACAGTGTAGTATGCGTAAAAAAACGCCTAGTGTTTGAATTTTCATTAATATTACATATTAATTCTAGTCTAATTCGGGATTCTGTGGCTACTTGAATTATTCAAATGAAACAAGTTGGAAACTGCACGTCAGACGAAGCAAATGATGTGCGTTCGTACTATAACGAAGTTTGTAAAATATACAGTACTTCGGTTGCAATACAGTATCTGAAACCTTATGTGGGTTCCTATAAATACTAAATGATTTCTATTATACAGGAAGTAACTTCTAGTGAACTTTAGTAACGTATATCAATTTCATAAATTGTGAAATAGTTTAATATAATTAAAACGCACCCGAAACGATTTTTCCCCTTATACCATTGTGTAATAGAATACTTTTGTGTGGCACTGTATATTAATAAAAAATATTCTTTGCACTATAGATTGTACAAAACGCATATTTTAGTATAAGGGAGACTAAAGATGGTTGACCATTAGGGAGGCTTGACCCACATGTCTATTTTCATATTTAAAAGCGTTTTAGGCATTTGTTGCTATGTGGCAACCAAAGGATATAGAATAATCAAACAACAACCTTCGTTTTCTTGAAGATATTTGAAACAGGTGTAAACAGAATCAGTTGTGAAGAGTTTTCAACATAAAAGGTGAATTTTCTAGAAATACTTTGTAAGATTATCTGCGTTAAAATATGTCATAGAAATTAAAGTAAGCAGGTTTTAATTAATGAAGAAATATTGAGCTTTAATTCTAGGCGTGAAGTATGCACAATAAATGAGGCTTAAAATAACTATTGGCAAAAAATTACAGAATAGCTATGTGGGGAAGCTAGACCCAGTCTGAGGAAGGGTTGACCATGTTCAAAGTTTCCTTAATTAAGTGTTTTTGGAAAAATTTTTATTATACTAATAATATATAATAAAGGGTTGATGTTACATTCGAAGAAAAATGTAAATAAATATTCTGTACAAGATTGATACAAAAGAAAGTTTCTAAAATTAACCTTTAACTGATGAGACAAAAATTGGTACATAATTACTATGAAGCGATGTGTAACAGGAGAGATAAATAAAAAGCGAGATTAACTTATAAGATACTGTTTCTATACTAAACTTTTTTGTACAATACTGCTATAATTAAAAATGCACCTATTGAAATGTCTTTGGTGACAGCAATAAAATTCCAAATGAAACAAAATTTCGGTAGTGTTTTTTGTTAAACTAAAAAACTTGAAAAAAAGCAGCGGTCTGTGTGATGGGTAAGATCAATTAAAGGATAAAGATATTCTGGGTTTCTTAAACATACTGTATTTGTTTATAACTTGTAACTTAAATGTATTCTAGATTTTTAAAACTTATTTTCTTTATTTAAACCTTGCAGCATAAAATTATTCTGCATTTATAAAAATTGTTTTATTTTTTTAACTTTCTAGAATAAATGTATTCTTCATTTTTTAATCTTTTTTTATTTGTATATGTGTTTATTATTGCCAATATTTCAACATAAAATACAGTGGGTCAAGCCTCCCATATATGGGCAGCCTTGACCCATTATTTTCTCATGACAAAAATCGATCTTTTTTTTCAAATTTCTTATGTATCACACTTATGTCTCAACTTTATTCTCATAGCTGATTGTAGAACGAATAAAATGATACATAAAACTTTGTTCTAGGTTCAATATTTAAAAAGTTAAAAATCATTTAGTAAAAAGAGGGTCAACCATCCCTAGTCGCCCCTATATTTCATAGATGCATATGAATTGTATTGCGTTCCAAGGAGTGTAACACAATTAAAATGCACTTTGATGGGAATTCATAAAATAGATAAAATACATGGAAACTACAGAGAGAAATAAAAAACAACATACCAAAGGGAGGCTACAAGGAAGCTATATTAGTGGAAAAATCACGTGACGGTGTTCCTTGGTTACAAAACGTACAAAAAGCACGAGTAAGTGTAAAAAGATAAAGGCGTTTAAGTATCAAAAATTAGAAATTTTTTGGCAATTAGTACCAAAATAGCCAAAGAAATAAGAAATAAATATTCCCCCTGTGGCAAAAACAGGAACTAAAAAAATGATGAATGGGATCAACATTTTTATTGGTTTTTTTTACGTTGTTACCATAGTTTTGCTATTATTAGAAGATATTTTGCTTAAATACGTTAAACATACCCTCCAGAAGGTTCAAGGGAAGTACATAATATGAATAAGTGTTCACAGGGCTAAACAACGATATATCACATGAAGGGTGTCGGCTAAGTTTAGAAAAATGTCCCCCTACGGGGCAGACTGGGGTAGGGACTCGGGAGGTCCCCCTGTGGCAAAAACAGGAACTAAAAAAATGATGAATGGGATCAACATTTTTATTGTTTTTTTTTACGTTGTTACCATAGTTTTGCTATTATTAGAAGATATTTTGCTTAAATATGTTAAACATACCCTCCAGAAGGTTCAAGGGAAGTACATAATATGAATAAGTGTTCACAGGGCTAAACAACGATATATCACATGAAGGGTGTCGGCTAAGTTTAGAAAAATGTCCCCCTACGGGGCAGACTGGGGTAGGGACTCGGGAGGTGCATAATATAAAATATTAGTTACAAACATTTACAATGATATGTCACATGATTAGTGTTGGCAAAAATTGAAAAAATACACCACACAGTTCCAACTATCGTGCATCCCCCCCCCCCCGAAAAAATCCTTCTCTCTCTCACTCTCTGTTTGAAATTTTCATATATTATGAATAATATTTATCAGAGGGCTCCGCAAAAAATCCGATTTAAAATAATAAAAATACTGCAATTTCAAAAAAGTTCGTAAATTCCTAAATTGACCCCGTCCGGGGGTCCTAATTAGTGAGGAGGAATGAAAGATCCATAAGCTGAAAGAATGGTCACAGTGCTTTAAGATGATTTATCACATGGCGGATCTAAAAAATGTTTGAAATTTTTCGACCCCTATTTTAGCCTCCCTTCATGTGTGGAAATGTTAAAATCGCTTAAACACATATGTTTAATTATTTTATAATAGATTTATTTTCTGCAAATTTACGTTCCTACTTAAAACGGCCGCTCAGATGTGCCAAATATTCTAAACTTTTCGACCCCCCTTTTGACCCCCTTATGGAGGGAAATTTGTAAAATTGCTGAAATATGTATTTAATTATTTTTTCATACATTTATAATCTGGAATTTCATGCCAATTTTCATGCTTCTAGGTTCAGTAATTTGCGCTGTGCGTTGATTATTAGTCAGTCAGGACAATTTTATGTACGTATATGGTGAAATTTAGAAAATATATCGTTGGTTTCATTGCAGACATTCAAAAAATGTATAGAGGAAGTTCTATTCTTCCAGATCAAAGGAAGTTGCAAAAAGTTTTGTGGAAGGAAGATCTTAACGGACCAATTAAAATTTTTGAATTAACGACAGTTACTTATGGTATTGTTAGCGCATCTTTTTTTTTGCCATAAGATTACTGTTTCTATTCTCTAAGGAAGAAGGAAGGAGAGTTTCCTTTACAACACCCGCACCGAGAGAGGAAACCTGTATAAATGACATCTTATCTGGAGCTAATTCTTTAAATTCTACAATAGAACTCCAAAATTAGTTAATAGAAATTTTAACCAGTGGAGGAATGTTGTTACACAACTTTCTGAAACAAATAACAAAATGTACCCTTTTCGGGATTTGGAAGAATCTAAAGTGTTTGGTGTTTTGTAGAAATCGAAACTAAAAGAATCTGAATATTGTTTTAGTTTCCATATTAAAATATGTAATGATGTCAAAGAGACACGCGTTATCAGTTATAGCAATTATATTCGATACTCTGGGTTTAATATATCATGTTATAATTAAAGAAAAAATATATATGGAAAAGCTATAGTTATTACACTTAAATTTGGATGATTTGCTAGCGAAGAAATTTGCTAAGGAATGGAGAAAGTTTTCTAATGCTTTACAATCAATCAATAGCAGGTGTATTCTAATGAAAGATTGAATTATGGTCGAGTTACATGGTTTCAGCGATGCTTATTAAGCAGCTTATGGCTCGGCTATTAACAGTATCAGAATCTGGACAAATGTCTGTAATTACTAGTCTGGATTTACTAGTAGCTAGTAAATCCAGGTTTTTTCCCTTAAAGCAATTGCCTGTTTCAAAACTTCTGCTTTGAGCAGCAGTTTTATTAACAAAACTAATTAAACGTGTGATTTCTGTACTCAAAATCAGTGCAAACAAAATATCTCTATGGTCTGATTCCATATATTATCCTGGATTAAAAAAGAGCCATAAAATTCTAAAAACCTTTGTTGCTAATTGGATTTCTGCAATACGGTATCTAATTGAAAGGCTGCGGTGACAACATGTTCCTTCTCAAAATAACGCGGCTGACTTTTGAGCAAGAAGTTAATCCTGATAAGCTAATCTCGAATAAGTTATGGTGGCGTGGTCCATTGTTCTTGGGAGGAAAAGACTATCCCAATTCAAACATACTTGAAAGAGTTAATTCCAATTACTTTTCGAACGAACTTAAAAACCGTAGTATTAGTAACTTTAAGATAATATCATTTTTACAGTTTTTTAAATTCTTTGGTGCATAATATGATTCATTTAAGTAATAAATATAGTAAGATAATTTGTATTTTAGGATTTATTTTCAGATTTTTCAGTAATTGTGAAAAAAAGAGGAGGTCCCCTAGACTTCGAACAGCGCAACAAATCAGAAACCTTTTTACATAAAAATAGTTCAGCGATAATATTTTAACAAGGAAATAAAATGCTTGTAAAACTCAGGTAAGATTAATCATTATATTCACCTAATAAACCTCTATCCATTTCTTCATAAAGCAGGTCTTCTTAAAAGAAAGTAGGTTAGCAAAGAATAACTTAAATAACAACAAAAAATTTCCAATTTTACTACACAATAAAAGTAAACGTACTCAAATGATAAGAAAATACTTTCACAAAAGATATTTACATCTAAGTCTACTAGTTTTACTTCTCAGTTAAGAGCTGAGACGTTTTGGGTTTTAAATGATTTTGCAATATGTAAAAGAAAAAAAATCGTAATTGTTGCTTGTTTGATGTTATAAATATTGTAAAAAGTTTTTATATTTTCTTAATTCAATGGGTTTTATAAAATATTTTGAATGTACTTTTGTAAAATTGGGTTATTTTGTTTGAATGAATATATTATGTCTTACCAAAGAAAATATTCTTAAAAAATGTGTATCGAGGATGTGGAGAGTGTGCGAACAAAAAATAAATGGAAACATACTTACATACTTTTTTTCAGCCTTGTAGTTTATATAATGCCTTTATTACATGCCATTCCAAGACTTAATTCAAACTAAAACATTGTTAGAACTACTGAAATCACGTTTTCAAAGAATTATCATTCATAGACAACCGTGTGTCCAATTCTTTGCGTGATCCTGTATATCATTTTATCTATGTTCTATAAGCATTTCCTAGCAAACAAAATGCCTTCACCTGAAAATTGCATAACACGTTTAAAAATATCCTTTAACCAATTTAAGCTAATAATCCGTAAACTTTACGAATTCTTTTCTATAGCTCTGTATATCAACTACTCTCTTAAAACGAAAGAGTGGATTTGACTGCTCAAGAAAGAGTTCTAATTTACTGGATCGTGAATGAGCTGATTTTTAAGTGGTCCACTCTTCTTGACTTGCTTTCTTCTATTTCTAATGCACTCATTGAGATCGGAAACTAAGCAAGTCATCTTGAGAAGAAAACAGATCATTCCCGCGTTATTTTCATCCACCACTGGCGCTGCTGTCGACCTGACCTTGCAAAATACAAGATGGAGGACTTCGGAATGCACTGCACGCTGATTTTCGATGCATCTTAAAAGTTCGTGGTTTCCTCAAGATTATTTGCTAAAGAAGCCGATATTTTACGAAGTAAGTACTATGAAAGTATTTTATTTACATTATGCTATCCTTTTAATAGATTTCTCTTCTCTTTTTTTAATAAACAATTAATGTTAATACTCATACGTACCTTACATAACAACCTTGAAATAAAATGGTGTATCCAGGGCCATCGCTAAACCTTTTTATCGGTGGGGGAGAAGACCTTAAATTGCCAAGTCAAATTTTCATATTTGCCAACTCGTTTCATAATTTTGCCAAGTTACCACACTTAGAAAATGTAATACAGTTCTTATTTGTAAAAAGTTTAATAATATTCCCAATTAGAGTTGTAACTTTTGCAATTTCTATCAAAAATAGGAAATATATTGCAGTTTTTATTAAAATTTTAAATAAATTTGCCAAGTGTAACAACATTTGCGAATGTTTGGGGGGGAGGCTCCCCCCTGTCCCCCCCCTTAGCGAGGCCCCTGGGTGTATCAAGCGAAGTAAAAATTGTCTTATAATGTAAATACTTAGTTCATTTAACAGTCTTGTAGTATAAAAGTTTTGAAGAATTAAGTTATGCAATTATTACATCTGTATTAATAGAAATTTATCAAAATACTGAATTTACATTATTCAGTGTCTTAGTGAAAACACACAGGTTTATAGATGTTCAGGCTGGTTAGAAATGCTTATTTTTTAGTGTACTCCTATTTCTCAATTTTGCTAATACAGTGAAACCTCCAAATAAGGGACACCTCTATTTAAGGGACAAAAGTTCCGGTCCCAGTCCCTTGGTATAAGAAGTGTAATGTATTTACCCCTGAATAAGGGACACTCGATTTAAGGGACACTTGAAAATGAGATCAACCATTCCGACGGCGTTTCTTACACAAATTTTATTCAGTTGAAACAACTTTAAAAAAAAAAAAAAGTTTCCTTCAAATACATTATTTCAAAAAGAAGAAGAAGAAAACAGCTTTAATTAAATAAAAAAATTTAATTTTTTTTTTGTTACTGGTATGACAAAAACAAATTTTGCAAAGAAAAATGCTGCCCATTCACACTAGTCATATGAGTGCAAAATGTTAAAGTGGTTGATTTTTGCATTTGAGATAATGAAGCAATCTGTGATGAAAATGAAAATACAGAATTTTGTGAACTCATCAGATAGGCAGTTATGTTGGTAAGAGGTATGCAACTCAACTGATGAGCATTTATTTATTTACAATTCAGATGAAGATATCGAAGTGCTTTTATCCCTATTGGAGCCAGAGGTGGCAGTGCAGACAATAACTTCATCGAGTTCACAGCTGAAATTCCAGAATTGATTAAAACTCAATTCAAATATTAAAATACAATTGGTCTGCCAAGTCATATCTAGGCGGAAAAAACACATAAATCCGATTTTAGAGGTTGATTTGGTGATTAGTCGTTGAGTGGTAAGTTTTTCATTGGGGTATCCTGCAGCCAGTTCTCCATATTTTCATAGATTTGAGTGCAGGAAAATATAATGGTAAATCTACGAGTCAAATTTAAGATTTTCAGAGTTCAGATTTTTAGGTGTTTTAGTAGACCGATTGCGTTTTAACATACATATTGAGTTTTAACTAATTCTAGAATTTCTGTCCTGAACTCGATGAGGTGATTGTCTGTGCTGCCATTCTTCCAGTCTATATTGAAAAGAATGCTGAAAATTGTGAGGGATGATTCTGAAAATGAAAGAGAAAAAAATTTTTGAAATAAAGAACTTCACAGATGCTTTAAAATATGCAAAGCAGTTGAATACTTTTTCGTAAATATTTCTTATAATGAATGACTAAAAGTTATAAGCATGATAAGTGAATATCTGAAAAGTTTAGTAGTAGAAAAATTGAAATCTGCAAAACAGTCACTTTTTTTATGGATTACTTCGCAAGTAAGATTTTCAGTGTTGAATTCAGGCACTTTTCTCCGGGAGGGACTTTAGTAGCTCAGGGAGGGGACATTATAGAGTTCCAGGGGTGAAATTGTACTTTTTGACTATTGAAAATGCAAAATTTCAAATTTTCCGGGGGGGGACATTTTATTGCTCCGGGGAGATGTCATCCCCCTGAATTAACACTGAAGATTTTTTAAAATATTATTTAACTTTTTGCATCATAGAAACATTTACGTAAAAAATACAAATCAATAACTCAACAAATCATTTACTAATTAAGTAATGAATTAAAAAAATAATTATCTATTACTTTTGTTCCTAATTAATTCAATTTATAACTTTTGGGTCCATTTAAACTTCATTCTAATATTTTGTTATTTTTTATGTCCTTATGAATGATTAAATAAAAAAAAATGTAAAAACTCCGAATAAGGGACACCTTTATTTAAGGGACAAAAGTTCCGGTCCCATGGGTGTCCCTTATTCAGAGGTTTCACTGTATTGTTAAGGGATGGAAAACCCTATATAAACACAAAAAACAAAGTTGCAATTTAGTGATATTCAATTTATAGAACATTAATTTAATATCGTATTAAATTGATTGAAATATATTTTGATTTAGATTATGATAGGAATATTGCATTATGAATCTATTGAGTAGTATGTATTTTATAACAAGAATAATATCCCCTTTTATGGAAATAGGGTAGCTATCAAATTATAGAAAGGGAGTGAGGAACTCATGCAAATAAATTAAGTTGAAAGTATTAAAATCTGGTTTCATCTGCAAACTGCCATAATATTGAAAAACATTTTCTCCATTTTACATAAAAATTAGCTTAACAATAGATGTGTTTCAGAAAAAAGGAATTTGAAAGAAAGAATATTAATGAGGACATTTTGAAACTTCTTTTTTTAGTCTAATTGCAGAGTTGGAGAAAAAACCTGTTTTTTTTTTCATAAAAAACTAAAAAAGTTTTTTTTTTTGGTTTAAACCGGGTTTTTTATACATCCTTTCTTATTACATATACATGCATATATATTGATAAAAATAGACATTGGATTATAAACTGTAACTTCATTTTAAAATGATTTAAATTAAATATTTACAATGAATTTATGTAAAAAATAAGAGAAATTAAAATTTAATTTAAACAGTATTAGCAAACTGTCTTATGTTCTAAAAAAAAGTGCTGTATACAGTGAAGCATTGATACTCTGAAAATCTTTATGACTAATCTTTTAATTACTAATAATAAACATTTGAAAGTAGTCTGATAAATAAAATATTCTTCTCCATAGCTATCTAAATAATAAATTTCAAATACTTCTTGACATTTTGTTTCTTGAATGACAATTTTAAGTCAACATTTTTGGTCATAGATTCAGCAGATAACTAACAGGGGGGGGGGGGGGATCACTATTATTAAAATGTTATAAGTAGCATCCAATCTTTGAAAACTGTCTTATTCGACTTCCTATTTTGATTTTAATGCTTAAGATAACCTCCCCAATTAAGATTGGGGATTTCTTTTACAGCTTGAAATCTTATAGATTGTATTATGTTATTGTGTTAGATAATCTGCAGTTTTCAAAAAATTAAGATATTTTCTATTAAATATTGAATATTTTTAATCTATTTTGTATTAGATCAATTCGCATGTTCGAAGCTTTTTCTAAAGAGAAATAAATAAATTCACCAATGCAGACTGATTTTAATCCTATAATCCTTTTAATCCTATTATAAAATGATCTAAACCTGCTTCATCCAATGCTTATTGCTGATATAAAGTGTTAAAAATAGAAGTTATTTATATTCAATAATCTGACATACATAAATTATTAAGAAAAAGAGAAAATGTCATTAGATTTCTTTTGAAATTTTTTTTTTTTTTTTTTTTTTTTTTTTTTTTTTTTTAGAAAAGAACCAGTTGGTTTAAACTAAACCGTTGTTTAAACCAAAAGGAGTAAACAGTTGTTTAAACCATAGTTAAAACCAATTGGTTTAAACCGTGCCAACCCTGGTCTAATTGTTGTTAGGTTCTATCTTGTATTATATAAATATGCAAATATATAGAAAAACAACTAATTATCCACAAAAACCTGTATTGATTGGGTATTTGCCAGCGCTGATACATTTTGAAAGAAGCAACAAAGGTGAATTTTCAACAATATTTTATAATGTTGCTTTAAGAACTTTCATTTTAAATTTGTTTTTAAAATGGTGATTTATTTTAAGATTGTATCAGAAGTAACACCATGATTTAAACAAGCGGATAAGTGTAATCGCACAGTATTTATTTATTCTATTTCCATTTTATTCATGATTGGCTGAATTTTCAGTAGTGTAATATTTATAAACTAAAATTTTTAGTGTATGGTTCATCTTTTGTTTAGACTATGGATGGGAAATTTTATAAAACATTTAATCTGAAAGCTGCAAAATATTTTAATATGTTCATAAACATTCCTTAACATTATATTTATTGCTATTTAACTTAATTTCAATATTTTCTTTTAACAAGGAAGATGGTGATTTCATGGAGGAGTAAAATTCTACTGTGAGGAGTCAAATTCAACAATCTTATTTAATCTCAAGGATCCTCAACAAAGTGTCTATTTTGCCTAAGATTTTAAAAGTTGGACAAACCAGTGGACAGATTACAATATGCTCTTTATGTATTTAATGTTTAATGAAAATGGACTGTTATATTTATAAAGGTCCTGTTAAAGATGCTATTGAAACTTGTTTATCTGATGTTGAAAAGAATTGTTATCAATTAATGTTAGGTTTATTTTGTTCTTGCTAAATAAAATGTTTTTGTTGTTAAATAAAATTAGTTTTTTTTCTTTCTTGCAACATTCTAAATTGCACATTTGGCTGTAACTTTTGACATAAATTGCTGCAGTCTTATGCTTCTATATTTATTTAAAAGTTAGTTGATTTAAGAAACATTGAATAAAATCAAAAATTAAAAGATTAAGAAGAAATAAGTTATTCTTGAATATAAATTCAAGTTTTAACAAATGTTTTAAATGATATAAAGAATAATTGCACATGGTCAATAAATCCATTTCTCAGTTATTTCAGCATTTAACTTTTGTACTACAATATTTAGTGGAAAGTTCTTCATACAATAAAATAATTGTCCATAATCAAAATTTTAGCTATACAAGTTTTTTAATGGCATTCCTCCACATTTCCCAATTGCAATGTGCTTATATAAATGCTATATATATATTTTATCTAATATTTCAAACTAAACAATTAAAATATTTTTTTTAATTTAGTCAGTTTAAGAAATATAAGATTTTGATTGAGATTTAAATCTAGGAATAATTACAACAAGGTATCATGGGTTGATGTTTATCCATTTAAAATATTTTCAATTTCATTTATTTAAACCCTGCGCTGGCCATGTGTGTGCGGGGGGATACTTTTTTAAATTTAGGTTTTATGTTTTTTAATACTTTCTTTTTCAAAACTGGTTCTGAAACTCGTATTAATATTTAAAAAAAAACTAACCAAAATTGCAAAAGTAAAAACTAACCCACTTACAGATCATCCTCAAATATTCTATGCCCCCCCCCCCAAAAAAAGGTAAACATTTTAAAATCCAAACAAGATATTTGAAAATAACTTCTGCATAGGATTATCTAAACTCTTAAGGGGAACAATCAGCTTCTGACATTGTGGTGCTGAAGTTGAGTCGTTGGGCTGATATCAAGTTTATTTTTTCAATATTTTTTTAGTAAGATGCCTAAGATTGGTTTATTTGAGTGAAATCATAAATTTTTATTAAAAAAATAATTGTTATTTACAATTAAATCAGAAGCTAATGAAAAAATAAAAATTGTATATAAGCATATCTGAAGCTATAAGTATCATTGGAAAATATGTAAACTTGAAATTGCCCAAAAAAAGAAAGAAAAAATCCCATTAGCACCGCAGCATCAGAAGCTGATATTCTGTTTAATGTTGTTCGGGTACTGTTGTACAGTTATGCAAATTTAGGCAGTTTGCATGAATAAGTGTTTTCAAATTTACAATTTTGAGATCACCAGTATTTTTAATTTAATGAATATATGTACTTTTAAATTTAACAAAAGAAAATACTGATGTTAAAAATTTCGGATTTGACAGAATAATAAAAAATTCATGTAAGCTCTATTTAATTTTGTATAACGATTCAATTGCCTTTTCCCCTAAATTGACATAGGAAACAGTTTCATTGAATTAGAAAGAAAAAAAATGTTTTTATGATTCATTAGAGAACTTTCAGTCATGTAAATTAGAATGTTTTAAGTCTTGTTAATTAAAGACTTGGAAGAAATATTGGAGAATCCATGTTACAGTTTTCCAATCTCTCTCTCTCTCTCTCTCTCTCTCTCTCTCTCTCTCTCTCTCTCTCTCTCTCTATGTATATATATATATATATATATATATATACACCCTTGTAATGTCAATAAACAAAAATTTAAATCCGAAATGAGAATTTAATTGCAACACTTGAAAATGTGGCAATAATTCCATGTTATATTGAATTTCATTGATAAAAATTAATCGAGGATTACTGAATTTAGTTTTAAATGATGTGATTTTATTTAGGCGATTTAGAAATCACTTGAAGATTTTTGTAATTTTAAGCAATTTTTCTTTTCTTAAGAGTGAATTTATTTAATTCTACAAATTCAAGGAGTTTTGGATTAACTCTTAAATGAGTTGATTTCATTCATGTATGAATTGGTTACAAATCGCCTAAGTGCTACTGGAATTAATCAAAAATGACAACATTTCACTCCAACTTGAATTGATAACAAATCGCTCAAGTGCTACTGGATTTGCCTTAAATTATTTCACTTCGCTCAAATACGAGTTGGCTGCAGCTAACTCAAGTGCTACTCGATTTAATCCTAAAGACTTCATTTCACTCAAGTATGATTTGGTTACAAATCGCTCAAGTGCTACGAGATTCAGTCTTAAATGACATCATTTCACTCAAGTATGACTTGATTACAAATCACTCAAGTACTACTGGATTTAACCTTTATTGATTTGATTTCACTCAAGTATGAGTAAAATAGAGATCACTCAATCATGAGTTGATTAAAAACAACTCATTCACTTGAGTTGTTTCAGCTCTTCTTGAGAAGGTTCCTTTCAACATGGGAAAAGAGTGGATTTCAGCTCAACTTGAGTTATTTCAGCTTTTTCGTTTTAAGAGAGTATAGCATTTAAAAACAGTAGGTAGTACACGTAAATATACACAGCTATACACATAATTAAAATGCATTTCCTGCCATCCTCGCTATTACACAGTATTTCGGATAGAATGTACTATCTGAAATGTTTTACGTGGCCCTGTAAATACACGCATTTAGTATTATGCATGAAATATGCATGAAATAAGTTATATAAGTTATACAAGTTATTATGCATGAAATAAGTTATATTAAGCCTCAGTGACATATAACAATTTTGTTATACACGATATAGTTCAATATCATTAAAATATACCGCAAACAATTCCCGTGTACCATTACGTAAAGGAACGTTTTTGTGTTGCTTCGTAAATGAATAATAGCCGTTCTCTGCACCACATATGCCCCAAAATGCATACTTTAGTTCACTTCGTAAAGGTATATCAATTTTTTATGTTTTAAAGGCTGTAATATCTTTAAAATTAGTTGTTAGTTTTATTAATAATCACATAGCATGCAGAAAACATGTTTCATACTGGAAGCTTAAAACGACTTTAACAATTCAGTAGGCCGAAGTAATCGATACATGCCATTTCAAATAATAAAACTGCTCATTCATATATACATTAAAGATGTTTTCATTCAATTTTAGTGCTAAATTTCGAAGTGTTATTAAGGAAATTTTCGTATATGTTGTAATTTAATGCATACAGAAACAGAAATGAAAAAAAAAATATGAATAACTTATCATTATAAGTAAATAAATATAAAGCGCTAAGTTTAAAATATTCTAACATATGTACATTTTAAAAACAAGAAGTACTTTTGAGAATTCTGCAAACATTTTCTGAAGTTCAAATAAATATTGAAACTCCTTTTAAGTATGAGCTATTTCAGTGTTTACATTAAAAGCATGTATTCTAATACATGTACACAGAATATTATAACATGTCTTGCATTTATTCTTAGATAATTTTTGAATAATTTTGTGTATATTTTTCTGGAAATTAAGTGGTTAAATATCGCTTACAAAACATATTTTAAAATTTCTTTACCACTTTTTCACCAGATTTTGAGGATAGAGTTAACATTTATTTACGTATTATTATTATTTTTTAAGAATGAATTTTTTCCCCTATTCTTTTGAATTATGAACAAGTAACTGAAATTTAATACACGGAAAAATTAAAAATTTTGCGCCTATCAGAATGAGTGTCATTTAATCTTAAAATATTATTGAATGTATCGTCGCTTCAACTTGTTTCTGTGAATATATCTGTAACTGTGTTTTCTATAAAGTAAAAAATTCGGTGTTTTACAACAAAAGTAGCTAGCACCCGGACCAACATTATTGTGGTAAAAATTACAAACTGCCGCATGAGAGTGTTGTAAAAATTCTAAAGTGAGTGGGAAATCACGTTGCTATTTGATGCATGTTGTATATGACAGAAATAATTGGATTTTTACTTCACTCGTTGTTTTAATTCGCTATTACAGAATAGGTGCTCAAATTAGATTTCATAGCATCCTTTCTTGAAAAATCGGAACAAAAAGAATATTAAAAATCCCAAAAGAATATTAAAAATCCCAGTATTGTGCAAGAATAGTTTCTGTTACTCTGCCTGACACTATAGTTACTGTAAAATTTATAAGTTGTGTCTGTAACAGTGTCGTAAAATTTCTGAAGTCTCGTTGATATTTTCTGCGTGATGCACATAGCAGACAGAACACGATTTTTACTTCACTTGTTGCTATAATTCGCTTTCACAGCATCGTTGTTTGAATTTGATTTCACAAAATCGGTTCTTAAAAATTCATAACTCAAACTGCAGAAAAAATCACAGCATTTTTCTATAGTGTAGTTATTAGGGCAATGAGTATAGTTTGAGTTGTGTTTTATTTAAATCCCAATACCGTCAAAATCAGTTAAAGTGATTTGAGAGCCGTTTTGGTCTATAAGTACTCTTTCGTTTATTTAGCTCACTTGTTTCGCTACTGGAATGCAGCAACTCAACATCTTGCACAAGAAGTAATTTAAGGTGATTTAATTACCTTACCTTTAGCCATTTGATAATTTTCTTTTAACGAACAATGGCGGTCAAAAGTTTCCGGTCAGTTAGTTTCTTTGATTTATTTACCAGAAGGTTTAAGCGAAGAAGAAGCACAATTGCTTCAAAAGTTTGAAATATATGAATATCCTGTGACCGCAAGATCATTTTGATTAGATACTGAAGACACTTCATGCAAAGGGTCAGGATACGAAATTCGTGTGTGCAAAAGTGTCCGGCCACTCATCATTCCTTAGATTTTTTCTATCGGTAAAGTGTTTTAAAAAACAATATTTCAGGCAATAAATAAAATATATTTCTACTTTTAGTGTCATATCACAATGAAATTTCATAGCTCTAGTTACAGTTATTACTATTTTCCAAATTAAATAAAAAACTAAGAACTAAGAACAAATAATGTAACATATTTCATCCTACTAGGACTATCACCAACTATGGTACGCCCAGATTTTGTTGATTTTAAAGCATGTTGTAGAGGTCGTTTCACTTATTAGGATGAATTGTTTTATTCAAAAAGGCTTTAGTTTTAGAGAAATTAGTGCTAGTGTTCATCATATGTTTCACTTGCCATGTGTTCGACATTTTACAAGTTGTCTTTGTGACGCAAAAGTAGGATTCGCGTACGGTATGCTGGAGACGAAGATACGATTTTGCCTCGCAACTTTTGTCTTTATTTAATTAATTTTATATTTTTGACACATTAAGAGTTTTATGCAGAATTATGAATTTTGCCGCTTTGAAATTCTTGATTTTTTTCTAATAAATTACATTTGCATTTTCGAATTGCTCATGGAAATTTGTATTTTTCTGCAGATTTTAATTTGATATTTCTATCAATAAAAATCCAACCTAATTTATGTCTAGAAACATTTTTAATTTATTATTATTTACCTTTATAACCAGAGTTTTTTTTTACTTTGTGAAACTTTAAATAAAATTCTTGTATATATATATATATATATATATATATATATATATATATATATATATAACTTATATAATATATTTTTCAGTCGATTCTCCCATAAAAATTCATATTTAGATAATTCGAAAAACATATCTTCAAAACAGTAATAAGGTATTAAAGCAGTAATGCTTATGTGTAAGATTATACCAGATGTATAGATTTTTAATCCTCTCTGAATGCATTTATCTTTAATTTCAAACTCATCACTTTTTTTTTATTTGCAGAAATAAATAAGAATGAAAAATCATGCATATACTATAAATTGTAGAAAACCTTCCAAAACATTCAGAATACAATAACAGAAATATACAATTTAATAAAGCGAAGAATGTCTAAATAAAGCAAAATATACTGATCAAATGCTTAACGCATTTCAAACCACAATTTCAGTAATTACAATTAATAGTACGAGAAATATCTGGATTTTTTTGTGCAGTCTTTCAGAACCGTATTTTAATATCTATATTACATAGAATGCTAAAAATCATAATTCAATTAAACACGAGGCACACTTGCACATACCCATTCATGAATTTCCGTCAACAAACAAAGATGAATGTGAGTTCTTTGTGGAGAGTTGTATATGATCCATAGAATTTATATAAAAGCATGTAAAAGGAATAAATAAACTTTAAAACGTATATTAAATTTAAAAACGCATTTACAAAATCTATTCTTTATATTAGCCGTTACTGTGTGAGGGAGTGACCTTTAGTCATAAAGGCACTCTAGTGTTTCTGAGATCGTGACGTCAATAATTTAACATTTTTGTAGGCGTAAAAGTGACATCTATCCTCTCTTTTACTTTAACTTTCTAGAGTGTGTGTGCTCTTTCGAATTCCGCAGTTAGCTCGCGGTTATTAGTATTATGTTAATGAGAAGTATCTCAGTTTGTCGCGTATAAAAGCTTGAGTGTGAGTTTGTGGTGTGTGTGTTCTGGCCTTGGCCAGCGTCTGTGTGTTCTGGCCTTGGCCAGCGTCTGTGTGTTTCTGGCCTTGGCCAGCAGCCAGCGTCTGTGTTTCTGGTAGCAGCCAGCAGCCTCTGTGTGTATTCCGCCATTAGACAACGAAGTTGATGATTGTTTATGAAGGTGCTGACGATTAGAGAATAGCTACGGCCTCCAGTAAAGCGGAAAGAAGTTCAGATAGTGGATTAAAGGTTCGGCCTTGGTAAGAAAGTTTAGTTTTGATCATTTGAGAAATAAAGAAATATCCACAGCCACGGGCTGTGAAATTAAGATTTGTTTAGTAGATCAGCCAGGAAATAGTGTCAAGTGTTAGACGGTGCCCCGACTGAGCTAGACCGACGCCTGTGAGTATGATTTAGCTTTTCATAGTGTTCTCAGTGAGTGAAATTATAGACTGGCTCCACTTTCCTTTAGCCCTTATCATTTTAATAAACCGTGTTTTTTTAACCTAAATTAATGAGTATGTCTGCATATAACGTGACAAATGACACCCAGCATGAATATACCGTCACAAATGGCGCCCAACGAAATGTCGGACATTTTGAGATTGTGCCACGGGTGTATTTCACCGGTGAGGGTGATATTAGTGAATTTTTAGTGAAATTAGATGATTATATTTTGTTCAATAATATACCTGAGAAAAACAGGTACGTAGTGCTTAAATGCTCGTTAAAGGGCGAAGCACTTTTGTGGTTAGAAAATATAGGAAAGTTTTTAATTACTGATGAAGCGAAGAGATTTGAACAAACTGTAATTGAGTTAAAGAAGGCATTTCCTCCCGTTAAAGATAAAAGTATTTTGAGAAAAGAGTTCTATTGTAATAAGCAGAATATTTATGAGTCGGCGTCAAAATTTTATCTTCGTAAGCTTGAACTTAAAAATAAATTAGATTTAGATATTACATTTGAGGAATTGTTGGACATTGTTTTTCCTCTTTTTAATCCAAATATACAGGACTTTATTGAAGTTAGAGCACCGAAGAATTTTGCAGAAATGCACCAGATATTATCGAAGTATGAGTCTCGGCATAGCTCGGATCAACGGGATTTGCGTAACCCTCGGCAGAGACCTGTCACGGATAGTAATTTGAGAAATGAGGGGGAACGTAATTTTGTGAGAGGGGGACAGCGATTTCCGGATAGTAATGTGCGTAATAGAAGTGATGGATTTGGTCGTAATATGTCGAATACGAGTAATGGTAATAGGAATGGTGGTGGTGCTAATAATTTTAGAAGTGGTGAGAGAAATATGCATGGAAATAGACAGAATAGTGGTTATAATCGTAGTGGGGGAGTACGGGACAGGAATGTTTCTTCGCAAGTAAGGAGATTAACTTCGGATGAGAATTTTGAAGGTAGATCAGTGCAAAGGAGAGGTGTGAGGAGGTCGGGTCAGTTAAACTGGTAAGTGACTGTATTTCGGAAGGTATGCAGTCGCAGGTCAAATCGAAAAAGCCTTCTGTGAGTTTAAATAAAATTACTATTAATCCGGTTGAGTTACCTGAAGTGTTAATTGTGTTAGATGGTGTTGTCGTTAAAAGTGTCTTCGATACAGGGGCAGATAAGTCGTTCATTTCTTTTGATTGTTATCGGAAATATTTTTCGTATAAGAAGTTGAAAAGGTCAAGTCTGGTGGTTCAGTCAGCACAGGGAGTAGCTTGCGATAATAAAGGTTCAGTGGAATTGGAAGTTGAAATTCGTTCGGTTAAGACATGTTGGGAGTTTTGTGTGTTAGATGGATTAACAGTGCATTGTATAGTTGGTGTGGATTATATGAAGGATAGAGGAATTAGTTTGGATTTCTTTAAAAAGTCGTTAATCGTGAATAAGGATGAGAATGTGAGTAAGAAAGAGCCTGTTTCAGTGTCAGTTAATTTGGAGGAGTCGGGTTTAAGTGTGGTTAAGAAAATGGAGGTTAATAAGTCTTTAGTCGATTGTGGTAAAGTTTTTTCAGATAAACCGAGTTTAACTAAGGAAATTTATATTGGTTTTGACGCACTAGTTGCTAGTAAACCATTTCGTTATGATTTTATATTCAATATTTTTAAGTCTTTGTGTGAAAAGTTGCAGACTGAGGACGGTATGGAACTTACTCAGTCTAATATGGCTGAACGTGTAAATCGTACATTAATTCAAATGATTTCTTCTTATGTTGGTTCTCATCATGCAAATTGGGACCAGTTTCTTCAACATTTTGCGTACGCACTTCGTACGGCAGTTCACGAGTCAACGGGGAAAACGCCTGCTGAATTGTTTTGGGTAGAAAAGTTATTACTCCATTCCAAAGGTTAGTTATGGTGTCAGATGCGGAAAGTCAGTACATGTGTCAGGATATTGAGAGGTTGGTTAAGGAAGCTCAGGTTCAAATGGGAAAAGCGCAAGAAAAGCAAGCTCAGTATTATAATATGCGTAGAAGGGAGTTAGAAGTGAAAGTTGGAGATTTTGTGTTAGTAGAAAAGCATTGGTTAAGTTCAAGTCGTCAAAAGAGAGTAGCTAAGTTTGGTCCGAAGTTTGTAGGTCCGTTCGAGGTTTTGGAAGTTCGAAATAATAATTTGGTTGTTGATGTCAATGTTGAAAGAATGACTGTTAATCTGGATCAGGTTAGAGTGTATAAGTTTAGAGAAAATGGTAGTGAAGGTTCTCATATGTCGAGTGGTGTTTCGCGAAATTCCCGATCCAATGAGTGTCCCGAGTCCAGCACTTCTTCGTCTAATTCTTTTCATCAATATTCAAGAAGAAAATTTGGTCAAACAGCTCCAAAGACTGTTATTGGCAGTCGAAAGCCTAGCAATCCGAGAGCAAAGTATAATAAAAATAAGAGAACTGTGTCAAATACATCGGACTCTGTGTGTCATAAAAGACAAAAAATTGTAAATTGTCCAGTTCCTCCATCTATTAGACAACAACCTCACAAGCATAAATTAACTAATAGTTCACCGTCTTCAGTGATTAATCCCCAGAAAAGATTTCGTTTGGACATTCGTAAAACTGTTAAGCGAATTTTAAATGCCGAATCTTTGCCTAACAAGAAACAACGTAGGTCCGGAAAGAAACGTGGCCTAGGATCTTCGGTAACTTCGGGTGCGTCTAGAAAGAGGAGGCAACTCTCAGATTACCGGCAACAACAGTGTGAACTTCGCCATGGAGTGAACCCAGCGAACCGGCCGGAGCAGAGTCGTCGAGTGGAACCTACGAGTATCCCACGGCATCCATTCAGAACCAGGCTGCAGGCACGACAGTCAACTGTGGCGTCACCGTACAGTTCTGATGACGAGAGATCCTTCGTACAAGCCTTCTGGGACAGGAGGAGAAAGCCATCTTGCAGTATGAAGCCCGCCAGCAGCGAATCGTCTCTATGATTGGGTGATAATGTTCTTTATTAAATTTCTATTAGAGTGCATATATGTGGTAGCAATGTGAAGGAATAGAAAGCAGAGAGACTGTTTTGCACTTTTGGCCATTTTTGGAATTTTTTGACGGACTCACGTTTAGTGCTTAATTGTGTTCAAAATTTGTTTGCAAAATTGTTAGTTTTATGTATGTTGGAAATTTTGGTCTTAACTGCTTTTAAAAATTCTGGATCTATTGTTAAATTGTTATGTTATTTGTTTAAAATGTTACTATATTGTTATATTGTTCATGTGTTATAAAATGTATGTTAATGTATGTTTAAATTTTCAGAAAGTACAGATAGTAATTTGAGTTATTTTGTACACGCGCCGCGGTTCAGGCGCGCACGTGTTTTGCGGTCAAGAAGTCCTTGACACGCGTTTCTATCTCTTATACTAACATTTAATGAATTAACTTTCTTCTTATCGTTCGTGTTTTATGAGTTGCGTTTTGTACTTTAGTTGAGAATGGTTTCCGCAAGTTGCGAAGTTTTAAGCTGCATTTGAATTTGAAATTGTATTGTATTAAAATTGAATGTTAATGTGATTTTCTTCTCACCGGGCCAACATTTTGGTCAATACAACAACAACAACAACATGTGATTTTCTTGCAGGGAAGTATACTTTTTGTTATGTATTGATTCTGCTATTTTTCTTTTAGTTAATACAGATGAAGAGATTGATGACGTCATTTTGTAAATTTTTGATATTTTTTGATTGTTGCATAAGCACAGCGATATGCCGCTGTACGTATGTGCCCCAGTTATTGTTCAAGTGGAGTTAAGTCTGAAGAAGTTTGGGAGTTAGTTCATTGGCTAATGGGGATGTAGGTATTACGTAGTAGCAGAGTTAGTTTAGTATGAAGTAAATGTAATTTTAGATGAAGTCGGAATTTGGATGAGGAAAGTTTTTGCGCATTGGGTTTTTTGGACTTGGTGCGAATTCTAGTATATTAAAAGTTATGGAGAAATTTTTGGGTAAAGTTATAGTTGCATTGCAATATTGAGGAAAATTTCGGAAGGTTAGTGTTTTGAGAAATTTTAGCACTCCCAGTGGAGTGGGTTGTTTTGAGAGAAGAAGTAATTAGTTTTGAAAGTTTTACGAGTTTTTGGAAGTTTTACGGAGGCTATTTGTAAGATAGAAGAATGATTGGATTGGATATGTGATTATTTGAGGCAAACTGAGTTTTTTTTTGGTTGTGATGGGTTAAAGTTAATATTTTAAAAGTTATGTTTCGGCGTTAAATTCCACCCATCACTGTGTTTTATTACGGCCCTAAATTTATAACAAGAAAAAGTTCTGGGCATGCATTTAGCCCAGCCCTTTTTCTCTGCGGAGTTCGAGGGGGGGTTGTGAGGGAGTGACCTTTAGTCATAAAGGCACTCTAGTGTTTCTGAGATCGTGACGTCAATAATTTAACATTTTTGTAGGCGTAAAAGTGACATCTATCCTCTCTTTTACTTTAACTTTCTAGAGTGTGTGTGCTCTTTCGAATTCCGCAGTTAGCTCGCGGTTATTAGTATTATGTTAATGAGAAGTATCTCAGTTTGTCGCGTATAAAAGCTTGAGTGTGAGTTTGTGGTGTGTGTGTTCTGGCCTTGGCCAGCGTCTGTGTGTTCTGGCCTTGGCCAGCGTCTGTGTGTTTCTGGCCTTGGCCAGCAGCCAGCGTCTGTGTTTCTGGTAGCAGCCAGCAGCCTCTGTGTGTATTCCGCCATTAGACAACGAAGTTGATGATTGTTTATGAAGGTGCTGACGATTAGAGAATAGCTACGGCCTCCAGTAAAGCGGAAAGAAGTTCAGATAGTGGATTAAAGGTTCGGCCTTGGTAAGAAAGTTTAGTTTTGATCATTTGAGAAATAAAGAAATATCCACAGCCACGGGCTGTGAAATTAAGATTTGTTTAGTAGATCAGCCAGGAAATAGTGTCAAGTGTTAGACGGTGCCCCGACTGAGCTAGACCGACGCCTGTGAGTATGATTTAGCTTTTCATAGTGTTCTCAGTGAGTGAAATTATAGACTGGCTCCACTTTCCTTTAGCCCTTATCATTTTAATAAACCGTGTTGTTTTAACCTAAATTAATGAGTATGTCTGCATATAACGTGACAAATGACACCCAGCATGAATATACCGTCACAACTATAGCCAAATACTTTAGAAGATGATTTCGATAATTCATAAGTTGAATGTCCCAAAGTCTTTTCGAACTTATATCATGTGTGCTACATACGCTCCAGTTATTTTTTTTCAATCGAACATAATATTTGTATAATTATGTATATTTAACACAGTTTTCCATGAAATTATAATATTGATAGAATTTCTTTTCAAACGAACCTCGAGTTGGGAGACCTAATGATTCGACAGCATACACCAGCCTGATATTACTATTCTGTGAAATGATATTTCAGATTGGTATACAATAATAATAATGTGTGCCTGATATTACTGTGAAATTTATTTTATGTAAACGGATCTCTTATATTTTTAAAAAAAAAACTCGTTCTAAAAGAAAGCGAAATTCAGATTCGTGCGTTGTTTTGCTTTTTTAAACGAAAATCTTTACAATCGAACCTAGCATTTGGTAACTCAGTGTCAGCGGGCATAACCTGCCGAAAGCAGTAGAAGCTAAGCTCCAAAATTTAGTTTCTCATATTTACACATATTACAATTACAATCCTAATCAAAAGTTCATAAAGGTAAAAATGATAGAAAAAAAAAAGATTGTCATGTAATGGTATAGGCTAAATAATAGTTAAACGATAGTTGGATTTATTAAATATGTAGTAGTTCAATTTAAATTTGTTAAAAATTTTAAATGATAGATAATTGAATTATGTACCCAACTATAGAAAGTAATTTAAAATCATACCTATAGGTGCCGAAACCATATGCAAGATTAAACGAAATGAATGTAAACATGTGCCCCTCAAACATCCTTAACAATATCCGCGTTAAAAGTATATGAAAATTATCCAGCCAAAAATATTCGAAAAACCCATGTAACCTTCGTTGTTAGGATCCTTTCATGAAATATATCAATTTGAAAATTGCACGTGAAGCGTGGAAAATGAGATCCGTTCGCACTATAACGAAACTTGCAAATATTCCGATCTTGGTATTTTAGTATACAGTACTTCGGGTAAAGTATAGTGATCTAAAGTTTTTGTGTGTTCCTATAAATAATATCTACTTTCTATTATACAGGAAATAAGTTGTATTAAACCCCAACTTCGCTGCTATAGCTGCGAGTCGTGTTTATTAAATAAAATATCACAGCGGCAAAATTGCGAATGCTGTGAGTAAATTAGCTATTAATATATCAATCCCTAACAGAGTTAGTTCGTACTATAATCTTGTGTGTGTGTCCCAGCCAATACTATCCGATTTCTATTACACAGGAAGTAACTTTAGAAAACCTCATCAAGGTATACCAACTTCATGAAATGTGAAACAGTTTAATGTAATTAAAACGCGAACCAAACAATATTTCCCTGTGTACCATTATGTAGTTAAATACTTTTGAGCGGCCCTGTAAATTAATAACAAATATTCTTTGAATCATAGAATGTGCAGAATGTATATTTTAGTATATACTTCATAGATTCATGTCAATTATATTATATTCAAAAGAGTGTAATACCATTAAAATCCACTCGAAACTGTTTTTTCCTATTGAATTCAATGTAATGGAATAATTTTGATTGTTCCTGTAATTAAACTATTCCTACGATTTTCATAAATATTTGAAATACTCGACAAAATTATATAACAATTATATATTCTAAATCTAAAACGATTTGGTTGGAGGATTTTTGCTCTGTTAAATGCGGACGGACAGACTGAACGATGACTATATGTGCTACGACGCATTTATGTAATTACGGACGCACCTAAAAATATTCAGATCTTGGTATAATAGTATACAGTATTTCAGATACAGTACAGTAGCCGAAATCTTTCGTGTGTCCCTGTAAATACTATCTGCTTTGTATTACATAGAAAATAACAAGTAATAATCCCCAGTAACGTATCAATTTCATAAAATGTTAAATAGTTTAATACATTAAAACACGCACCAAGCAATGTTCTCCCAATATAATTATGTAATGGAAGACTTTTGTGAAATCCTGTAACAAATATTCTTTGCACCACATATTGTACAGAAGGTGTATTATAGTACTTACTTCATAGATGCATATTAGTTTTATTATGTTTGAAAGAGTGTAACACCATTAAAATGAACTTGAAACTTTCCCATTGACCGTAATGTACCGGTATCCTTTTGATTATCTCTGTAATTGAAGTATGCATCCGATATTCATAAAATTTGAAGTGACTCGACAAAATTATGTATTAATTATATGTTTTAAATTTTAAACGATTCTATTGGGTAGTTTTTCCGTCCCTATAAGCGGACAGATGACGGATTGAACAACAACTATAGGTGCTACGTATTTACATAATTACGAGCGCACATTAAAAAAGATAGAAAAAAAAATCCTTTAGAATTTCGTATGTTTGTATACTTGTATAAATATATATTTTATTATTAAAATATCTCATTTTTTACACGCAGAGAAAAAAATTCCTACACATAATCTAGCTCCCTTATAAAAAAATGAAAAGCGAAAGTTAAACAAAAGCCCAAACGCATCCACGGTAATGATCGACTATTTAATAAAGTAAAACAATAATATATTTAACCATAGTCCCCCACCCCTAAAACAAGAAAACCTTTTTCAGTTTCCAAAACAATGGAATATACGGAAAATCTTGGCTCTTAAAAGCAAGCATATTCAGAATTTTGGTCGTTTAAAACTCCAGAAAATTTTCAGTAAATGCTAGGTAATTTTGGGGGTAAATATCTCAATAAGTGGCACTTCTATGCTGCATATATAAAGATTTCCAGAACAAGTCTATCTCAAGAACGAATTCACTAAATTCCATCAAAATTCAGATTGACTAATCCTTGATATGAATTGATTTTATTCTAAATAGTTCCACAAGCGGCGCTTCTATACTGTATTTGTTTCGATAACTTTAATAGCTCCTTCTCAAGAACTAATACACTGTTATCCAACAAACTTCAGATTCATATAATATTTGACATTAATTGATTTTGTTCATATTTTAGTGTCAATTGCCCTACAAGTTGCGCTGCCTTGGTGAATTTTGTAGGATTTACACGATTTTAGCGATAGTCATATCTCAATAACAAATTCACGGAATTTCATATCTTTAGAATCTCCCTGATGGGCACAGATTGCCATTTAATTTTGGCACTGTGAAAGCAAATTTCGAAATTTTAACATGTATGTGACAGAAGAAAGTTTTGAGATTGCTACATCTGACTTGATTCGTATTGCCTTTGTAATAAAATAATATATTATTCTATTACGCCCTCCAAAGAAAATGGGCATTCTGATGTTTGAAGTTGACGGAGTTTACTATGTTTGCGACACAGTAACGTCATATTTTCTTATTATATTTTTAATCACTTATTGACGATAATGCCCAAAACTCCATTTTTTATTCTCATATTATTTCATTTAATTTATTTATTTTACCTAGTTCATTTAATTTATTTATTTTATCTACTTTTAACTCATTTATTTATTTTACCTAGAAATCTCTCATGTTAAATACGGGCACAGCCAGTTACTTTTCTTAATGTTAAGAGATAAAAAAACTGATGTATGAATAAATGAATTTAAATGAATTACACAAAAAGGCAATTTATTTTTAATAAAATACTGCGTGAAATTTTAGGAAAAAAGATGGAACGTTTAGTAAATTATAGAAAAATAAATTATCCAAAAAACAATAGGGTTAAATGCCCAGTGTTTGATAGCTTATGTGGAATTTGTGCGCCAGCATATAAACTCTATGAAAGATGAAAACCTTGCCTTTGGACTTAGAAAACCAGGGATTGATGGAATACACCCATTAGATTGTTTTCGTTTCAAAATTATACTTGTTAAAAAATAGAAATGTTTCATAAAAAAAATTCAAGATTTAAAATCCCATATCAATATACTCAGTTTTTGGTATACTGTACTCAGTGTTTGATATGCTGTGTCCAGCGTTTGATAGGTATTTTATATCTGTTAATCTGATATTTTATTTTCAAATAGTCATTTAAATAGTACATAACCATTATATTTAGGTTACACAGTTAAATGGAACTTCAAGAAAAAGATTTTTTCCAGAAATATTTCAGTTTATTATCTATTTAAACAATTAATACACATAAGTAAACATACAGGTACTGTTGAATACATTTATCAGTTTTATAGTTGTTTTTAAGACTATCAGTTAAATGCTATGTATAACTTACAGGGGCTTACGAAGCGAAAACTGCACTCGGGCCAAAGTTACAATGTGACGCCCGCCTTCCCAACTTTTTCTTGTGACAGGCCAAAAATAATATTGGCCTGGAATTTTTTGTTTGCTTTTCTTCGTTACCTTTTTACTTTTTCTTGGTGTCTCAGGCCAAAAAAGGCAATTCTTCTTCATATGAGATAGAACATTTTTTCCCATTAGTACCTGGAAAGACGACTTAAGCAAATTCATGAAATCAGAAACTTTTTTACGAGAAACAGCCCTGGCAGGCCTAACAAAAAACATAAAAGTAAGTAATTCTCTCCAGTACTTTATAATCTGCAAAATTCTTTTAATTTAACAGTAAAATTAAAGCCCCCCCCCCAATCGCTGGAAAATTAAAAAACCATTGTTTCATAATATTAATCAATACTAGATAAATGGAATGTTTTCTAAACCAGTAATTGAAAGTGCACTGTAAAAAAAGTCTGCAAAGGTACTAAACCTTTTCTAGGAAACTGGGATTCCAAGAACTTTACCTGTAACGGTAACAGCAAAAATTCAAATTTCAGAACCGATTACATGAATTTTTCCTGTTATCGTTACATGAAAAGTTGTTGAAATCCCAGTTTCCTAGAAAATATTTAGTACCTTCACAGATTTTTTTATAGTGTGCCCTCTCTGCTTGTAGGTTAAGGTTAGAAAGCAAAAACTTGGATTATACGATAAAAGGAGTAAAGCTTTACACAATAGTATATCCCATTATGACCCAGTTATTAAAATGTCAATGATAAAAAAAAAACATACCAAAACTTCTTAAATTTATTATAACAACTGACTGTACACTGTAAAAAAAATCTGTGAAGGTACTAAATATTTTCTAGGAAACTGGGATTCCAAGAACTTTTCATGTAACGATAACAGGGAAAATTCATGTAATCGATTCTGAAACTTGAATTTTTGCTGTTACCGTTACAGGAAAAGTTCTTAGAATCCCAGTTTTCTAGAAAAGGTTTAGAACCTTTGCAGATTTTTTTTGCAGTGTAGTGACTGCAGAATTACAGCAACTTAATTCCAAAACATTTTCTCAAAGAAGAAGAACAAAACTCAGATGTATATGAAGAAAAAAGCATTAACTATTTCATGGGATGTAGAATTCATGTAAATCTTAGAATAAGCAATTTCATTGAAAATTATGAAAGGCTGGGTACTTTACCTTACTTAATCAGACTCTGAACCTCATACACAACCATCTCCACCAACCAAGAAACTAGTACTCAGTTTTCTTAAATTTAGTTGTTTTTTCTTGTTAAATGAAAAAATAATAATTAAAGAAAAAATAACTATTTAAATTTACAGAAAAAGAACATTAAAGTAAAAATTGTAGTAAGTTTTTAAATACTGTGGTATTTTAAATTTCATATTCCATTTTTCTTTCTTTAATCGTTACAAGAAAGTATTGGATTCGTGAAAATTTTTGAATTCTGCTTTCAATGGATTTACACGTATTAGGGGTCAAATATCACGAAAAACATGTTTTTACAAATTGTTTGTCTGCAAGTATGTTTCTGCATGTGACAAAAGTTTCGTGAGAGCTCTATCTCAAGAAATAACGTGCTGAATTTAATAAAAAATTACATTCAGTTAGTCCTTGTTACAATTAGATGTTGATTAATTTTTGTTGCAAATCGCTCAAGAGCTGTCGCTGCTTTGCAGCATTTTTTACGATTTCTGCAATCACTCAATCTCCAGAATTAATGCGCGGATTTTCATCAAACTTCAGATTATTTTAGTCCTTGATATGATTTGACGCTTTTAACATTTTTTTTTTTTTTTTTTTTTTTTTTTGTAAATCTCTCAAAAGCTCACACTGCTATCTGCATTTATGGTGATTTCCGTAAAATTGCTATTTCCAGAATTAATCCACGGAATTTCAAGACTTTAGTTTGTCCTTAACATGTATTGTCGTTTTATACATTTTTGTGTAAATCGCTCAATATACATGACACTGCTATGCAGCATTTGTAACATCTCTTTAACTAATGCACGGATTTTAATCAAACTTCAGGTTCAGTTAATCCTTGACCTGAATTGGTTTTTCTACGTTTTGAATGCCTAAGAACGACTGCTCAGACAAGAGAGCCTTGTTTGTAGAGCATAGTATCCCTCCCGGTCGCCTTTATTAAGTTTTTTTTTTTTAAAAAGGTAACAATCGCCCAATTCCTTAAGAGCTAATGCACGGAATTTTATACCTCTAGAGTCCTCATGATGCACTGCAAATCCCGGCAACACCAAACAAAACTAAAAAGTAACTCATAAGTTGATATTTTATTTCGCACTGTGATAACGAATATTGTAGTATTAGCATGTATGCCTTAGAAGAAAGTTTTGGGGTTTCTATATCCAACTAATTTAAATTTTAAATACTATGATTTAGACGAAAAAAACATCAGGTTATTTTTTATACCTTGGTTTTTCAAGAAAGACAAAGTTTTCAAGAAATACAAGAAATAATGAATAATCACATATTGTAGGTTTTTATCAATTTTCAAAATTTTCCAAAACATACTTATGTTTGACATATGAGACATCAAATTATAAAACTCCTTTAAATTTTCGGAATTTTGAAGAAAATTTCTTTTGAAAAAACAGGAACTGAATGCATTGTAATTTTCTATTATTGATTAAAATAAATGACATGTCTTTATAAAATAAGAGCTATAGCTGCCGATCTCGTAAGGTTCAAGATTTGTTCTTTGGAATTGAAATGCCCAACGAGTGGCCGAGAAGTTTTGCTCTCATTTTGGCAGATTGGAGGTGCTAAATTTGAATACAATCGTGCCCATTGGCGTAAGGATTCGGAGTTTTCGATGGTTTCCTTCAAACCTTGGATTTCCTTGCGTAAACACGAGTTACGTTCCCTTAGAAAAAACCCATGGAGGACACTTCCCCTTAGGGCCTACATCCCTCGTGTAAACAACTAGCCGTCATAAAACAACACCAATACAATTAGAATCGGAGTTTTGAATTGCTGAAATAGTTTGCCTGAAATACAATTTAAAATGTTTGCTGAGCTAACTGATGTATACTGTCAAATCAAGCATTGCAATTTTGCACATTATCGTCACCATTGATTTCTATTGGAATTCTCATGGATCGTAATGTGATCCGGTGGAATATTAAAATTTCTTGTTATAATTCTTTTTTTGCTTAAAGAGAATGTTATTTATCATCTTCATGGTATTTGAGTAAATTAAACGGAATAGAAATAAGAAGTATTGCCGATTGTTTTGATTACCGAATAATTAAATTCATTCATGTTTTACCCTTCAGCAATGGATTGCGCCATGTGGCGTGCTTTTGTTAGTGTGCTAAAATCAACAATTTAAATTATCGATGAGTCCAAAATATCTATTACTTACAGAAAGTAACATTCGAAAAGTTATTTTTGTATGTTATTTTATTCTTTAAAAAATGTAAAAATGTATATAATTTTAAGTAAAATACGATGTTTACATCCGATTCATATACATATAATCAGGCTACTTTACTCTAATGCCCCTATTTACGTATATACCTTTCATTTAGCTTCCCTTGTCTAATCAATATAAATATACTATATATGTACCCCCACTGTTTCTTTAATTTTATTGTCTGTATCATAATATAAAGTATCGAATAGGCTAGCAATATAAAAAATATATACTTTTATTTTCGGCTACACTTTTCGATATCAACAAGTTAAAATAAAGTCTTACATCTTAGATTATTGTCTCTTATGTAAACAAAGCGTCAAGATATGAAGTTAAAAGGAAAAACAGAATGGTCAATGTTTATCTTTTTACCGGCAGTGTGTAGTTTTCGTTGTGCAATAGAATTCTATGTACACTATAAAAATTCATTAACACAATATAATAGCAGAATACAAAATCCTAAGCATCCGTTTTTATTTCGACTAGAAATATAAAAATTGGATATTATATAATAGAATAAATACTTTCTTGACTCAAAGTTATTATGATAGGTAAGACTATGTAGGCTTCAGTAAAGAAACCGTTTACAGATCAAAGAGTAATTGTTCTTTGAAGTTATATAATCATACTCAATAAACATATATAAGCTTATTATTTAACAATTATCATATTTATATATCTTTTTTAACCTCTCATTTCTTTTTTTATTGTCTGTATATGTCGCTTTTCTGTCTTCTTTTTAATACCGATTTAACAACATAGTTCTTATTAGAAATCAATTCCTCTGTATGCTGATACAAAGTTAAAGCCGACTTTACTTAAGATTGCATTTTTAACCCAACTATCTCCAGACTTCATTTCACCAGAGGAGGGCAATATACCAGGAAATGCGTCGTAAAATGTTTTTCTATAAAACTCAACTTCAACCAGTGCTCTGTGTGTCACTTGCGTATGACTGATAAATCCAGTTCAAATATGCAACCATTACTAAGTAGTGAATGACGTACGATATGTACGTCACGGTCATTGATTACTAAAATCAGAGGACATCCGTAGTGTACCTAATGGAGGTTAAGGAGTTAAGAATGGTAATTTGCCTTAATCTATAAATTGTTCTTGATTTAAACATTAAAAGACTTTTTAACAAATTAAACATTCTATCAGTTTAACTATTGCATGTAATTTTCATTTGTATTTCATTTTATTGCGTGTAATACCCTTCAGAAAAGTTAGTCATTTCATTGATACAACGTCTATAGAAATCTCGGATTTTAAATTGGAGGATATACGCGGGTTTCTGATGAACCGAGAAAAAGTTTGAATTGTAATTCTTAAGTATAGATGACTTATTTCGAGTGGAGACAGGATAGTTATCCTCCTGTATATACATAGATAGAGTTTTTCTTATGTTTGTGATTGTATATCACGCTTGTGAGCTGCTCGTTTTAAGAAGAACAAGATCGCTCGCTATTTCTTGATGATTTCGAAGAAAAATGTATTTAAAATGGTATGTTTAAGTTTAAAATAACGTATAACACAAAATAATAAAAAATATTATGCAGAGTATTTATAAACATTTTCAATAATGGATATATCAAACGCTGTATGTGGTGTGAAACGTATCCTATTTTTATCATAAGCTTTATGCTGAAGAGAATGCCAGGTACTCGAAAAATGTAAAGACCTTTCCTTGGAATTCTTATTCGGTCCATAAATAATCTAGAAATAATAAACAAAAATTACGCATTACTTTATGTATTTACGTATTACTAAATTTGTTCTTCACTTTAAATATTTCTATGTGCCTATTTATATATATCTATGTACTTTTTTATATTTATATATTTACATTTTTTCTGCTATGAAATAAAACATTTTTTCATATTTTTTTTCTTTTCAAATGCATTTGATTAATCTAAAATACCGTTTGATGTCTCTAGGCGTAAATTTTTAAGTGACATACTTGAAAGAAATATACTAAATAAATTTTTAAATTTATTTCCAGAAGCGTAATTCCGCTTCATTTTCTAAATTTTACATGAGATGAAAAACCTTGAACCAGCCTCTCCATTTACTGAGAGTGTTAAGTCAGGCGTATAGAATATTTTCAAAAAATGAAGGTTTTTGTTACCGAGAAAGAAAAGAAAAACATTCTCTTTGTATCGAAGTATTGAAAGTTGGAGTAAGTATTCTTCGTTTATAGATTTTACTTCAGATATAAATAATAATTTTCACTTCACGCTGGATTAGAAGTCAGTTTAAAAATATTGAAACAGCATTACTACCTCAAATATATTTTTCTCATTTTTAAAAATATTTTTATGCTCTTTCAATTGTAAAAATCTGGTAAAAATATTTATTCTTTTTAATTTAATAACCTTCAGAATATTTTCGAAAAAGTTATTATAATTGAATATTTAAGACAAACTTTAAAAATATGAGTTGTTTAATAGAATTTAATTATCATTTATTATTTTGATACTTCAGGCGATATTATTAAATGATTTTTAAATGTGTAATTTTATAGTCATTATGTTAGAAATAATATTTTAATTTGTGAAATTTTTATAGAAATTTTTACTCAAATTATATGGCACGAAAATTTTTATAATTCGGTATTTTTATGCATTATTTTATTGTTTTATAATGACACTGAAGTTTCAATTAAATTAAAGACTATTAAAAAACATTGGACACTGTAAAAAAATCTGTAACTCTACAGATGTTAAGTTAGCGAAATCTGTATTCTTACCAAAATAAATCTGAACATTGTACAAGAAAAGATGTACATCTACAAAACTAGTTTTTGTACAGCAGTTTTACAAAAAATCTAATAAAATTACAGAAATCTTACAAAAAAAATCACTGTAACCTCGGTTGCACTTACGTAAAAAGTTCTGGGAATCTCAGTTCTCTAAAATATTCTCCATGTTCTAAAATATTCTCTAAAATATTCTTATTCTCTCTAAAATATCTCTTTTTCGATTTGGAGATTAAATGTGTATTTCTTATGTGAATTTTTGTTGTTGCTGTCACATAAAAAGTTCTATAGGAATCCGAGTTTCTTAGAAAAAAATCAGTAAATTTATATATTTTTTACAGGTATTTGGACAGAATTTAAAATTCTTATTTTAATGAAACATTATATTTTTGAAAAGTTACTTTATTATTAAAAAAAGTAACTTACTTAAACAAGGCAATGTAATTAGTGTCTTCTGATTCGTGTTATAAGTTGCATCAATGAACTATGAAATTCGCTTTTACTGCAAAATTTATAAGTTAAAAGTTACTTTCATAGCAATGTTTTCTTACTTAATATAAATTTAGCATGTTTGTTTGACATATTAACTTTTCAAAAATTTACAATTAAAAAAAAAAAATTTTAAATATCGCAATGTCTTATTAATCGCAGACTTAGAAATCCAAACATTATATCTGGAAACGGTTTCAGCAGCAGATAAAAAAATATCAATGAATGATAAAAATCTATTTAATCTAAAAGTGTTCATAAAATATGCATAAAGTAGAATGAAAATAAAGTAAAAAATAGATGATATCGTTAATGGTTGTAATTGGATTTTAAAAAATACCCAGAACAAGAGTCAAGATTCATTTTGCAATCCAAAGTGCAAAAATTACTTTTTTAATATATAAGGTCATGGTGCCTAAATTAGACGCGATTCCCGACACTTTTGTCGCATTTAGGGCAGAATCGGCATTTGAATACGAGTTTTTACTTCAAAGCAAACTTGTTTAGCAGAAATGGAATCTTAATCTCTAGATTATAACAACTATGTACTGTTGTCTAATTTAGATAATTTTTGTATTTTTTATTTTATTTTATTTTATTTTGTATTTATTTATTTTTATTTTATTTTATTTTTTATTTTTTTTATTATTTTTTATTTTTTATTTTTTTATTTTTTTATTTTTTTGACGTAAGGCAGTCAAAAACAAAACGATACTTCCAAACTCCTAAATGTGAGAATGTGTTTTAAATTCATCTAAAAATATTCCTTTACCGATTCACTGCGGCGAAAAAAATTATAATATAACAGCTTAGAACTATCTGAAATCAAAAGATAATTAAAATGTGTGATTAACACATAGAATACAATTTTTGCACTAATTGTTTTGTACGGAATTAATCCTAATTAACCCTTTCGGGACTCTGGTGCACTTTTAATAGCACATTCCTTTGAATTGACTTTTATTTTCTTTTAACAAATACTTTTGTTTGTGTTTACATGAAGTAATGTTAGTATATATCCATGAATTTACTATATGACACTTTTAACGTTTAGACATTTAGTAAAAACAATATTAGTAATAAATATTTGCTTAATTCTCTTTGCACCGTTTTTTATTCTCTTATTTTAAACATATTATTTCACTCTTTAAATTTAAAATAACGGTTATTTCCCTAAAAGAAGCATGTATAATAAAGCGCAAAAAGCATTAAAAAGTCGTAATATCAGATAAAGCTTGTTGTAATATTATATTTTCTAAGCAATTCGAAAGATTCTTTCTTAGGCCATTGTTATATGGATATGAATTGAATAGTATGAAAAAAAAGATATTCGTTATATTTCAGACAATGGAATGTGGTTAAATACTAATTAATCTGTTTGGATAGCTAGTGTTAATGTTATTATAATAAAACTCATTTTTTCTAAGAATGGAAAAATTAATCTGACCCGAAAGAGTTAAATTTTATTTATTGAAATATTACTAACGATCTTACTAGATCTACAAACGAGTAGTCTAATAATGAGAGATTAACTCTATAAAATACTATTTAGACACTACTGTTTTTTTACAATTCTTTTAATTCTAATGCAGTTTCATCCATTCATATATTTTTGTCAATAGTATGAGAATTCCAAACGAAACAAAATTTCAAAACTAACTATAATTAAACTGAAAATTACATGATAAACTGTGAATATTGAAAAAAAAAAAACAGCGATGCGTGAGATCACTAACAGCACTTAGAGTTTAATTTTGTTGACAATATAGTGATAATAACATACAATTTCTTCAATCATGTATACAATTTAAATGGAAATCTAACAGACATATTGATTTTTATCAAAAATATTATTTTGTTAATTAAAAATACAAATTCGTTAAAGCATGTCATCAATAATAACGCCATTGTAAATTATTTTCCGTACGTATTAACAGTTGCGTAGATTTCACGGGATCATGCAGTATTTAAAAATTCGCACACCGTATTCGCATTTATAACGGTGTTAAGAAGTTTACTTATTACATACACTCATGAGATAAAACATTATAACAACCAACCTAATAACATGTTGGTCTACCTTTGACCCCCAAAAGAGCTGTAAACCGCCTTGACATAGATGCAACAATTTCTTGATAGATGACTTGAGATAAATTGTATTCGTTGTTCAAGCAGCGGTCATGCACATCCGGGATATTCCAAAATGGTTGTTTATGACCTCTGTGCTATAGTTAAATGACATTTAAAATGTGCTCTGTCAGATTAAGATCCGTCGATCTAGGCGACCAGAAGGTTAACTGGAATTCAGTTTTATGTTCCTGGAACCAATCGAGTACATTTCAAGTCATGTGACATGGAGCGTTTTTTTTCCACTAAGACTCCATTTCCATTTATCATGAAACAAACAATGTAATGATGATTGCGCAGTGATGTTCAGATAGTTCATGGCATTCATAGTCTGTTCTACACCAACTGTAAGTCCCAGAAACGCACATGAGAACTTTCTACAAAGCAAAATATTTCCATAACTGGCCTGTTTATGACCTGTTATATAAGGAGGAGTAACAGTGCACATAGAAGAAGGCATACGCAATCACGGGTATTATTCCACATTGATCTCTTTCCAACAAAAAAATCCAACTGTGAAAATTTTGTAACATATATCTATCTTCCAAATATCTATTCTGTTATCTCTATTACAATCTTGGAGCAAGAATATCAAGAAATTTTTTTGTCCTTTTATAAGTTTCATAATCACAATCACTCTTTCCCATGTTTTCGTGACTTCCTTTCTTTCAAACATTGCTTAGATGATCTTCAACTATAGTACTCTAATCTTTATTTTTTGAATTCCACGTAGGCTATTCAGTTTTATCCCACAAGAGTGAGGGTTGAAATGCAATTCAGAAAATTGCACTTTAGATTACTAGCAACAATTTCTTTGGGGAAAATAAATATTTATTATATATACTTACGTTCAAAATTAAGAGAATTTTCTGATCTCGCCGGTGATCTCCAGAACTACTGGACAGGTTTTAATGAAATTAGGCATATACATAGTTTGATATAATGCAACAAAAGGAAAAATTCTGCACTTATAACGAGCACATATGATCGTATGTAAGAATCATTAGCATCAGAAGGTACAAAACAGAGTTTACAATATTGACCAAAAAAGTAAGTTAGTATGGTCTACTCTTACAATTATAGAGTTCTCACAACGTGATCAAAATCACAACTCGAAATCAAAACGTGTGGGTCCATGTGACAATCATTCTCACTCCATCAGGAACGCGGTTTTCTGACTCTGGGTGGTTCTCGGAGAAGAGTAGTGAGCTCCAATTTTCTTCCCCCAGAGCGTCCCCGACTTACTCTATATGGTTTAGGTCTGACGATCTGCTGGAGTATTCATCCACCGAATATCTTCACTTTCAGCGATTCATTGACCATATGAGCTATATCGGGGCATGCCTTGAAGGCCATTAAAATAAAATACAACCCAACTACATCTCAAAAAAGTCGAACAGAAGGTAACAGGGTATTATCCCTAAACCTCACATCAGTCATAGAGCCTTTGAAAAACACAGGGAAGGGTTTGTACAAAGGAAACATCCGCTGCCAAAATGGTTGCTCTTTTGAGAAATTAGAAGTCATGGGGCAATCACCTGGATGTCTCCAGATGAACGTGCGTCACTAATTTGTATTTAGGATGAACAAATACTCATCTGTGAAAAGAATAGTCCACCTTTGATCCGGTATTTGAAGTCGGTGATTCTTGCACCATGCAAAAGGGTGTAGAAATGAGCGGTTCGGAAGAATCAAGTCTTATTGCAAACAGTCCTTTATCCTGTAATCTTCTGAAAACAAATGTTTCAATAACATTTCAAACTCAATTCTCTGAGATCGCAGAAATGTTACCGCATAATTTTCCCCTTTCGTTCATTACTTTTCATGAAGTTCAACAAAATATGCAAATTCTTTTACTTTTGTACATGAAAGTATATTACACACAAAGAAGTCTCAATCAGCTTTAATTTCTTTATACTTAATAATTTTGAAATCTAGACGACATTGAAATATATATGGTAATATAATTTAGGATCCATATTATTACATTGCCTGCTATAAATTAAATAAACCCAAGTTCTCCAAAATAAAGTTCTTTCTCTATGCTAGAAGAAATCAATTTTAATGAAAACGTTAGAGACCTTTACAATACCATCTTTAATTAAGACAGCGGACTTGAAGAATAATATAGTAGTGTAGATGGTGCCTTAATCCTCGTATCAAGAAAAAAGGGCCTCCTCTTTGCAGGCAGGCTGACAGAGAAAGAATGATACAACAAACTACAGCCGCAAATTCTTCTTTTAATTTTGTTAGCATCATAAGTTTGGCGTAAGAACACGGATCATTAGAATTCCTATAATGTGTATTGATACTAATTCCGATCATAATAAGAGTCTTCATAATTTGGACTCATTAAACATCAGCCAAATAGATACATTGTTCAAAAATTTTAATAACCCCATGCTAAGAAATATGTAGACAAAATTAGCAAAGAAACATCTTTCGCTATGACTCAAAGTAAAATAAATGTATAAAGAAAACATGTAACGACTTTTAAAGAGAAATGTTAATTGAGAAGCTGGGATATTTCTCTTATCATTTCTTAATGGGACTTCACTGACTGAATTCAAGTTATCTGCATGGAAGCATTTAAGGCTACAGTGGACTCTCAAAACTAATTTTATTAATTTTCAATGATTTTCTTTAAAAATTTCTGGGAATAATCATAATATATATATCTCTTATTTCACAATTTTGTTTAAAAATATATTCAATAGTTTTTGAGATACAGATTTTTCTTTTTTTAAATTAACAAAAAATGGCAATATTTCAAAATGCTCCATACGAAATTCTTTATGCCCAATTTTTCTGATTTTTTGTTTAAAATGCTCTCTATGTATGTGTTAACAAATGTTACTAAGCATTTTTAGCATATTACTTGTAAAATATTTAAAAAATGATTTTAACTTAATTCTTTTGTATTTTCCATTAAAAAATCATTAAAAATTTCATATAACTGAAATTTTAAAAAATTACATGCATCTAAAAAAATTATTTCTTGTAACATTTGTTAACACATACATAAAGAGCATTTCAAACAAAAAATAAGAAAAATTGGGCATAAAGAATTTCGCATGGAACATTCTGAAATCATGAAAACGACGAAAATATTCATTTTGACTACAGTGGTTATAATTGCTTAATATTTTCCTACTGACACATTTTAACACTAGAACCGCGGGGAAATTCATTCAAGTTTTATAGAAATATTTCTCACCGGAATTTTCATTTAAAAGTAAGTTTTTCATTGAAAATATTTTTTCTCAGTATATATTCAGCCTATTTTATTGAGAGTTTTCTGGTTCGGATCGACAGTTCTCAATATGATACGGGTCAAAATGACCCGTCGCCGCGGTTCTAGTGTTAAGCTATTAAGAGCCCACAATAGTCACAGGAAAAGTACACAAAAAGACCCGGATGACCATGTAAAGTCTATGGGAGCGTTCTTTTCTAATATCTCGATCAAATTTTTATATTTTGACATGATTTTTTTTGCATAAAATAGTTCAGGACGATCCACAACCGGGCTAGTTTTTACTTTTTCGATTTTGGTTATATATTTTTTATATTATGATAGTTTCAGTTTCAGAACCGGTTTAAACCGGTTTTGAAAATTAAAGTAATTTTTTTAAAAAAATCTAAAACCAAAATCGAAAAAGTAAAAACTAGCCCGGTTGTAGATCGTCCTGAACTATTTTATGCAAAAAAAATCATGTCAAAATATTAAAATTTGAACGAGATATTAGAAAAGAACGCTCCCATAGACTTTACATGGTCATCCGGGTCTTTTTGTGTACTTTTCCTGTGACTATTGTGGGCTCTTAAGGGATATACTATCATTTCTAGCTTATATGTAAGTGTTTTATGTTTTTACGGTAAATTCACATAAAATATGTGGCTTCGACAGTAATTCATGCAAAGGACGTGAAGTATCTGAATTTTAAAAAATCTTCTCAAAAGTAACATTTTGTATTTTCTAATGAAATTTTATCAAATTTTACTAGAAATATTCATGGTATAAATACCTCATAGTGTACAATTTTTTTAAATATATTAAATATTTTTAATATTTTAAATACATTAATATTTTTTAATTTACGGAAAAAGATTGGGGACAAAAAGCAATTCCTCTAAATACATTGTAAACAAACGCTTAAAGAAACAGTGAAAAGTTACAGTTAAAATATTGTTTTGCGAAATCACAAAATTAATAATTTCAGTGCAAAATAATAACATTTTTTATGGTAAAACTAAAAACTAGGTTGAATTTTAAGGATGTGAATCGACAAAAAAGTAAACAAAGGGGCGTGGCACAATCAGCTGATTGGACAAAAATGCCTCTAACTCCAGTAAAAATAGTCGAAATTGACAAATTCTTTTTGTGTTCAATAGCAGGGAGCTCATATAATGTTGTTATGCTAAAAATGAAAATTCTACAATTTGATGATTTTTTGCGATTTTGAAAGTCCACTGTAGCCTTAACCGCAAAAATGCATAGTTAAATCTATTATATTTTTATAAAAGGAAAAATCGGGTTTACGTGGAATTCGGTACACTTTTAATCAATAAATGATAGAAAGTGTTATTTAGAAATGTAAAATTATATGTTTTTTCTAAGTAACACACATAATATATTTTTAACAGGGAGATTACACAATTGTCAGTATCGATAGGCCATAATACGTGATACTTGTGCTTTCTTACAACTACGTACACCAATCATTATTTGCTACAGTTTTTCTCAAATTCAGAAAAACTGAGATACGTAATTTTCAGCCAACTATACGGTTTTGACCTACTTTGTAATATGTGAAATACAAATTATTTCGATTTTGAATTAAATTTTAATTCAAATTTTAGTTTTAATCACGCTATTTGACATTGTACTATTATTTTAATGATATATTATCAATTTCAAAAGTACTATGAGCTACGAAGTATTATCATGATATGATGACGTCCCACATAAAATAATCTAAATCTGTTATAATTTTTGATTAAATAATTTTATTTGTCTTAACATAAGTAATGATAGTCTCGGTTCGGTTTTATTGTAGGAAATCTTGTCTTTCTCACTTAATAAGTAAGTATCGAAGCTGGCTTTTTTTTCATAATTTCTTATGATATAGATTAGGGTAGTGTCCTCGATAATTTTTAAGAGCAACCTGAAATTTTAGGAACTTCTAAAATGTTACATTATCCATTACCCAGGTTATTTAAATCTAACTTACTTTCATACTAAATATTATACCATTAACTTCGTTGGTGAATTCTTTATGGTCCGTTACTAAAATATTTAAAAGGAACCTATTAAACGTGTTCCTTTTAAATATTTTACTGTATTTTTTATTCTAAAACAGTAATATTCAAAAATGTTTCTAAGTTATTCTGGAAATCTCTGGAAAAATAAATCGTATGACATAAAAAAAGTAAAATCCGGAAAGGTGCTTGAAAATGTGAACTTATCTCTTGGTCTCTGACACACAATTATCGGGTTCTTTATACATATTCATTTAAAAATTTATGAATAGGTCTAAGCTGTTATACCGTCTGCATTTATTTTAGTACATTTTTTTTGTATGTTAAATTTGCGTATGTGCCTAAGTTTTATACATATGTATATTATATTGACATTTTTTAACACACTATCTCAGAAAACTCTTTGAAAAAATATTTCAAGCGAATGAAAGATCAAAACATTAAACACATCCAATTTGTATTACATTTTATGGCGTTAAATGTAAGTTTAAATTTGAATTTCTTAAAACATAGCTGACAATACTTATATTTCCTTTAAAAAATTATTTTTGAAAATTTATTTAGATAGTTGAATAGCATAAATCTTATTTTTTTCTTCAGCTAACATTTGAGTATTATAAGAATAAAAATATCATATTTTACACATTAGATGTTTTTTCTTATTTTTGCGGAATTTATTTTACCTATATTCCATCATTATAATAAAAATATAACGAAATATTGCACATTTTAAGATTAATTTCTTTTTCAATATGCTGAATTGAGAAAAAACAACAACACTGAATTGAAAGAAAAAATATACATGCAACCAGAAAAAATTGACACACGACCATGAAATTTAGCATGTGAATATTGTTTGGTAGATGAACAAATGGTTACAAATTCAGAATAAAAACGCCATGTTATTGACAAAATACAGGAAAAATAATGTCATTTCAGTAGGTCATAAAGCCACCCCTGGCAGTTGTGTACAAGCATATATTCGGTGGAGCATGGAGCCTATTATTTGACAAATTATATGTGTTTCTGATTTCTGCGGCAGTTATTTTACCTATATACCACCATTGCAATAAAAATATAACGGAATTTTACAAATTTTAAGCATAATTTCTTCTTCAATATTCGGAATTGAAAAAACACTGAATTGAAAGAAAATATTTGTATGCACTCAGAAAAAATTGACACACATGTCACATGTTGACATGTTACCGATGTCTTTCTGTGGTCGATACTGCCATACGTGTAGCAATAGATCAACTACTCTAGGATATATTCGGGCAGCTGAAGTCGTCATGTCCCAAATATGCTATGCTGGAGGAAAATCTGGCGATAAGCCATGCCATGGAAGTACATTATATTCTTATAGATGTTGTTATGATGTCGCACTGAATTTGCTGAGTGTAGTCTTGCTGATTAATCATACCTGTACGACATTATAGTACAGGCAGTATCAACGGACGTAAAATGTCGACAGCTTAGTTGCGAGGCAATGGTATCAGGCAGCACAAATAAAAGTATAGACTGTCGCAACTTATCGTTTCTCAGATTATCACACAAGATGCTATGGCTTTTTCCGCTCAGAAACAAATCATTGTACTAATTATCTCGCTTTCTTTCCGCTCGTATGCAAGTGTCATCAGCACGGAGAGAAAAACGGGATTCGTAGCTTAAAAATATACTTCCTAAATCGAAAACTGTTCAGCTTATCTGATATCAACAACGATCCAGGTGGCACTGCCTATGTAAAAGGGTTAATGGGAATGGCTTTAATGGATGTGGAAACCTGAACTCAAAGTCAGCAAGTTGTCCACAGATAGTGTGCCATGAAACTACCTGATCCATATACACTAAGCAATTGTATCTAATAGATGATAGCGACACTGTTGTAGAAAACATATCTAAACTCCTAACTGTTCGTTACTCTCGTACATTTGGGGCCCAATGATGTCCTGACCTACTGCGCTTGTTCTGATCCACTTCTGCCATTAGTACTTAACTGTCATATTGTTTTGGTGAACATGTTGGCTTATACAGTGGCGATCAAAAGTTTCCGGCCAGCAAAAAATTTTCAGTTAATTTGTAAGTATACCCATATGAAAAGGAATCTCAAAATGATACTTATACATTTTATTGAAATAATAGTTAGGAATTTACTTATAGAAGAATGTGTAAATATCAATAAATTTAATTGACAAAATTAAGTATAAAGAAAAACGCATGTTCTCAAAAGTTTCCGGCCACCTTTGAAAAAAGCCACAAGTTTGAAAAAAGTGGCATTATAATTAAAAATTACAGTGATCAACAGCCTTTACAATTAGTATTATATCGTATTACTATTTTAATAGCTTTAATAAAAAATACTGTGCCGCAGCAACGTGACATTCATGCAATCAACGGTTAAAGATCGTCTATTTTACGTTTTTTTCCACCATTCTTGCAATTTTGACGAAATTTCGGCTGAGTTGGAATATTTATAGTTCCACAGACTTTTGCCAACTTCTTTCCAAAGATTTTCTGTTGGATTCATGTTGGGCGTTTGGGCTGACCATTTCAGAAACGAAATTTTTCGTGCGAAATCCATTGCTTATCGAGGCTTGCATACATTATTTATGTCGTTATCATGTTTAGAAAAATAGTTGCGACCACATTTTTTTTCTCTAATAAGGCAAAAAGTGGACTTGCAATATATCCTGATACATTGAATCATTCACCTGGCTGTGAATTTCAAAAAACGGACCGACACTTTTTCAAGACAATACTCCCCACGGTATAACGTGTCCTCCGCCATGCTTCATTGTAGGAATAACATAGGTCGAATCATATCTTTTGATGTTAGGTCATCGGACGTAGTGTCTGCCATCACTCCCAAAAATGTTTCAAATTCTATTGATTCAAAAATATTACTTTTGTCCAGTTTTCAATATACCAGACTTTGTGTTTTTTGGAAAACGTCAGTCGGTGCGTTAATATATTTTTTTAAATACGAAAAATTTTTGAACACCGACACTTCCATAAAGTTATGTATCCCGTCAGCATCATGACACGGTAGACCAACTTAATTCAGCAATATTTTCATTCCATAAATCGCAGTATAATGCAACGGAATTTTCATGCGGATTATCAATTCTTTTTCTCCTGTTTATTCTGTCCACAGGAATAGTAATTTTTCGGGGTGTCTCCCGGACCTCTGAAAGTCCTGAAGGCCATGGCCATCTTTATATAATTTTTAAATATCGTTTACAGTCGATTTTACCGATCGATAACTTTGCCGCAATATCTCGAAAAAATTGGTCATTTAGCGACAAACTAATCACTCATTTATGAACAATAATCGTTGAACTTTCCAATTTTGAATGCAAACTATGCTATACACGTTGATTCATTCATAAACACAAACAAAAAACACACTACCGATAGAAATAAAACTGAAGAATGATAAGTGGCCGGAAACTTTTGCACACGCGAACTTCAAATTCTATCCCTTTGCATGAAGCATCTTCAGTATTTAATCAAAATGATCACGTGGTCATAGGTCATTCACATATTCCTAACTTTTGAAGCAATTGTGCTTCTTCTTTGCTGAAATCTTATTGTAAATAAATCGAAGAAACTAACTGGCCGGAAACTTTTGACCGCCACTGTACGTATGTTGTACCAAACGGTTCTCTGAAGATTATTCTGATAAAAGTAGCTCCTACAGAAAAATGAAATTAAAAATTCTTCGAAAGCGGCCAAATAAAGCTGTTAACCTGGGTTTATCTTTAATTACATTCCCTTTTTGTTCTTGAAGTGAGCACTTAACTTCTAAATCTATACTAATAAAAATTTCAAACATTTGCTGCATCGTCTCTCCGCCGTTTTTATAGAATATCTCTATTTTGACCAGTGAAAATGCTCCATAAAACAGCAAAGTAATAGTTTTGAATAAAAACAATAGAGTGACGATGCAGCAAAAATTTGAAATTTTTTAAAGTGTACCTGCGCCTGTAAGCCAAGTCGACAAGTATTTTTAAAATTTCAACATTTTATAATTTTTATTTAAATAGGCAGCTATTTCTTTTTTTATTAGTTTTTTTTTTATTTATTTATTCTTTTTTTTTTTTTTTTTTTTGGAACAATGAAATGCAGTGAGTTTGCCATTTGAACCATGTTTTAAAAAGTATACAAAATTATTGAAAATGTAAAATGTCCTCTTAAAACCAAAATATGGAAAAATACATTTCAGTATTCGAAAATAAGCGACTGAACAATTTCGATTAAACGGGTGAAATAAGAAAACAAATATTAGTTTGGAGTTCATGATAGGATCTCATTTTTTTTTTTTTTTTTTTTTTTTTTTTTTTTTGAAAAATATTTTCAATATTTGGAAATCACTGTTGTCAGTGTTTTTCAATATTACGTCGAATAGAAATATTTCTTGCGAATCGCTAGATTGTTATTTACAAAGAGACTTTAATTATCATCTTCATTCATGTATGACACACAGAAGACAATACTAAATTGGTATTTTTCATGCCTTACAAAAATATCTAGGAACAAAAGTGTTGCTACTTTTTTAAAATTCAGAATTCTTGATTGGCACTACTTTTTTGAAAAGGGAAAATTCGTCTTATTTTCACATTTATAAACATGGCATTAAATATGGCGGATTTTGTAATTTCCAAAAAGTGGTAGCGACCAAAATTTTTGAATTTTAAAAAAGTAGCCTATTGACAACACTGATGAAAAATACGATGGATATTTCTTTCTTAAAATTTTTCCTGTTGTATTAATGTTGTTAAAATTGTTGTTTTAGAATTATTAGGAAAGGTGAACCTCAAATTCGTTCTGTGTTTAATGAGAAAAATGCGTACATAGATACACAAAGGTCGAAAGTGATATCTGCTTTCCCTTAAATTCCCCTATTCTGCTTCCCTTACTGATATCCCTTAAAATAAAAAAAATGTATTTGAAAATTCACCAGAGGTTTTACTCTGTATTAATATAAATTAATTTCTTATAGCTATACATTTTTGAACAGGATAAAACGGTAAGAAAAATATACGTTTCTGCAATAACTGAAAAATAAGTAATTCTAAGTACTTCAAGGGCCTTGCTATTTCCCAAGCTTTTTAATTCGATTTTTAAAATTCATGCTTCTACCGAAAATCATCGAAATAGCTAATATGTTTAAAAAGAACAGAAATAACATTTTTTCAGATGTCACGTTTAATAAACTTCAATAGTTTATATCGAATGGTTTTAGCAGATATTAATTCATATCTAAATAATAAAGATTTCATCTTCACAAATTTTCAATAAATAAATAAAATAATGATCCAGTTTATAATGTAAATATTCGATATCAAAATAGTGCAAATATGATTAAAAAAATAAAATTTAAGTACTAGAGCGACGTAAAATAAAAATTCACGACAATGGAATAGCAAAGGGAATATTAGTATCACATTTTTTTCAGCTCTAAAAGTTCAAATTTCTACTGAAAATCATCAAAAGTAACATTTTTCCAGATATCTCGTTTCATAAACTTCGATAGTTCCATTAAATACATTATTTAAGATCTAAAAAATGATAATATCGTCCTCATCAAATATGAATAGAACAATTTTCAACAATTTGTATTTATTATTTAAATATCTATAAAGCCGACTTTTAGCCATTTTTCTAAAATTACTGATCTGTTGCTTAAAAGAACCACCATTAATTTGTGTTACTTTTATTGATTGCCATTATAAGCATATTTTAAGATAGTTCTAAAAAACCTCTTTAACTTTTTGACAATTTATTCCACTTTTTTTTCTATCATTTGATGCAATGTATATATATATATATTAAGAAAATAATATTTACTTAAAGACATAAAATATTTTATGTCTTGTATAATGAAATACACTGTATGGGGGATTTAAATACCATACAATGAATGATGGTAATATTGAAGCAAGAGCATCCTTTAAATAAAATAAGTCAAGTGTAAAATTATATCAATATAAGGCACGTGATTAACGAATACAATGTTTATCACATTGTGTTATTAAATAAGGCAAACCCCACTGAAAAAAAAATTTTTTTCTTTATACAGCGAGAGGATTTATCAAAATAATAACACTTGTGAGTTCCCCGTATTTTCGAAAAGCAGTAATCTATATTTTGAAAAATCACACACAATTTGGTTGCAGAGATTTAAAGAAGTTTTTTTGAAAATAAAGTTTGACCATGAATGTTTACTTGAGAATTATTATCATGCGAACAGTTCACTATACAATTAGTTACCGGGACCAGAATACTGAATAATACGCTGTCAAAGTACGTATAATAATGTTCAATTGTGTTCAGTATAGTTTTCCATAATTTTGTTCAACAGTGTTTAATCATTAAAAATAAAGTTATAAATAAAAATAAATTTAGTGATATTTAGTTAAAAAATCATAATAAAAATCTATTTGAACTAAATCTCAAAATAAGTTCTACATATGAAAATGTAGTCGTAAAATTTTTCTAAAAATACACGTAATTTTTTTTTTTTTTTTTTTTGTTTCAGAAGTGCGTCTTTAAATCTCAGAAATATATATATATTTTCAACCATTAATTGTAAAACAATATATAAACCATTGAATTTAATACAAAATTACCACATTGAAACATGGAAAAAATAAATATATCAAGACTTTGAATTAAACATATAAAATAATTATTATACCATTAAACAATGGGAAGAGTCCGATATACTGGGCTAGGCGGAGAAACTTGGCGAAAAAATTTGCGCCAAAATGCCGTTTTGGCGACATGAAAAAATTTCCAAGATGGCGGAAAAACATCGTTTCTAAATCTAATTGTCATTTATAAATCAATGATTTTGCACCATTTTATAAAAACAGAAAATTATGTAAAATCACTAATTTATAAATAACAAAGATTTAAACCGATGTTTTCCGGCATCTTGAAAAATTTTCCTCGATGCAATAAAACAAATTTTAGCATTTTAAATAAATAAACATTTTTATTCATAGGGGGGCTCTGCCTCCCTGAACCGCCCGATTTAATAATGATACAATAAATTTAAATAATGATACAATAAATTTAAATAATGATACAATAATATAGAAAAAACTTCCCTAAGCTGGTAGTAGAATGTTAAAAATCTCGCTCACAACTGCCAAAAAATTAATATAAAAATATTTGAAAAAAGGAGGGATATATATAAAAATACCAATAAATACGACGGCGATTCAGAAAAAAGTGAAGTTTTATACAAAAAATAAATAAATATACATAAAAAAAATATCTAGCTCGTGTCGGCGATAAAAAATACAAATTATAAATATTTACTCGACAAAAGCAAGCAAACAGTTAATATGCATGGTAGCCGTTGTTAAAAAAATATCTAGATTTTGCCTTTTAAAAAAATTACAAATATTTACAGAAAAAGACGCACAATCAGTTAATATTTACAGCAGCTGCTGTTAAATGATCTACCTTGCATCGGCGATAAGAAAGAAGAGCTATATATTATGTCAACATTTAACCACTTCTGTGACATTTTAGAAATTTTTTAAACGAACGATTTTCATTTTCTACAGTATAAATGCTGTTCACTTTATCGTTTTTAGTACAAATTTGCCTTTCGTTGCCAAAATTGACTGCTGAACCTTACGTGTCTAAAATGGTACCATGAAAAGAAAATCGAAATTTTAGGCAATAAAGTTTGCATTTTAAACAGCTAGTGCAAATTCTGATAAAAGATAAAAAGAAATGAAATAAAAAGAATATTGCTCAATTAAACTGGCATTGAGCTCACAGGCTACGCATACTAATTGTACATTACAGCCTTATAATATCAAGGGTTAATTCCGTTCGAAAAACAAATTAAGGAGGAGAAACAGCCGCCGCATTTCCCCTTTTTATACTTAATAATTAAACCCCATAAACTAATCAGAGATATGTTTTATCATATAAAATATCTATATCCAAAATTCAGAGCAAAACGGAAAAATCTTAATAAAAACCCATTTATATAATTTAAGAGAAGTTATCCCCCTCTTTTACACTTAACCATTAAACTACCAAAACTATTCAAAGATTCGCCTTATCAGAAAGAATCTATAGCCAAAATTAAAAGCAAATCGGACAATTCTGCATAAAAACCAATTTATCAAAATTAAGGGGTGGGGTGGGGGGGTAATCTCAAGTACCTCTTAAACAAGAACTTAACAAAAGAACCGCACAGTTAATTAGGGAAGAATCTTATCACTTTGAACCTATATCCAAAAATTGAAGCAAATCGGTTAATTCTCGAAGAAACAGCATTTAAATATATTAACAGAGTAATCCCACCGATCCCCCAATTATACTTATCCAATGAATTCCCAAAACCAATCAAGGAAGCGTCTTATCAAAATGAACATATATCCAAAATTTGAAGCAAATTGGTAAATTCTGTGAGAAAACCCCTTAGCCTTAATAAAGGGGTTTTACTTCCCATTTCCCTCCCCTCTTAGACATATCCAATCAACACGCAAAACAAGTCATGGCGCTGCACTCATCGGAGTGATCCTGCGCCTAAAATTTGAATGAAATCTGATAAATTCTGCATGGAAAACATATTTATATAAACCAAAGGGGAGCATTAACCCCCGTTCCCCCTCTTTATACTTATCCAATGAACACCTAATGCTAATCATGGAGGCGCCTCATTATACTGTTCCTTTTCTAAATTTTGAACGAAAATTGCTAATTCTGCATGAAAAACCCATTTATATAAATTAGAGGGAGCATTAGCCCCCCGTTCCCCCTTTCTAAACTTATCCAATGACCACCTAATACCAATTTAGGAGGTGCCTCATCAAAATGATCCTACATCTAAATTTTGTACGAAAACTGATAAATCTGCATGAAAAACCCATTTATATCAATTAAGGGGAGGAGCATGAGCCTCCCCGTCGCCCCTCTTATGTATATCGAATGAACTCCAAAAACTAATCAGGGAAGCGCCTTATCAGAATATACCTATATACAAAATTTCAAGTGGATCGCGTATTTTTATCATCAGTTATCGCGTTACGCACAAACGAACGAACGAACGTACATACATACAGAACGGGCGGCACATAAGTTCTCAGGCGTTGATAGCCTGTGGCTAAAAAAAAAAGAAATAGCTATTTCAACTAAATCTCAATTTCGTATAAAAAAATTGATCTAAATGCTCATTTATAAATTTAAATCTAATATTTATACACAGAGAACACAACTAAGTAGCTAAATAAATAATATAAGAATCAACAAATAAAATGTCTAAATTCTCTTTTGCTATAACTTTTTAAAAAATCAAATAACAGAAGATGTTAGCAGATTATTTGATACACATATGTACAAAATAAAAATTCAAGAAATCCTTAGGCAGATATCGTATAAATGGTTTCTACATGGCACAGTTTTATATTTCTTATATTGTTTCTTTTTATAGGCGAAAGCTATCTTATACCAATATCAATAGTAAAGTTAACTTTATAGAAAATCTGAAATTTTTCTAATTTGTTTCTATGAATTGAAACCAAAGGAAGTAATACTTTTATGCAGAAACTTCGACATTAACTAGAAGAATGTTACAAAAAGGATTTTTTCCCGAAAATAAATGTATCAGAACCAATATATATAGATATATTATGTGTTAGCTTATAGAATAAATGTTAACAACAAAATAATATAATTTTTTATATTATTTTTATTTGCTGAAAATATATGAAATGTGGTCAAGAGAGACGATTATCAGATGCTCTAAAGTATGAGGCGAATTGACAATGAAAAATTGTACCAATTTTAAAGCAGCAAAATTATTTTCACACAGAATTTGTAGGATTCATGATTATTTACTCTGATTCCGAAATCTCACTTGTTAAAGAATGAAAGGATCTATCTGCCGGAAGAAAATGAAATTATCCATGACCAATGTCCGCCCCATGCGCTCACGCAGAACCGCAAATATCCTCTCGGATGAAAGTATATGAATTTAACACTGTAAATGAAATACTCCGTATAAATAAGGAACTCAAAGAAAGTAAATACAAATTCCCACAAATAAAACAAAATGTATTGCATAATCATTAAAAAGGTATTTTTTAGTTTCTATAGACCGTAACTGTATAAAATTCTACACTGTAAAAATATTCTGTAGAGGTACTAAACTTTTTCTAGGAAACTAGGATTCCTAGAACTTTTCCTGTAACGGTAACAGCAAAAATTCTAGTTTTAGAATCAGTTACATGGATTTTTCCTGTTATCGTTACATGAAAAGTTCTTGGAATCCCAGTTTCCTAGAAAATGTTTAGTACCTTTACCGCATTTTTTTTACAGTGTACTTGCTCTTAGAAAACATGTGCAAAAGAAATTTACCAAAAAATATACTTTTAAAATATAGTGGTGCGAATAGAATATAAATTTAGAATAATGTACATAAATCTTGGGCGGCTACTTTCGGACAGTTTTGCCAGTGGGCTACTTTTTAAAAATTCAGATTTCTTGATTGGAAATTATATATGAAATTTGAAATTATATTGGAAATGATATTTTAAATGTAGTAAAAAGTAAAAGTAAATGTTTTTTGACGCTATTTTTGTAAGTATTTATTAAAGAAATTTCTAATAAATAATGCTTGGATGTCAGTGTCTTTGTTGTAAAACCTGGCGAAAAATCTTTTGTATCTGTTCTAACAAGGAAGTTATATCGATACTTTGATGTTCGAAAAATTGCGATCAATAGAGTGGTTCTAAGCAGTGCTCTAAAAGAAGATAGAATGTATTTCGTAATCTCCACTCTCGAAATACTTCTATTTCTTCTCCTGATGTAACAATAAGAGATTATGCTTTAACGATTACTGCAGACGAGACCAAAAATGAGAAATCTAATATACATTTATCAATACCTCATTGTAAGTTCTCTAACATTTGTTGTATAACATGTAAAGGTAAGAACTGCTTCGTTATTACGGCAAAAGCTATTGAAATTCAAGCCTTTATAAAAACTAGAATCTATATTTCGTCGGGAAAACGATGCTGTAAAACTCATATTTCTTGATCGGTCTTCAGTAAATTGGCTCTGCAATATTTATCCTCTGTAAGTGAGAATACATCGATGTATGAAATATATACTGAAAGTATTTAAAACAATATCAGAAATTTACAAATCAGAAGGCGTCGATTTTGATACTCCTGGACACTTTTCCAAAATCGATTATTATACTCTCATGGGTATATCTATGCATCATTTTATCTATATAGTTAATCTAGTAAAGTTCAAAATAAGTTCCTCAAGATAGAGGCCATCTCGTACTTGCTTTGCAGTGTTGCTTGTAAAACTTAGAACTAGAGTTGCAAAAAGTCGGTTTATTCCCGGGTTTATTTCCAATAGACCAGGTTTATTCCCAAAAAACCGAATTATTCCAAAAAACCCGGGTTTTTTCCAGGTTTATTCCTAAAAACCCGGTTTATTCCCGGGTTTAAACCGGGTTTTTTCTAACCTTTGCAACGCTACTTAGAACTGTCTAATGATGTTCTAACCACATTATTTAATATAAGAAAAATAATAAAATTTTCTGTAAAATGTGCAAAAAAGACATTGATTAAGAACTTTGTCCCACAACACCTTGGAATGGAACACATCAGCAGAACACAGGATATCGAAAAATATATGAGGCCTTTAGAAGAAAGATTATTTATTCCGGATGACGACAATGATACTGTGATGTTTATTTTCGACAGAAGATATATTTATATCCAGAAGAGTGCGAACTAATCCATTCAGAAAAATTCATACTGGTTATACAAAGAAAGACCTTACGTTAAGAGTACGGTATTCGTCAGTACTTCAAATTATATTTTGGATATCTTCGGCCCTTATTTCGCGGATTCAAAGAACAATCATGCTAACTTACTTACACATGTATTAAAAAAATATCCACATAATAGCAGAGAGTTGCTGAAGCTAAATGATGTTGGGAGAATTGATAGATTTTTACGGGATTATTTGGAACTGCTGCAAGAAATGAATATCGAAAATGACACGCCAAGATTCCCAAATAAGTCGCAACAGAGTTTTCAACAGATACTAAGCGACACCTTTCGTGACCAAAGTTTGATTGTTCGACACAAAAGTGTTAAAAACTATATTCATAATACCTGGAATAAAAAAACAATGAAGCAACATCATATAATGGCACTTTCAATGTAAAGTACGCGCAAGTGTCTTAGAGAATTAGACGCATGTTGCTTCCGTATTACGTTTTCTGGCTTACTTGTGCCATATCTCAAACAAATTAAAAAAACAAGTATTGAATATGCTCATATGCTATAACATAGGGCCGCTAAATGTTCCATTAGGGATTCTGGTGAAGCAGCCAAGGAGGAAAATAATCTGAAACATATTGTCAAAAGTTTCTGAAACTGAATGTTTATATTTTCTGTTATTGATTACTTCCGATATTTCATATATTGAAATAAATGTATTAATGAGGGCAATTCATCATAATTTTGCATTTAGAGTTGTATTCACTGTTGAATTTTTGGATTAAAACAAATGACAATGGTGTTTATGCCCATTAATATACATCAATTTTTCCTTAAATAGATATTTTATTTTCCCATCAATTATTAAACTTTCATCCAAGATATTATTATTTTCTTATTTGTTATGAGGTATACTAATGACAAAAATGTATGTCACATCTAGGTGCTGATGGGCAAAAAATGGCCCTTATTAGCCCACCTCTTTTTAATTATTGTTATGCAAACTTTACACTGTAAAAAAAAATTCTGTAAAGTTACTAAGAATTTTCTAGGAAACTGGGATGCCTATAACTTTTCATGTAAGCCCAACAGAAGAAAATCATGTAAAAATGTGTACGTGATTTAAAAAAAAAATTTGGAGGAGGGTTATGTATAATTTCAGAAGTTTTTTTACCGTAATTTTTTTATTTTAGTTCGCATCTCAAACAATAGGTGGCGCTGACGGAGATTGAAGGCCAGGTCGACGCTTCACTCAGCACTGATCACCTGGCCTTCAATCGCCGTCAGCACCACCTATTGTTTGAGATGCGAACTAAAATAAAAAATTACGGTAAAAAACTCCTGACATTATACATAACCCTCCTGCAAACATTTTTAAATAGCTGTCACCTTTTGCAAGTTATTGAATTTTAAAATTCATCAATCATTTTTGGGACACCCGGTATGTTTGCATGTTAGGAATTTACATTCATCTGATTAAAAAAATGAAAGACATATCTAATTCCTCCCTTTACTGGCATATCCCATTCCTCCCCACTTTCTTTTTTTGTGTTAAACTTCTTGTATAAACCAAAGTGCTGCTTTTAGACTTGTTTTAAATAACTAATAATATACAGTATAATGTTCCATAAATAATGAAACTATTACACCTATGGATAACAAATCATTAATATACAGAAAGCATAAAAAGTAAATTTACTTTTGATTCTTGAAATAATCTTTGATACAATTGTAAGTTTATACAGACCAACAATTTTTTTCAACTAAAGATTTGGCTACCATTGCTTCATCAAGCATGCAATTGAGAAAAACCTACTGTCCCATTCCTCCACTATTTCCCACCACTCTCCTCTATATATTAACATTTTATAAAAAATACGTAAAACCATATTAAATAACACTTATATTTACATGTATAAAAAATATTAATTGAATTTTAACAAAATTATTAATTGAATTTTAACTCTTTGAAATACACTGGCGAAGGCAGATCACTTCACGCCACAAAGAAACTATATGTTTTTTTACTATATGTACTTTTCTTCATCGTAAATGTAACTAAACTTCCGTATTTGAACATCTTTTTAGAGCACCTCAATAGACCATACTTGCATTACCTACGCAAATTTCGAAAAATTCCGACAACTAGAAATATTTTTTTACAAAATAAAACGTGTGAAAATTGACAAAATTTGTTAAAACCTGAGAGTTTTATCGCGGTAAAAATCTTACCAGCCCTTTTCCACTTAATATCAATATTTCTTCACCCAGTCTACATATATCTTATTTTTAACATAAAAAAATTCAAAGAGTTTGGATGATAATGTCAAGTTTTTTAAGAATGTAAAATACCGGAAGTACTTTGTCCACCACTCCAAATCCTACAACTTTCTTCTATCTCATACATAATACTATTTCAAACTTCATCATTGTGCCAAAATTAAAAGACAATCTATGCCCATCATCGGGATTCTAACGATATAAAATTCTATGCATTAGTTCTTAAGCTATGAATATACAGTTGGCAAAAAAAGTATTTGTACACTCTAAAAATTTTCATTTTTAACTAAATAAAAACAGATATTTTGTCAAAAATAGTTTTAATACAGTCTGCTTACCGTCCATTTTAAATTACACAACAGAAAATTTCGATAAAGATGTAAAATAATTTTCTAATAGGAAAAGTTTAAAAATTTCTTGCAAAAAAAGTATTTGTACATTTCTCCATCCTGATATGTACTGTGTTTTATTGTGTTTATGGTTTAAAGGACTACTTTTACAGAAGCTGTTAATAATTTTTAAGTTCATATTATATTTGTCTGACATTTAATCTAATTTGCTCTTTAAGTAATTGAGTATAGAACCTAAAACTAGAGAGGCACCTCTAGATATATGAAATCCTATGATTGAGCATGATAATAATTTAAATTCGCAACAAGAATTTGTAAAAGCTATTAAATTACCATTTACAACTATTGGATGTATAGTGAGAAACTATGAATAAATTAAAAGCATCGAAATTCAATGAAAACCAGGACTTCTTAGCAAACTAACAATGAGGGAAAAAGGGAGTGTTGTTAAAAAAGCTTTAAAAAGTCTTATGCGTTCGGTTCAAAAATTTGCTGGAGACCTTGCAACATCTTCTCGCATCAGAGGAATACCTCAAACAATAAAAAATATTCTTCTCAATACAGATTTAAAAGGAAGAACCTCAAGGAAAAATCCATTCATCGGCGAAACAAATAGGCGAAAACGCATAGTATTCTCTTTCGCATACAGAAGTAAATCATTGGATTTTTGAAAAACAGTAATTTTTTCTGATGAGGGAAAATTCGGAATTTCCTTACCATTAAGCATTCGAAAAAATTGGCGTAAAAATAAAACTGTTCTAGATCCAAAATGTATACTTCAAACTATCAAGCATGTTGGGGGGAATATTATAGTTTTGGGGTGTATAGCTTCTAATGGAGCAGAACATTTAAAATTTATTGACAATGGAAGGACAGGTTTAACATACATTGATGTGTCGCGCCATAATTTATTAAACTGTGCCAAGAAATTATACATAGAGGAAGCTTTTCACTTTATGCAGGATAACGACCAAAGCATACTGCTGTGATCACCAGCACATGATTACGACAATACTCGAAGACGACTGGTAACTCTTCTAAAATCTCTAGACATGAATCCAATATAAAATTTGCAGATGCTATTGGATGCAAAAATCCGAAAAAAAATTATGTATCGTAAAAAAAAGTTTTAAAGAAGCTGTTATTGTGTCATGGAATAACATTAACCAGACCGCTACAAAAAAGTTGGTGGAGTCTATGTCACACCATCTAGAAGTAGTCCTAAACGCTAAATGAATTCGCACAAAATAATAATTTGTATCATTTTACTAAATTTTCATTAATTATATTACATTAATATAGTGTACAAATACTTTTTTTGCATTATATTTTTGTATATTTGTTTATTATAATGTAAAAAATCGATTCGTTTAATTTTGTTTTTGCTTCTATAATATTATAATGCATTAAATTATTGTATTACAGTATTTTTTGCTTAAATATTTTGTTTAATTTCATTAAAATTAAAAAAAAATGAAGTGTACAAATACTTTTTTTGCCAACTGTAGGTAAAATCACGTAAGAAACGCACCATAAAAGCGCTTTTTGTTTAGTGATCTAAACCGAAACCTGCAATGGTGACACTGCATTAGCTGGTGTCAACTTGTAACTGAATCTGAAGTTCGATGAAAATACGTCGCGATGATACGTACGATGAAAATTGCGTTATTTCTTAAGATTGGAATTTGTGGAAATTATGCAGATCCCCCTCCCCTTTATTGTACAAATTATGAAAAATGCAACACAGCTGCGCCATATGCTGAACGCATTACGCCAAAATATTAAAAAAACACCAAATTATATTAAGGACAAATTGAATCTGAAATTTGATGAAAATCCGTCCATTAAGCATTCAGATAGAGTTGTTGCAGAAATCTCAAAAAAAAAAAAAAAAAAAAAAAAAAGTAGAACAGAAGCACTATTTATTGAGCGATTTACGCCAAAAAACAATCGGAATCAATTTATTACAAGGGTTATCTGAATATATATTTTATGAAAAGCTGTGCATTAGTTCTTGAGACAGAGCGCCCACAAAATTTATGTCGCATACATACAGCCTTTTTGTAAAAATAAGTTTTTTGTTATCTGACCCCTAAAACGTGTAAATCCGTTGAAAACTACAATTTACATTAAAAATTAATCATCGCCATTTTATATCAGAAAAAGATTGGACATAATCTCTACATTAAACATATATATTTTAAATATTAAATTCAGTACATTAGTTCTTGTGACAGAGTACCCACGAAATGTGTGTCAGAAGCAAATAGGGTCACAGACAATCATTTCATAAAAACGGGATCTCTGGCCCCTAAAACTTCTATATGTGTCGAAACTTTTTACGAATTCTATCCTTTCCTTTCGTAATAATAGAAAAATAAGAAATAGAAAAATTATCTTTTAAAGAATTAATTGTTAAAATTCTCTCTTTTTCTTTGTGTTTTACTGTACAATTCATATTACGTATATTTTAAATAAATACGTACACTTGATTTTATGCAATATAACTATAACTATAGTTGCATAGCCCCTTACTCATTGTCTAAGGTTTTAAAATCAATTTTGAAGCATGAAATATTTTTTATTATTCCGTATCTCGTAGAGCTCGATTACGAAAGGGGCTGTGCAAATATAATTTTATCAACTTTTTGCTAATTTTGGACCCCCTCCCCCCTTCCGATTCATACGTTATCATCCTTTGAACCCCCCCCCCCCCTCGTTAATGATATCCTTATCAAAGTGTAGAAAAGTTTGATTTCTATAATTCATTTTACTCGAAAAAACATACAAAACTTATTTCATCTATTTTTCGCATACTTTTATGATTTAAATGATGAGAAATTAGTAAAATATCATTTTTCATATGAAAAAAAACCTTTATGACACATAACAATTAAAAGAAATACTATTTAAATGAATCTTATGATACATTTTTGTTACATAATGCATTCAACAATAACAAAGAATTATTGTACTTGCACCGAACAGAGAGGGGTGGGGAGCAGACAGAAATTCATATGAACAAAACGAAGACACCATTCTTTCTCTTTTTTTTTATTAGTAAACATAAGCTTCATTTCAAATACACTTTACATACGGTTTCTCGAACTGTGATTACATATGCATACACATATGAAGAAAAATATGAATTTTAAGCGTTGGAGTATACTATATTTTAGAGTTTAATAATTTTATAATAATTTAGCAATTTTAATAACTTTCTATTCACAAAAAACAGGTAACAGGCTATAAAAATAACATACTATTTTGTACTAAAGACCATGTTAGAAATAAAAAGAGAAACAATTGATGATAAGAAATGATATTTATATTAAAAGACAATCCTCCTACCTCCTGAAATGATAACATTATATTTGCACAGCCCCTAATATTCATTTGTTTGTTCTTTAAACAACATAAAGAGTTTATCCTTTTTTACGGCTAACTTTACATAAAAATAAAAACTTTCTCTATGAATAATTAAAATTATATAAATAAAACAGTTAACAGACATGCAATTGAACTACTCACTTAAAGCTCTGAAATTATCGGAATATAAAAGAAATTATAGGAGAAACGAGTTTATAATTAAAGAAATTGTAACTAAGAGAAAAAAAAAGAGTGAAAAAAATTGAAATTGTTCCATTTCTTCCTTTGCTGGTATGTTCCATTCCTCCCTGTATTCTATATTAAACTTCTTGTATCGACATAAATGCTGCTTTTAGACATAGTTTAAATTATGGATAATATACAGTATAATGTTTTATAAATAGGGACCCAATTACATATATACATAAACAAGCCATTAATATGCAGAAAGCATAAAAATATATAAAGCAAATTTACTTTTGGTACTTGCAATATTCTTTTCCTTTTTACAATTGCAAGCTTATGTAAATCAGCTATTTTATTCAACTGAATATTGGAGTTGCTTGTGCTTAATGGAATACGTGACTGATGAAATGTTTATTAATGGAATATAAAGAGAAAAATGTACTGTCCCCTTCCACCCTACTCTCCCTTATTAAGTAACAAAATCTTGGATTAAGGGATTTAGGCAAAAACTCAGGTGTTTAACTTTTATCATAAAAAAGTAACAAATACAGCAAGAAGAAAAATAGGCATTTAAAGATTTTTAATTCAACGAGTAAGAATAGAGACAAAGATAACCATATTTTCTTTTTTTATTGAAGGAAGGGAGGGTGGTATTTCAAACTATTGATAATATAACTTATTGAAGACTTACAATTAGCGAAAGAAAATGAAAATTAATTAGGGTAAAAGATTAAATTTTGTATGCTTGTAAGGCGACGGGGGGGAATGATGATTATTTGGATTTTATGGATATGACCTATCATTTATTCTTATAATAAAGCAACGGATCAGGAGATTTTTTTTTTTAAGAATGACTTAAGGTTTTAAACTTTATATATTGAGAGAAGGGGGGGGGGGCAAAGAAAATAGCGATTTATTTTTCTTTTTAGAAAGGGGGAGAATTAGATGACTTATTTACATTAATAAAAATTTACAAATAAAGTACTAACAGCCCAGTGATTATTTGGTAGAATTCAATATTAAGGGAAAATAGGAAATTGATTTCATCAGTTCAGTTTAATCTACAATGAATATATTAAGTTTTCTCCTCATACTAGGGAAGCGTTAGAAATATATTAGATGTACAGTTTAATACCATAATAATATCTCAAAAGAACTAACTACCAAAAATATTGTCAATATAGGTATTGTAAAACTTACAATTCTGAGTAAAATGAACATTTACATTTAATATTTATGCTGAACATTGATGCCGCAATTCTATTTCAAAGTTTAACCGCAGTGGTCAGAAAATTTAACTTAAAATTATTTAGAGAAAATCTTGAAATTAATGTAAAACTTAGAATTAATGTACTGACTTTTTACCCACGTATTAGATGAACGTTAGAATATATCTCCATATAGTGAAAATATACTTTTTAAAAAAATTATCTTAACGATATTCCAAAATGACTAATTCTATAGAAACCATTGTGAATACAAATGTCTTCGAGTTTGAAATTCTCAATAAAAGGAGCATATTTTTGTCGCAATTCTATTTCAAAAATTTATCTTAATCGCTAATCCAAGGCTCTGAACTAGGAGAGATCAAGTTAGCCATACGCTCTGTCTCCATTTGTAACATACAGTTGGCAAAAAAAGTATTTGTACACCCTAAATTTTTTTTATTTTTAACTAAATAAAAACAGATATTTTGTCAAAAATAGTTTTAATACAGTCTGTTTACCGTGTGTTTTAAATTACACAACAGAAAATTTCGATAAAGATGTAAAATAATTTTCTAATAGGAAAAGTTTAAAAATTTCTTGCAAAAAAAGTATTTGTACATTTCTCCATCCTGATATGTACTGTGTTTTATAGTGTTTATGGTTCAAAGGACTACTTTTACAGAAGCTGTTAATAATTTTTAAGTTCATATTATATTTGTCTGACATTTAATTTAATTTGCTCTTGAAGTAATTGAGTATAGAACCTAATACTAGAGAGGCACCTCTAGATATATGAAATCCTATGATTGAGCATAATAAAAATTTAAATTCGCAACAAGAATTTGTAAAAGCTATTAAATTACCATTTACAATATTTGATGTATAGTGAGAAACTATGAATAAATTAAAAGAATCGAAATTCAATGAAAACCAGGACTTCTTAGCAAACTAACAATGAGGGAAAAAGGGAGTGTTGTTAAAAAAGCTTTAAAAAATCCTGTGCGTTCGGTTCAAAAATTTGCTGGAGACCTTGCGACATCTTCTCGCATCAGAGTAATACCTCAAACAATAAAAAATATTCTTCTCAATGCAGATTTAAAAGGAAGAACCTCAAGGAAAAATCCATTCATCAGCGAAACAAATAGGCGAAAACGCATACTATTCGCTTTCGCATACAGAAGTAAATCATTGGATTTTTGGAAAAAAGTAATTTTTTCTGATGAGAAAAAATTCGGAATTTGCTTACTATCAAGCATTCGAAAAAATTGGCGTAAAAATAAAACTGTTCTAGATCCAAAACGTATTACTTCAAACTATCAAGCATGTTGGGGGGAATATTATACTTTTGGGGTGTATAGCTTCTAATGGAGCAGGACATTTAAAATTTTTTGACAATGGAAGGACAGGTTTAACATACATTGATGTGTCGCGCCATAATTTAATAAACTGTGCCAAGAAATTATGCATAGAGGAAGCTTTTCACTTTCTGCAGGATAATGACCAAAGCATACTGCTGTGATCACCAGCACATGCTTATGACAATACTCGAAGACGACTGGTAACTCCTCTAAAATCTCTAGACTTGAATCCAGTAGAAAATTTGCAGATGCTATTGGATGCAAAATTCCGAAAAAAAAAATATGTATCAGTAAAAAACAGTTTTAAAGAAGCTCTTATTGTGTCATGGAATAACATTAACCAGACCACTACAAAAAAGTTGGTGGAATCTATGTCACACCATCTAGAAGTAGTCATAAACGCTAAATGAATTCACACAAAATATTAATTTGTATCATTTTACTAAATTTTCATTAATTATATTACATTAATATAGTGTACAAATACTTTTTTTGCATTATATTTTTGTATACTTGTTTATTATAATGTAAAAAATCGATTCGTTTAATTTTGTTTCTGCTTCTATAATATTATAATGCATTAAATTAATGTATTACAGTATTTTTTGCTTAAATCTTTTGTTTAATTTCATTATAATTTAAAAAAATGAAGTGTACAAATACTTTTTTTGCCAACTGTATGTGTACATTTTTCAAAATTGTTGAGGCCTTCACAATGTTTTTGTAACTATGTTAGGATTTTATTTTGCATATTTTGAGAATTATAATTTACTAGTTATTGAGAAAGAGGTACATGAAGGATGGGTGTTTTACATTTCATTTCGCAACTGACACCGCTAATTAAACCATTGGTTTAAGTGAAAGATTTTTTATTTAAAGACTAATTATTTTTTTCAATATTCCTAAGGCTTTAAACTTTTATGAGTTTAAATGAAGTATACTAGTCGAAAATCATTTTATTAGAACAATCTTTGTCCTTTACACAAAATATGGAAGTTTAAAATCGCGCTATTGATTGACCTTGAATTTCTCTAGGGGAAAGTCTTATGCACACTCATTTATTCGCTTTAACCCCCCCCCCTCCCATCCTTGCACTTCATTTTCAATTTCCTTAATTCCAATAGATGCGCACTGTTGTTCGCACATCATATTAATTGCTACACACATTTCATACTGGAAATAATAAAATATTTCCCATCATTTACAAATCACTTTTGAAATATTCTAAAAATTATGAAAATACGTACTTTTTAAACTAATTTTTTCGTAGCGGCAAACCTCGCCTAGGAAAAGGAAAAAACATACTGCATAAATTTCTAATCTATATCGATGGGATTAAAACAATTTGTGGATTTCCCGCAATTAAATCAGACTTCAGCCTGTCTTTCATACCCCACCACTGGGCTATAACCCGCAATCAAGAGGTTATGCCGCAGTTCTCAAAATATCCATCCTAAGTAATGCACAAATAACTAAAAGTTACATGTACATAATAATAACAAGCACTGTAAACTGGTAACCTCGTTTGTTAATAGTTCAAGCCCTTGTTTAGCAATTTAGGCAATACTTTGAAGTAAAATTGTGAAAATTCAACAAAAACGTTAAATATTGGTTATCAATTTAGCCAGAATTTTAAGTTCTACAACATTTGCATTGACAATTTAATTTCTTAGTTTATTTTTATTATAATTAATAAAAAAGTGTTTCTCAATTATAAATTTGCACTTAACGGACTTCTTAATGGACAACTAACAAGAGTGGGAAAACTTAATACATTCATCCCCCCCCACTAGACCTAAACTAATGAATTTAAATAATTTCCAACTTTCTCTAACTAATTCAGACTTCAGCTTTCCCCCCCCCCCTCCTCTACAACTGGGCAAGAAAGATCTTTCGACTTTCTATGTGTAATTCTATATGTGTTCTTTAAGTTGAAAAAGAGGTAAGAGGAACAAGAAAATGACATTTTTGGTTTGGAAGAAAAGTCTTGATAATTTATTATGACGATAAAATAACGCATAGAGCACAGATTTTATTTTATTTTATGTTATTTTAAATAAGGCAGTTTTAAAGAGTTTTTAAATTTTGAAAACTGTTACTGTGTGAAGAAAATTCGGAAAAAAAAAATTAAGGGTGAAATTCATATTAAGTTATTATGAAATGAATGTAATATAATGAATGGTTAATGCATTTTATTCATTATAAAGAAACAAATAGTAACAAAAAAATTTTAAAAAAGTAAGTTTTAAACAGTTTAAATTTTGGTATTGTGGAAATCAGGGCAAAAAAAGCAGGCAAATTTGATTTATTACATAAAACATTTGAAATTTCGTATATGTAATAAACCCAGATCTAAAGAATAGTTATTTGACCAAAATATAAATATGTAATTAACAGAAAATAATAGGAATATTAGCTTGCTAATAACTAAAAATCAAATAGTCCTTTTTGAGTCTTTGATTTTTACTTATTAATCAAGTAGAATCGAAATATAATTCAACTCATAAAGGATAAAAATTTACTTACTCACTAACTAGAAATTTTTATCAAATTTTTTTTTTCAAATTTTCCATTTTTTTTTTTCAAAATGGATGCATTTTACGCCTCTGTGGTTGCGTGAATAGTCATTACGTCACCACTAAAGCTCTTTCTGATTGGCTAACCGGTGAAACTAAGATATTTCATGTATTTGTACTATGCGAGTGGTTAATATTATACCCAGTTACAGATAAAATTTTAGTAAACATGCAGATTTCTGTAGCTTTACAAAAACTAGTTTTGTAGGGTTCCATTTTTTTTTTCAAAATGGATGCATTTTACGCCTCTGTGGTTGCGTGAATAGTCATTACGTCACCACTAAAGCTCTTTCTGATTGGCTAACCGGTGAAACTAAGATATTTCATGTATTTGTACTATGCGAGTGGTTAATATTATACCCAGTTACAGATAAAATTTTAGTAAACATGCAGATTTCTGTAGCTTTACAAAAACTAGTTTTGTAGGGTTCCATTTTTTTTTCAAAATGGATGCATTTTACGCCTCTGTGGTTGCGTGAATAGTCATTACGTCACCACTAAAGCTCTTTCTGATTGGCTAACCGGTGAAACTAAGATATTTCATGTATTTGTACTATGCGAGTGGTTAATATTATACCCAGTTACAGATAAAATTTTAGTAAACATGCAGATTTCTGTAGCTTTACAAAAACTAGTTTTGTAGGGTTACAGATTTTTTTACAGTGTAAGAAGTAAAATATTTTGTAAACAAAAAATAAATTTTTAATTAAAAAAATAATAAACAAGTGCGCAAAAAACAGAAATTAAGAAAATATGAAAAAGATTCAAACAATTTTGTGGTTTTAAAAAATTTGACAGTCAGGTAGCTGTATTATATCTTTATTTAAAAATTCTTACTTTTATGTAAAGACGTTATTTAAAATCAAAGCAAATATATTTGTAATTTCAAACAAAATAAAGAAAATCATCCAGCTTTATTTTTTTAAATGACAGCGTTATGTAACAGTTTAGAAATTTATTTTTCCTTCCAGACATTTTATTTTCAGAAAAATAAACATCCTTTCAATAAAATAAGTCTAAACAAAACAAATCTTTTGGTTTGTATGATTTTCTATATTCGCTATATAAAAGTCACTGTGACATAAATGTGGATGACATTTTCTTTTTCCCGCATGAAGACTTTTACATTTGCAAAAGAATTTAGGAATAAAGCAATAAATATATTCACTTTCAAGACATAGAACATCAAAAATTTGTTTTTTAAATAAATCAAGAATTTATTTATGTATTTATTTTGTACTTTCAAAAGTATTCACATAATAAATTGCCTTGATATTTGAGATAAAATTTAATTGGCACATACAAAATACGTTAATTATAATTATAATAGTCACAATTATATTTATATATTATATTATAGTTATATATTAGTTATATAAATATAGTTATATATTTATATATTATAGTTATAATTATAATTATAATAGTCACAAAAAATGAGATCGAACTGGTTGCCGGGTTTCAATTTTCAGTGAAATAAGAATTGACAACTTTATGAAATTTTCAATGATTTCATCGACAGAAAATGATAGTTTGGATAAATTTTCTATCCGACCTGCTGGCTTTCTACTTGATATTGCCAAAAGTAACCATTACCTATTAACATAACAATCTACTATAAAATTAAGAAGTAATTAGTTCTGGCTTAGTGCATTTACAAAGCACGATTAATAAGTAAAAATATTAAAATAAATTACAAAAGTACATAAAGAACTATTATAAAGCTATCAGTTTTAGAAGCAGTATTAAAAAAATTGCTCATAATATCTGGAACACTGTTAAAAATTTGATTTCTTATTTATTCAAAAAATCATATAAAAAATGCAGCAAATGTAATATTTTAAAGCGTCGTTTCATGTTTTTGCTTCATTGTAAGTTGAATTCAATGTATCGTAAAATATTCTAATATTATCATGAATTAACAGAATCAAAAAGTAAAATAAGGACACGTAGTGACTTCGAATATTCTGTAAAATAATGCATCAAGACTGCTTTTAAAAGAGACCCCAATACACTATGTACATCACTAGCCTTTACCTGATTTCAAAACTAACCCTTCTTTATTTGTATCCACTGTTCCAACATCAGACTTCGGTAGATATCATTATGCCTTAAAACTATATTTTTAGACTACATTTCAACTACTGTACTGACTCAAAATTTATATGAAAATTTTTTATGCTTCTGATTAACATTAAATTATTTAGAGAATATCGGGATATTAATACAATGTACGAATAAATTGGAAATTGTCTAAAAAAGATTAAAAAAACTACTTTGCTTAATCTAAAAATTTTCTTTTCATTGAGAGAACAAGATACTAGAAGAAGTAGCAACAACCTATTAAAATACCAGATAGAACAGAAACAAATAGGCAAAATGTACTCTCATTTAAAATTGGAAATTGCAAAAAATTAACAATTTTCAAGTGTTAATGAAAAATTTTATAAAGTGGAAACATCAGTAAGTGTCATGATCAAATAATTAGAAATAGCTTGTGGCTGAAGATGAACTTTTTATAATATTTGCGTAAATAATTGGAGATATCCTCTTCAAAATTTTCTGTGAAAGAGGTGATTTCTTAGTTATATTTGGCTGATGACGATAGACATATACAGGGTGATTCAGCTCGTCGGTGACAAACTTTAAGGATCGATAGAGCACACCTAGACGAACATTTTTGAATAGGGAATGTAGGGTCCCTGACGCGATGGTAAGGCGCTAGGCGCTTTCGAAAATTTGGGTGCCGAAATTCGAAACGTCATAAAAACTAGGGAAATGGTTAGATTTTCTTGCTTGTTGCGTCGAAATGATTCTGTTTGTTTAGACTTTCTTCAGTACCAATTTGATAAGCGTATCTCTTAAAACATGGATAGGGGGCGCTGCAGACTTTGGAGAGCTAGACAACAACTTTAAGCCCGTTATTTTGATAATTTAACACATGCTCGCCAAAGTTTATACTCTAACTTAAAGTTTGAACCCAAAAGTAGAGCCCTGCAAAAAGCGTAAGAGCCGGAATAAAATGTCAAAGTACAGGGTGGTCGAAACTCGAAGGCTCCTAAGAGATAAACAAACAGATTTCTTGACTTATGGCATGCATTTTCATGATTCTGTTTGCTGGGGCTCTCTGAAACTCAGTTGAACGGTACAAAAAGAAACATCGATAGGGGGCGCTTTGGGCAAAAAACATAATTCGTTGACATTTCGGACGCTAACTGGAAACGGGGCGCTACGATCAGTTAGTAATAATGAAAACACATTTTCTACCTCTGCTCAACACTTCTGAATAAATTTAGACCAAAAACATCAATGATACTGGAAATTTATTTACAAAAAATAACACTACAGAAGATGCTCGAAATTTCGACCTTGGGCCATGATGCAGGCTTCGCACCTCCGTCGCATTGAGGAGTGTGTGTTTCCAACAATGCCAGGAGTATCTCTGATCTGCCCTGCAGCTGCCACAATGCGCGCCACAAGTTCTTCAGCACTGCTGACAGGTGTTTGGTATACCTCGGCCTTCAGGTAACCCCAAAGGAAGAAATCCAAGCAGGTGAGGTCTGGTGATCGGGCAGGCCGGTGAACTGGACCCCCACGCCCGATCCACCGCTGGCCATACCTTGCGTTTAGATGGAGACGCACGTCGTTCGTGTAATGGGCCGGAGCTCCATCGTGCTGGAACGACATCTGGCGACGCGAACCTTCGGGTACGTGCGCCTCCTCCAGAAGCTGCGGCAGCACTTGATCCAGGAAAATCAGGTAATTTCCACCTGTCAGCCGTTCAGGTAACAAATAAGGGCCAATGAGGCAATCCCCCAGAATGCCGGCCCACACATTTACTGAGAAACGCTCCTGGGCTGCTCGGCTTCTGGTTTCATGTGGATTTTCATCACACCACACATGACTGTTTTGGGCGTTCCACATTCCCTCCCGGCTGAAGGTGGACTCGTCCGTAAACAAAATGCTGTTTACAAAACGGGGATCCCTGGATCTCATCGCCAAGTACCATCTTGAGAATTCCACTCGAGGGCCAAAATCCTGCTCTCTGAGCAACTGCACCCGCTGGATGTGGTAGGGGTGCAGATTCCGGGAACGTAAGATGCGCCACGCAGTTGCTTGCGAAATGCCAACATGTCTGGCGATATCTCTCGTGCTAAGACCTGGGTTGTCCTCAACCAGGTTAAGCACAGCCTCTTCGTTGTCGGGGGTGCTCACTGATCGCTCCCGTTCAGGCCTGCCTCCGTTGAAAGATCCCGTTGTGGACAACCTCTGGTGTACTCGAGCGAAGAAGGCATGGCAGGGGATTTGCCTGTTGGGGTAACGCTCGGCGTACAACCGCTGAGCGGCTCGTATATTACAACCAGCAGCGCCATACGCCAAATGCATGTCAGCCAATTCAGAGTTTGTGTACCGTTCCATCCTACTACCGATCTGCAGACAAGTAACCCGAAGCTTAAGTAGGTACCGCACGTTCAAAAGACGTGTCTGCGCATACAACTACGTCATCTCGCGTTGTCGTCTACGCATTACGTATCTTTTGCATATCGATATGGTACGATATCTTTTGCATAAATCAGCAAAAAGCACCTTATGTAAATTTTATTGCGCGCATTGTGCATGATTGAAACCAGCTATGTTTGTTAAAAAAAACAAACAAACTGCAGTTTTAATAGCTTCTTATGATAAGTAAATTACTCTCTTGTTTTGTTTCTAACTGATCGTAGCGCCCCGTTTCCAGTTAGCGTCCGAAATGTCAACGAATTATGTTTTTTGCCCAAAGCGCCCCCTATCGATGTTTCTTTTTGTACCGTTCAACTGAGTTTCAGAGAGCCCCAGCAAACAGAATCATGAAAATGCATGCCATAAGTCAAGAAATCTGTTTGTTTATCTCTTAGGAGCCTTCGAGTTTCGACCACCCTGTACTTTGACATTTTATTCCGGCTCTTACGCTTTTTGCAGGGCTCTACTTTTGGGTTCAAACTTTAAGTTAGAGTATAAACTTTGGCGAGCATGTGTTAAATTATCAAAATAACGGGCTTAAAGTTGTTGTCTAGCTCTCCAAAGTCTGCAGCGCCCCCTATCCATGTTTTAAGAGATACGCTTATCAAATTGGTACTGAAGAAAGTCTAAACAAACAGAATCATTTCGACGCAACAAGCAAGAAAATCTAACCATTTCCCTAGTTTTTATGACGTTTCGAATTTCGGCACCCAAATTTTCGAAAGCGCCTAGCGCCTTACCATCGCGTCAGGGACCCTACATTCCCTATTCAAAAATGTTCGTCTAGGTGTGCTCTATCGATCCTTAAAGTTTGTCACCGACGAGCTGAATCACCCTGTATAAAATCTTTATAGCTGTATTTATTAAGGTTTTTAGATAGCTTTATATGTTTAATAATTTGAATGCTTCTCGCATTTTAACAAAATGATACCAATTTTCATTGTTTTATTACCAACTGTAAAATTTAATTTGCTCTTTTTAGAATATATATTTATATTTAAGCTTAATTTGTAAATGTCTGCTTCATTTCTATTCCTATATGAAAGCACAAAAATAAAGTAATTCTATGTTATTCAAAATAGTGCTTTGCCTTGAAAATTTAATTATTTATAATGTTTTCCCATTGTGTTGCAAATTAAATGCGTGATTGAAATAAGTTACACAACATTAAAAAATTTAAATTTAAGTGTAATTTTACGGTATTTATAATGTTTTCCCATTGTTAATACTATAGCATTCGAAAGTTAATTTACAAATTCCCTGCGCCTTTCATGAGTTTGTTTTAATATATTCTAAAAAACGTTGTTAAGTAAACCTAAATATTGTAAGTTTTCAACATTTTTTTTAAAGTTTGAAACTCTTAGATAATCGTCACAATTAATTGAACGATTATTATCAGAATTTTAACTTACTGTTATGTAGTAAACTTTTAGAGAACTTGATTTTTCAAATTCTTAGAAAAAACTTCATTCAATTTATGTTTGAAAAATTTAAGCAAGATTCGATCTACGTCCAGGTTAAAAAAAAATAGAAGATCGAATTTAATATTAGATTTCATTAAAATGCACATCTATTTATTAAATTAAAAAGAAATATCTAGTTCATCATTTTTATTCTATTACCATTTTTTTTTACTTTCCTTGTAATAATCAGCATGTACTCTAATGAACCCATCTTAATTATTTAGACATAGAACTGCTATTGTCACAGAGCAAAAATGAAAATTACAATATAATTTAATAAACTTTCTTCTCGAAGGATTAACTTTTCTTTAAAGAATATCATTTCATTCTGAATACAATAAATAAATTTCAAATATTTTCCCAAGTTATTTCTTATAAATAAAAGTAAACTCAAAAATTTTCAGACCGTGATTACTATAACATAATTTGATTTATCTTTATGGTATACGTAATAAGGGTAATCACAACGATGAATTATTTATACTATATCAATTTAAATATTTAAAATATATTTTAATATTCCAAATAATGTAACATTTGTGTTAATGCATACAATATACCTATATGTTTACATTAAATAAATTTCATGAATAAATAATCCTTTTCTTATTTTGAAATCAAGATTAGAGTGGAATATATTATTAAAATTGGCAATATATTTTTCAAGATAATACGGATCATGGCTGAATTATCCTATTCAAAGTGGACATTCTCTGTCTTAGGAAAAATTTATAACTTTTTTTGAAAAAAAATTCTAAGAAATTATTACTACTAAGTAAGGAAATGAAAACTACTCGGAGAAACTGATGGTAAATAGAATTCATAAATTGCATAGCAGATTCGCCGCTGACAAGAATAAGCATTCTTGTCAGCTAAGTTGAGTTAGAAAAATTATTTTCAAAATCTGTTAAAAACATCTTAATTTGTATGTGAGTGTGTTTTTGACACGTTCGTAATTATATATGAGGAGCCCAGAAGCCAAGGGGTACAAGTGACAAAATTTACATTTCGAGTAAATTGAGTTCAAAGTTAAACATCAATTGTAATTGAACGAACTGAGATATAAAACTTTTGCTTACTTCTTAGTGATCTTTGAACTCTTATTTCAATAACTGTTTTAAAAAATGTGGAATACAATTTTTCTTTTTATTTATAACTAAGCAATGTTTATCGTCATTCGGCACTTGCACCCCTTGGCTTTCAAGCAATAATGAAAACTGCTTGGAAACTAAAGGGTACAAGTGCCAAATGAACACAAGAAATGAAAAATTGTTAAATAAAAAGTTGTATTTATGAAAAAATTAAGAACAATGTTGATACAAATAAGTGAAAGGACAAAATTTTGTTTTAATATAGATTCTAAAAAAGGAAAAATTATGAAATAAAAAAATGAATTTACGAAAAATTTATGAACAATGTTGATATAAATAAATGAAAGGAAAAACTTTTGTTCTAATATAAGTTTTAAAATTTTATTATAAGTTTAGAAACATTGTAATTTATATTTTTTAACACTTACCCACAAAGTTGAAAAGTGAATATGATTTTGGTTTGTCAGTCCGTCTGTCCGCGCTCTAACTCTCGTAAATATATTCGGATAGCCTTGAAATTTTTGGGAATTATTCATTTTTACCTCAACACAAACCTATCGCAAACGAAGTTTCTAACACGATTAGTTTATTTACAGAGGCAATCAAAAGTTTTTCATTACATTACAGTTTATGGGAAAAATCGTTTTCAATGAATTTGAAAGATGTTACACCTTGTCACATATTAAAATTTACATGTATTTACGAATTGCACTAAAATAAACATTTTATGAAATCTGAGGTGAAAAGAATACTTAATATTTATATACAGAACCATACAAAAGATTTACATTACCTAATGATAAAAAGGGAATTGTTTGCGACTTATTTTAATTATATTACAATTTTCACGTGTAATAAAATTCATATATATCGCCAAGGCTTAATATAAGTTATTTCGCATATAATGCGTAGTACACAGTATTTACAGGGACACAAAAAAGATTTCAAATAGTATATTATATCCGAAGTACTCTATATATTATCAATGATGATTGATGGATGGAACAAATGCCATTTTAATTATGAATTGCACTTTTATGTTTTACTAAATTTATACATGTTATATAACATGTATAAATGCTATAGTTCATATACAAATTTACACAAAAATACTCGCAAAGGTTACAGAATATGAGAGTACTTTACTTAAAGATTGCTTTTAAATAAGTCATGTATTTCAATGCTGAACTTCATTCAGTTTACTAAGAAATGCTTGTAAAATTTAGATGAAATGATATACAGGATCACGCACAAAATTTTAAACATGGTCATCGATGGATGATAATTTCTGAAAATGTGATTTCAGTAGTCTTAAGTGTGTTTTAGTTCTAAGTAACTTAGTTCTAAGTAAATTTCAGCTAAATACTCACTCTCAGAAATAAAACTCTCACTTTTGACGATACAGCAATCCTTGAGCTATATTTCGTCGTTTTTGACGATCATTTTGTATCAAAATCACGTGACTTTTAACAAAACGTAAATCCTCAAATATTTGACGAAACTGTTGTTTCAATCATGGCCAGATTCAATGCACTTTAACGAAACAGTTGCGGTAATCAGTTTGTCAAAGGGCGCTCTACTGCATTTCCACAAATCTTGCAATTTTAGCAAGCAGATATTTGGTTGTTTATGTCAGTCCTGTAATAACTTATTTTAAAACTGTACTTTTTAGCGCTTTTCAGAAAGTAATGAAATATAGGCATTTATTGTTCCTGCATTAGTTAATTTTTTAGCTGCTAAAGTTTTTAGGAATGTTTATTTATTTATTTGTTTATTGTTCTGTTGATATTCGTTAAAGTTTATTTCGAAAAGAATAAATTTGTTGTGTTATGCGAAATCGTTCAAAAAGAAAAATTGGTTACTTACTTTTCAAAATTATAGGATCTCTTTTTCATTCAAGAAATGTATTCTTTTTTTCAATCAAATTAAAATATACATAATTCATTTCTCTCCCTTTTATAAACAGTTGTGGTAAAATCTTAATCTTATCTTATAAATTATCTTATAGCTTATAAAAAAAAAAAAAAAAACTTTTCAATATGCACTTAAAAATTCGTTATTTCCGTGCAACAAATTAACCAGACCATATTTTAATCATTAATTGAGCAAAGAAAATTTCTCTAATAAATATATTAACTAAGACATAATTTAAATATTCCTTAACCATAAGAAAAACCATAGCAATAAATAAGCCTTATTTATTAAAGCTTACAAGATAGATAACAACATCGATAAAATTACAAACTACTTTATAAAACTAAAAACACGCAACAGAATCTATTACTTGCCTTTTGAAACGAAACTGGTTGTGGTCTCTGTGGCGTGACGGGTAAGACAGCGGTCTGCCGTAGCGAAGGTTGTTAGTTCGAATCCCCTTGGTGACGCTTTTTTTCCCTCTGACAAAAATTACAATTACGGGTGCTTCTAAATTTTTCGATAGATGGCATCACCAGCGCTGTTTTGACGAAACTTTTTAAGAAATTTGTATCGTCAAATCGGCAAAGAAACTAATTTCGTCTTTCTGACGAAATATTCGCTCGGAGCATTTCCCAGGAAACGGTTTCATCAAAAACGAAGAAAATTTCCTGAAATCTGAGTATCCATTTCTGAGAGTGCTGGCGTATAATAAAGTTTCAAGATAAACTACAGAATGAACGAAAGTAAAAAAGTATGCTTCCATCTATTAGTATAAAGTGCTGAAACTGAAATTTCAAACTATTATGTGTTTTCTTGCTAAATTAATTTTTCCCGTTATACAGTACATATCAACCGACTAATAAAACATAGAGCTGCTCAAAATCAGAATACATATTTGGCAATGGATTGTAACTCTTTATTACCCTAAATAGCAAACTTTTTTAAAGATTTCAGGGTGTGTTGGAAAGTGTTCATAATCTATGCTTAACGCATGATTTTCTTACTTGATAACAGTTAAAATGCATTTATTTAATGCATAAAAAAGCAAATGGCTTTGTAGATCATTGGTCGCGCTTCTGCTATATAGACGTTAATGGACACAACTGTACTTATACCCCTTGGCCTCCAAACGTTTCACTGTTTTGGGAAAGAGGTTAAGTAACTGACCCCTATAGCTCAGTACATAATGAAAAAAAACTCTCAACTCTTTACCTACAAATAAATAGACATATTTCCAGATAGCCTGTGCACGTAACTCAATTTTTTCAATTTTGTCACTTATACCCCTTGGCTTCTGGGCTCCTCATATATAAGCAGTGCCTATAGTCGTCGTTCAGTCCGTCCGTCTGATCGTTGGTCCGTCTGCCCGACCGTCTCTCCGCTTATAACAGATCAAAAACTACCAAACCTAATCATTCGAAATTTAAAATATATAATTTTTGCAAAATTTTGTCATATCATTTCAAATTTTATGAAAATTGGATGCATATTTTAATTACAGGGACAATCAAATGTATTCCGTTAGATTATTGCCAGTGGAAAAGTATAATTCAAGTGCATTTTAATGGTGTTACACTCTTTCAAACATAATAAAATTGATATGCATTTATGAAGTAGGTACTAAAATATACATTCTGTACAGCCTGTGGTACAAGAAATATTCGTTATTAAATTATTGCGTTATATAAAAATATTCTGTTATAGTTATACAGATTATATATATTTTTTTTGCCAATGTAAGTAAAGAGTGATATTTATAATTCGGGCAAACTGAAAATTATGAAAAATTATATAAAGCAAATTAAGTTATTTTGATAAAATTATAGCAGAATGTCTTAAACGATAGTAATAAAATTTCATTAGTTGAGAAAATTTTGGACAGAAACTTGAGGAAACTGACATTATTTTAAACCTGGAATTATTGCCAAGATCATTTTTAGGTGCGTTCGTAATTATGTAAATACGTAGCACCTATTGTTGTCGCTCAGTCCGTCCGTCTGTCTGTCTGTCCGTCTGTCTGTCCGTCTGTCTGTCTGTCTGTCTGTCCGTCCGCATATAACAACGCAAAAACTACCCAACCGAATCGTTTGAAATTTAAAATACATAATTATTACATAATTTTGTCGAGTCATTTCAAATTTTATGAAAATCGGATGCATAGATCAATTACAGGGGCAATCAAAAGTATTCCGTTACATTACGGTCAATGGGGAAAAAAGTTTCAAATGCATTTTAATCGTTTGAAATTTAAAATACATAGTTATTACATAATTTTGTCGAGTTATTTCAAATTTTTTGATAATCGGGTGCATAGATCAATTACAGGGGCAATCACAAGTATTCAATTACATTATAGTCTATGGGGAAAAAGTTTCAAATGTATTTTATACGTTTGAAATTTAAAATGCATAGTTATTACATAATTTTGTCGAGTTATTTCAAATTTTATGAAAATCGGATGCATAGATCAATTACAGGGACAATCAAAAGTATTCCGTTACATTACGGTCAATGGGGGAAAATGTTTCAAATGCATTTTAATGGTGTTGCACTCATTCGAACTTAATAAAATTTATATGCAACTATAAAGTACATATTATAATATACATTTTACATAATTTGTGATGCAAAGAACATTTTTTATTGATTTACAAGGCCACACAAAAGTATTCCATTACATAATGGTATAGGGAGAACATTGCTTGATGAGCGTTTTAATTGTAATTCACTATTTACAATTTTATGAGATTGAGATATAAGAGTAATATTTTTAAAACTTCGTTATCGGACGAACGCACCTCGTTTGCTACGCTTCACGTGCAATTTCCAACTTGTTATTTTCTTGTCTAACTCAGTGAAGCAAATTGTAATATGCGAGAATCATTAAGTCCTGTAATATGAATATCCATTTTTTATGCAAAGACTTTCGATCTCACCATGCACATTATATGTGACTACTCTTCTATAAAGACGCTCTAAATTTTTGTAAAACATTGCACATCAGTCTGTGATTTAATTGTGTTATTTTCAAATGTGATGAATTCACCCCCGTGAAGAATTTGAAATAGCGCACTTTTGCAAAACATATTTCAGCTCTAAGTAGTACAAGCTTAGAGCTGTATTACTTAGAGCTGAATGTCGTCGGGGTGATTTGAACTGACAACCTTTATAGTAGAAGCCCATTTATGTTGCTATAGCACCACAGTATCTCCGAATGCATTGGATTCTAAAGGCAAATTACTGAATTCTACAGTGTGTTTATATTTTTATAAGATAGATTGTAATTTTATCGATGCTCTTATAATTCTTGCAAGTTTTAATTAATAAGGCTAATTTATTATTATGATTTTCTTATGGTTAATGAATAATTATAATATGGCTTGATTAAATAATTTATTAAGGAAATTTACTTTGCTCAATGATTGATTAGAATATGGTCTGATTAATTTGTTGCTCAAAAAATTGTTGTTTATCAGTACAGTTGCAATTTAGCAGCACGATACAAATCTTACAGAAGAGCCAGGATTCTTCCATTGAGGGTTTTTTTTTTTTCATTCGTGTGCAACATCATGTCAGTTTTCTAAACATTAAAATTAAATTTGTGATAGATAACGGAGTATCTCCGTTGTTTCTTTCCATCTTTGTCAATTTCGTTATTTTCAGGAAATAGGATGAAAATTTCAAACTTTTTATGAAAAATGCCCTTTTGCATTGAAAAGGGACATTTTTGTGAAATTCAGGGAAAATATAACCCTGGATTTCAGATTCTTTTAATAGTGTATGAGACACGTATACTGATCGTTCGTCCCCAAGAGTTTAATAAAATTGCATTCTTTCAGCTTTTTTTAATACAGTTTTAGTAAATGCTAAAAAAAAATTCACACACATACTCTTTAAAATACATTTTTGCAATGAGAAACTGGTGCATCATTTGCACAGCAACTAAAAATCCCCCCCCCATGTAATTTATATATAAAAACGAAATTAAACCAAAATTTTTTGGGTTTTATAGTCTTGACGTAGCATGCATTTTAATTACAATTATTTTCTGTTGCTATTAAAAAAATTGCGACAAAAAGATGCAGTAATCTGCTACTTCCCCTTATTCTCCCTTTACTTATCGCAAAAATAAAATACTCAACTTCTCACTATTGCAGAAAAAAAAAATTAAAAACTTCAAAAAATGTTTAAAAAATAAATTGTGATGCAGTTTTCAAACTACTTGCATTTGAATATATAATTTTTTTTCCTATACGAAGGTATAAAAGTTCAAAATGAGCGATGTTTAGAAGATTAAAAAAACTCCAGTTCTGAAAATTGGAAAACTGAAATTTCATCCCGAAGTGCTGCCATATCACGCCAGCGTTGCACAGAGTTAACAGTTGCACTGTTAAAAGTGAAGGTGACAAACCGGTGCCCTTTGGGACTCGTAGGTGAAAAGGCCCTAGGGTCCATTGGAACCCGGGCATTTGGAACCCTAGGGTGCCATAGGGGCTTGGATATGTGATTGCAGTGCCGACAGGTCTCTTACTGGGTGATTGGAGCTAAATAATGTGCCATGCACTTGGTATTGGCAGCAATGTGGCACCTCATCGGATGACTGGAACCATGCGCATGCGCTGTGACGTGTGTCTTTCTGTTTTCTGTGACGGCAAGTAAAATCTATAGCTATAAGTGAATGAAGGTGAGCTCGATGGCCGAGCGGTTAAAACACTGAGCTTGTAATCAGACGTTGTCAGTTCGAATCCTTCAACGGCCAAAAGTCGGTTTGTATACTTTTTATTTTTTTATTATTGGACACTCTGGATTAAAGGTGCCATTCTGGCTCCTTTAGGGGTGTCACCAGAAGGACAAGCCTTTCACCCCTAAAAGGTGCAATGTGTCACCATTAGTTTTAACAGTGTATGCTTGTTCTTTAAAAAAAAGAAAATTTAATTTCTACTACTTTAGTATGCATTTTTTCTGGTCAGGAGCTTAGTATTATAACTTACACTTGATAAAAATAATAATACTAATCTCCAAAATTATCAATTAGGTAACATTGTTAAATAAAAATATAAAAATCTATTAATGAATTTATATATACGGAAGATTGGAGCAGATGTGAATGAAACAATTTTTCACTAAATATTATGTTTTTTTTTTTTTTTTTTTTTTTTTAATCATTAACGACAGCACCTTATTATCATTAAACAGCACCTGTAGACATATGGAAAACAAATTTTTAAATCTCCTTGACATTTTTTTGTCTTCACTAACCAAAGCGCTGTTTATATATCTGAAATGTAAAATCTCAGTTCCATCTTACTAAGCTAATAACTTTATTTATTTATTTATTCATTCATTTGAATTTTAATGTTTTAACATATATTATGTATACTAATAAATATTTTTGATTAAAACAAATTTCTTCTAAAATTTTGAGATGTTAATAACTTTTCAGTTTAACCCTAGTGGCCATGTGGGGCCTTGTGAACAGACTAGTTGGAACAAATATAAGCTGTTCATAAGAGTACCAATAATCATTCTGTGATTCTACTCCTTTCAGTTAACTTCCTGTAAAAAAATGTCAGCTCCAAAATCTGTAACTTTCCTAAAACAGGAGACTTTTTGTCGTACTACACTAGATTTTGTATTGAAACTTCCACAAAACATGCATCAACAAATACATATAGGGCAACAAGCTCGTTTATGTTCAATTGTAATTTAAATAAATTTTATGTTTTCTAAAATGCAATAACATTGTGCAAAATTTTACTATTCAGTTTAAAACAATATTTTTATGCATTGTTAATACCAAATGTATTAGGTTAAACAACTTTTCATATTCTCTTAATTCATTTCTTCCAGATTTGCCAGATTATGACTCACTTTCATTTCTGAAATAGCTATGTATTTATATGATGCTTTTAATGGAGAAAGATGTCAGTAAAATCTTAAGAAACTAAATTTTTTAAGCTGACAGCTACCATAAAATTCTCCTTCTAAGTATCTCCCACTTTCAAAATCTAAAGAAGTGTCAAAATTTGTGTATGTGTGTTGGGGGGGGGGGGGGGTAGTTGTTACAATCGAGATATTTTTTAATCATTAAAAAGCCCTTCTTTAATTTAGAAGTAAATAAGACAAATACAAGCATGAGAATCTTTCGCATTTCGGCAAAATTTTTATGAATTTTATATAAATGCGGCTGCTTAAAATCTGCTCGAAACAAAAAACCACTAAGCCAAATTTAAAAGCTTTATTTTTTCCTTCTTTTTTTATTCTATTGCAACAATAATTAATCACCTAATCGTCCCCTCCCCCCAACCAATGTATTTATTTTCCTTTAATTACCTTTTTTTTTTTTAACATACCTATCAGAAATTGCAGAAATTTGTGCATATTTTTTCTTTATAGTAAATTTAACACATATTGTAGCTAATAATTATGATGATAAACAAATAACAGAATAAAAAGCACGTCAGTGGATATTTTCCCTCTGCGTTCACGTGTGCTCCCCGTGTGTTCAAAACTACCCCGCCATTAGGGCAAGTGTGATAATTTTTTTGAATTTATAAAACTAAAATTGTAAATAAAACTAAAAATTAAAAATGTAGGAACAACTATAAAAGTTATTTCTAAAAAGTATCATGCGTAAAAAAGTTTTCTTGATTATAAGGTATTTGTACCCAATATGGACAGTGCTCTCAATATGGACACCCCTAATATTTTTAAAAGTTACAATTTTTATGAAGAGATCGCTCTACATGCCTGTGAAGAAAAACAGCTGAATTAGCAATTATATTAGCAAGGCAGCAATTAAGCCTGAAAAGTGCAAAAAAGCGGGCTTTTCGCCATTTAGAAGGAAACTTGTTGTTTCGTGGTGAGTTGATCTTAAGTACAGGTAAGTTTAAATTCTTAATAACTATGGCAAAATTAGTTTAAATATCATATTAGTTTAAATATTAGTTTAAATAGTTTAAATTATGTTTTAGAAAGCTGATAAAACATATTTTCGATTGCTATTGCATATATTGCTTAAAAATGTTTTCTTTCTTTATTTATTATAAGATTTAATAAAACTACTCCTGATTCCCAATATGGACACCTTTATGACCACATTGCAAATACAGCAGGTGAATCTTCATATTCACAAAAATAGAAAGCTAAGCAAAACTAACTACATTATTTCATAATAATTTGTAGTAACTGAGGTGCTTTGCATTGGTCTTTGGAGAGCCACAACCGAAAATGACCCCCCGTTCTAAAAGGCATGTTCTGTAGCTATTTAACGTGCCCTATCCTCCCTCGCAATACATTAAGATATATTTTTTCTCCCCTCTCCTCTAAAATTTCATAGAAGAGTAGCTCTTCCATACACCCTGTGCAGTAGGTCAATATAGAAACCACTTGTCCATAATAGAAACTGGTGGCTCCTTATATGGACATTCTGTAAACATTTTTTATTTTTATCATTTAAACTAAACCGGAATAGTTACAAGGTCGCTAATTTTAATAATGATAGTCAACAGTCCAGGGATCATGGTCATATATTTTTGAAGTCCTATCAGATGTACATGGGGGTGAAAAAAATAAATTTTCCTTAGCGTGCCCATATTAGGCACAGGTACCTTATATTTAGAAATTATATATTTATAGAAAACTAGAGGACACGACAGACGTTGTCCTGCCACCGACTCCAAAAAAATCAAATAAATCTACATAAATATAATAATACGCATGATAAATACTACGCTCTTAATTTAATTTCTTATTACAATTATGTAAGGAAATTATTTTTTACTTTGCAGTAGTTTTTGAAGTCGGTTCAATTTTCTATCGAAAAGTTTATTTCTCTCTTCTTAGTTAAAAGTTGGTAATTTTTTGAAGTCGGTTAAAGTCAGGAGTGGGGTTCGAACAAATGATCTCTTTCTTCCAGAACCAGAGCTTAAACCTGGCGCCTCAGACCTCTCGGCCATTCCATCCGCACTCTATTAAGCAAACTTATTCATGACTTTTAATTAGCAAAAAATCACCAAGTATTGGTTTTTGCCTAATTACTAAAAAGTACTGAATCAATTTCGATGAAATATGAATCTAAACCATTCTTGAATCCACTGGAACACAAACACAAATTTTCATTAAAATCGGTCCAGTCGTTTAGGAGGAGTTCATTGACAAACACACGCACAGAAGATTTATATATATAAAAATTTGCATTGGGTACTTAATTTTAATTTTGAAATTGGTTTGGCTCGCACCGTCTCCAAAAAATCAAATAAATGTACATAAGTATAATAATATGCACGATAAATACTACGCTCTTAGTTTAACTTCTTATTACAATTATATAAGGAAATTAATTTTTCACTTTGCTGTAGTTTTTGAAGTCGGTTCAATATTTGATAGAAAAGTTTACTTTTCTCTTTTTAGTTTAAAGTTCACGATTTTCGGAAGTCGGTTAATTAAAATTATAATACACAAAAAAAAATTTTTGCAAATCATACACGTATGTCTGGAGTGGGGTTCGAACACACGATCTCTTTCTTCGAGAACCAGAGCTTAAACCAGGCGCCTTAGACTGCTCGTCTATTCTGTCCGCATGCTATTCAGCGAACTTATTCAACACTTTTAATTAGCGAAAAATCACTAAATATTAGTTTTTGCCTAATTACTAAAATAGTACTGAATCAATTTCGATGAAATGTGAATCTAAACCATTCTCGAATCCATTGGAATGCACACAAAAAATTTCATTAAAATCAGTCCAGTCGTTTAGGAGGATTTCAGTGACATAACACATCGCACAGAAGATTTATATATATAAAGATAACCCAGTTATGAGAAAAAAGCCATATTTATATGAAGTGTTCTCATGTTTCCCAGTCTCCCCTATATTTTTTTACGACTTTTCATTCTTTAATGATAAATTTAAAAGAATAATTCTTATTTTACATTTTAAAATTAAACGAATAAAGTTTAAATGTACAGCATTTACTATTACTATAAAGTACTTGGGATATATCAACTTACAATACTACTTAACTTGTTGAATTACCAAACTGTGGTTGGGTTTAAATTGAAGCAGTTACAGAAAATAAAGTTTCTCAATTTTTCTTTCATTCTCATGAGAATCGATAATATGAATAAAACAATCAATGAAATTCGTTACTATTTGTTTTTATTTTTCCAATGGAATCGATCGTACAATCAAAACATATTCAAGCACTCAAGCTGTTGTATTCATTCTAACTGTGATTGGATTTAAATTAAAGTCGTTAAAGGTCCTTGACAACATTTAAATGCAAATCTGAAAGATAGAAATGTATCGAACAAACAGTTCAATAAAATTCGTTACTGTTTTCTTATTCACATCGAAATGACAGCACGAATAAATGCTCTTCATTCAAACATACTAGGCATTTTCTAAAAGTTAAAAATGTGTATTTATCACTTAAAGTCTATTTTTATTGACCAGAATATTCGTTTAAAATATAATTTATATGAAAATATTTTTGAAATTTCTTTTTATTAAAGTACTCATTCCTTTTTGGAATGAAGTCCCCTGAATGAACTCCTTATAAAATAGTCGTTGATAAATATAGGGTCGAGCATAGTCTTCGTAATCATGAAGCTCCAGTATAGAATCCGACAAATATTTTTATAAATATTCGACAAAATATCTAAAATTGAAAGTGCCGGGGAATAAGGGTTTTATAGTGTATTTTTCGCTATAACAAGCTTAAATCTTTTCCTCACTCTTCACATTTGAAAGGTACCAGAACCGGTCTTACCAGTGCGCTACTTTTTTTAAATTCAGATTCATTGATTGATACCACTTTTTAATGCAGTGAAATTCTTCTTGTTTTCGTCTTAAGTAATTTGTCATTAAATAAGGCCAATTTTTACATTTAAAACAGTGGCACCAATTAAGAAATCTGAATTTAAAGAAAATAGCCCACTTGTGTAACTAACCGGAACCTTTAACATATTTACATTATTTGCGTGTATATGCGTAAAATTCAGGCATTTATTTTTATACAGAAATTACATAATCCGTACAGGAAATTTCGGAAAATATATATATATATTTTTTTCCTTTGAACGATTACGAACAGTCTGTTCCTAAATAAAGTAAAAATTCCTATCTATAATTTCTGACATGAATAATTATTTTTTAACAAAAATAATAAGAAGAAAAGGAAAAAAGAAAAAGAATGACAAGAAAAGGAAAGATAAGAAAAAGAAAAAAAAGAAAAAGAATGAAACCTATGAAAAGTACAATGTGATATTTTTTGGTGCTGTTTAAATTTCATTTCGTTTCATACTTATTAATAAGTAGGGTTTTTTTCATATTTAACAATTAAAGTACTTTTTTCCAAAGTTATAAATTATTTGCTGTATTAATTTATTTTTTAATTATTTACTTCTACTTTGAAATTTAATTTTCAATCTGTGAGCTCTGACTATACATTTTCGATGATGACCGTATCACTAGTAACACAATTTTCGAAACAGCATTTACTTTTGTCTTTGTTTAGTAATAATATTAAATTATTATACTTTTACATTAGTTTGGGCTATAAATTTTGAATATATTAATTTTATTCCCTACTATGTGGTTTTGAATTATTTATTGATTATGTTAGCCTATATCATCCGACATCAATTCGTTGAAACAAATTATTTCAAAACCATTATATACTTTTATAGAACCTCATACTCCGGTTTTCATTCTTTTCATAAGAGTTTGTCGCAGTGCGTTGAGTAAATAATTCTACATTTCACAATTATTTAGCACCCAGAATCAACGAAAATGGATCACAAATCGGACATTAGAACCTTATTTTTTTAATTATTTTATCTGATTTATGAAAAAAAATCTAAAAAAATGTAAGTTACTACAAAGAATTATATATAATGAAATTAAGAAACAAAATAGGAGATTTATTATAAACTAGTTGGATGTGCCAATCCCAAAACTTTCTTCTATCTCATACGTACATTTAATGTTTCAAAAAGTAGTAAAATATGTTAATACTTTAATAGTATTAATTCAACGTTATGCGAACTTTGATTTTCATTTTAAGTTTCTGCTTCAGTCAGTTAATTAGAGATAAAACGAGTTAATGTGGATCACGATATTTATTAAAATCAATAGTTTTCCCTTAATCTATTATGATCAGGTGTTTGCAAATAGCCGGCTTAGCAGAACGCGAGTTTCCCTCTCTTCACGAGCCGATAGACAATAGATTGACGAAGAATCGAGAAAATGATACAAAAAGCGCTAAGCTATCACAATCTTCCTTTCCCATGTAATATTTCCAATTTCAAGGAATATCTGCTGGCCATTGCCAAAAACATACATATAAAATATGGTTCAGTTCTGTAAATAGCTTTATACACTTTTTAATGGTACAATAATGAAGATAGCAGGGAAATCACTTCTACAGAGTCACCTTCCGGAAAAGTTTTTTCAAATTCAAGGAGGACCTGCTTTCCATACCCAAAAATAATCATGCACAAAAAATTTAGCTCAGTTTTATGCTTCACTTCACACACTTTTTGATGGTAAAATAATGAAAGTGGCACTGACATCGTGATTATAGCGCCTCCTTCTGGCGGATTTTTTTTTTTCAAATTTAGGAAGGACCTACTAGCTACAGCCAAACACTTACACAAAAAATGTCTTTCAGTTCTATGCATAACTTCATACACTTTCGGTAGTATAATATTGAAAGTGGCACAAAATTGCTATTGCAGCGCCCCCTTTTAGTGGATTTTTTCAAATTCAGGGAGGACGAACTAGCCATAGCCAATCACTTACACAAAAATTTTGGTTCAATTCTACGCATAACTTGATACACTCTAAGATGGCACTGTATTAAAAATGGCACAAAAATCGCTATTGCAGAGCCCCCTTCCGGTGGATTTTTTTCAAATCCAGGGAGGACCAACTAGCAATAGCCATACACTTACACAAAAAATTTAGTTCAATTCGATGCATAACTTTATACACTTTTAGTCGGTACAATATTGAAAATGTCACAAAAATCGTTATTGCAGCGCCCCCTTCGGGCGGAATATTTCAAAACTGAAGGAGGACCTGCTTGCCACAGCCAAAAACATTCACAATAAATTTAGTGTAATTCTATACATATCTTCATACACTTTTTGATGGTAGAATGGCGACATATGGACACCCAGACACACACCCACACAGACACAGACACACAGACAGACATTTTGTAAAAGCACGTTTTTTGAAATCTTTGACCTCTAAAACATGTAAATCCGTCGAAAAAATTTCAATTACGATGCTTTCTTTTATTGAAGATAGAAGAAAATAAAAATGAATCATCCAATATAATTATCGTGAAATATTAAACATACTAATAAACTGCTTAAAAAGTTTTATGTGCTTTTCGTGAAATTTATCGAAAAATAAAAAGAAAAAATACTAAGTTTGTATCTTTGCAATTGATTGCATATTTATAGCGCATTCATAGTAGGACCAAGATTTTTCTCGACTTTAAACAAATTTCTGACAGTTTCAAAAGTACACTAATTTCGGCAGTTGGCAGACATTTATCGAAGATAATTTTAAAAGCATCTGCATCATTCTACGATTTTTTGCCTAAAGAGTATTGTAAGTAGCATATCAAATGAAATTAAGAAAGAACAATATTTGGAGGATGTAACGGATATGATAAAAATATCTGCTACCTTAAGTATTTTTTCCATGAATTATTAAATCACGTGATATCATATAGTGTTTTAATATAAGAAAATTCCTCTGTTTTATTGGACATTGCGAATGAATATTTTCTATATCTTGTTTCAGTTTTTAACGGAAAGATTTGTAAGTACGGAAATTTATCTTCTGATATAATGAAAACTGACAATAGTAAAATGTATCTAGATAGTTCTACCAGATTCAAATATGCATAACCTGTTCATGGTATTAACTTTTCTCTGTATTTAGGTTTCTCTAAAAATGGATTTTCCATTCTATTTTACACTAATTTGTCACATATAATGAACCTTTAATATACTTTTTTGTTTTAACATATATTCCAGTATTGCGATTTTAGGGGTATGTTGTATTCTGAATATGATTCACATTCCTTTTTTTAAACATAGCGTGTGCATTCAAATAACATTCTGTTGAACATGTCACAGATTTAAAAAGTGAAAGTTTGATTTTTTTCTCTGCAATGTACTAATTTTTAAAAGTTGGAATTTGTGTTATTTTTATCATATTTATTCTCTTCAATATATCTTCCACATAGAATTTGTTGATGCAGGCTAGAATTTCCAATATTTCTCCTTGCAGTTAATTATCAAAGTATTGTTACTTACAAAGAATATTCTTCATTACAAAACTTTCCTAAATTCTCAGTAGCTTTATTTTTGTTTTACAACCATCTATTAAAGTCTAAAAAGCAGTTCATTATCAGTAGATAAAATGTTCTCTCAATATAATCTCACTATATAATCTAAATAAATGCTAAGTTTTTTTTTTCTTTAACTCAAAAACGGTTATTTACTAAAGATAAGATTCTATGCTCAACTGAATATTGTAAAAGAAAACAAAAACACTCAGAATTTTCCATATAACTCAGTCAATAGTTATATATGTGATATTTTTACAGTGATATTTTTACGAGTGAACACCTGAGGTTAAAAAGATTTCTTCAAATCAAGAAATTGGGGAAAAAATAATACAAAATTCTTCAAATTTCACTTCAAACTGAATGCAGTAACGAGTTTCAGTGAGTCGAAACTGTATTCTATTTAAATTTAGATATTCTTGATAAAATTCACAAAAATATATAATTACGTTGAAACATGTAAGAGTCAAAAATCAATTTTATACCCTGTATTTATTGAATCACACTTCTTTTTCTTTCATAAACTGTTTTTATAAGTATTTAGGTGATGTCTGTAGTAAAATATGTGGTATTATAATTATTAATTATATTATAATTTATAGTCAAAATATCGATAAATTGTATCTAAAATATTATTTATACAATATTTTTTGCGCAAAATTGATACATTGTTTATTAAATGTAATTTTCTTCAGAAATGATCAGTGATCGAGAATTTACAATCCATCATATATATACTAAAAAACAAAATAAAAACAATAATAAAATTTTTACAAATCACTAACCTGTGAAATAGAGTTTCAAATATTAAAATGTGTTTAAATACAAAATTTTCAATTTCGGAAATTAATCGCGTTGCACTTTCGACGGAAATATCTCGAAACGCTTATTAATCATTCGCGTAAGTTTTATTCTTAATAAAATAGCTCATCAAACACCTGTTCCGCTTCCAGCCGAAGAATTAATCCCAAAATACTTTCAAGCGTCTGGTAATCCCCGTGTGTACTTTAGAAAATTAGTTTTGAACTTTATTAAATACCTTTAAACTAGAAAGACTGACACACGCTTTCGTAATCAATTTCGTTTACATATATTCCTAAATCAAAGTTAATTTAAATAAAAAAGAAAGAAAAAAATGTATGCATTTTTTTTTAATATTATATTTACGCAAAATAAATCGAAAAACTATTTTATAATTGAAATTCAAAGCTTACTACTTATTGAAACAATGTATCTTAGTTTAAATTTAAGTTGAACAGCCTTTGGCATTATCCTCAATAAAAGGGAGGCCCAATTATTTACCTTGGAAAATTTCATTTGCCAAATTTTATAGATACAATTAACTTTACACATAAGATCAACTGAAAATACCATATTGTACGTGAAAATAATCAATTTACATAAAGAAATTAAAGGATTAATAGAAAGTAACTAATTTAATTAAATTTGGGATGTACGGTGCTACACTATATATATATATATATGTGTGTGTGTGTGTGTGTGTAATCTCTAATATGAAATACATACTATTTATAAAACTGCTTATAAAGCACAAAATATGGATTATGAAACTCTCAATTCTGACTGTATGATTATATACGTTTCATATTTAAAAGGAAAGGAATTTAAAACAATTACATATTGTTTATCTCAATTAGTTACTTTTTCTTTCTATCAATAAAAATAAAATAAATAATTCATTAATATTCGCTGTTTATTAGGAAAGAATCAGTCATAATGCATAAAAAGCCCTGCTGGTTGGGTCTACAGGAAAAAGTGCGATGTTAAATACTAACTATTAAATCCCGTTTAACAATTTTATCTGGCCTCTTATGACGAGTTTTTAATTTCATTTTTAGGGTTTCGTTCTAAAAAAATAAGAATGGAACCATTATAAGATCGCCCTATTATTGTCTGCCCATCTGTCACAGTGATTTTGGTCGTAAACTATGGAACGCGGTGAATTAAAAGTGGCTGAAGTAATATTAGTTATTGATCCACATAATTTACCAAACACAAATACATTTAGAGAAAATGTAGAAAGGCTAATTAAGTTACCGTAATTTCGGGTGTATAAGCCGCGGATCAAACAATTCTTTTTGGACCCAGAAATCTTATTTAGTAAATGAAGATAAATATTTACGGCGATCTAACTAGTTACATTTGTCTCTTAAAAAATTCTGAGTCGAAAAAGAATTGTTTGATCTGCGGCTTATACACCCGAAATTACGGTACTTGAATTGTTTTATCTTTGTATATTTTCTTTTTGAAAGATTACGTAAAGTCGAATTAAAAAATTCATTTTTTTAATATTATGTATTATATTTTCAGAGATATCGTCGAAATTGTAATGCAAAAATAGGTTCCACAATCTATTTCCGAATCTACTGAAATGAAAATCTTGAAAAAAAATGGGGTTAGTACGAGTAAATTTAAACCTTGCAGGAAACTAAACTGACACTAGGTTATATAATTTTTGTGAAAATGGCATTTTTCTATTACACATTAATTTCGAATTGAGAAGCGTTGAAGGGACTTATCATTGCAGAAATTTAAAAGTACAGTCGACTCTCGTTAATTCGAACTCGTCGGGATCACAAGAAAGGTTCCAATTATCCGAAGTTCGAATTATGGAAAGTATGAAATGAAAACTTGTTTAATACTATTACAAAGGAATTAATGTTATAGTGTTTTTTTAATTTCTTCCGTCTGTTATCATTAGAATATGACTTAATATTAAATTAGAATGTATAAATATATAAACTAAATGAAAGATTAGAAAAAAGCACAATGGAAGAAAAATTTGAAGCGTCACTGATGGACATACGGAGTACTAAGAAAGGTGGTATCAAATGCATGAAATTATATCTATACTCGTTCGGAACAATTCTCAGAAAAATCAAAGAAAGAAAGTTATTCAAATGATCTGAAATACATGAGAAAGAAGAGAAAACTGAAAAATTGGAATTATCGTTAGTTCAAATTAAACGAGGTCAAGACAAAATGAGTTCGAATTAATGAAAAATTTTAACGTTATTTCTGCCTTTGAAAATTTCGGGACTTCATGTTTAGTTCGAATTAAGCAAAGATTCGAATTATCCGATTGCGAATTAATGAGAATCGACTGTATTTCTGATAATGATTTTAAAAAAAATTCGGATATTTGCAATGTATTAACCATAGAAGTTTGAGATGGTTTGGGCATACATTAAGACACAGGTGGCGTACTCTACGCACCATCCGCTTTTAAAGCCTAGTTAACATCTTCTAATGTTATATTTGTGTAATGCAATGCCCGGTAGTAGTGTAAAAGCAAAAAACATAAATCTGTTAGACTATTTCATTAGACTGAATCACATAATAAATATTGCATTTGCACCCGAAATCCTATATTTTGAATTGAGTGGCCCTCTCAATATGCCACATTTCTCTTCAAACGTGAATTAAAAACCTATCTATATAAACACATCTCGGACCAAGGTGAAGTTTTAAATTTGCTACTTCGTTTCAAAGCGTGTTTAGCACAATGCCTAGTTAGGCAGATAGAAAAATGAAACGAAAAGGATTTTGTCAGATTAACAAAAGTCTGAAAAGGGATTCACAATCAATGGTTTATACCATTGATTATTAAATATTGCATATATTAAATATTACATATAAATATACACATATATCATATATATACGCTTATATACACATATATCCTCATATACTTATATGTATACATATGTATATGTCAGGGCTCGAAAAATCTACATGCCCGACATCAGTGTTGTTAGACGGCGACTTTTTAAAAATTTGATTGGCACCACTTTTATTAAAGGATAAAATTCCTCTTGATTAATATGTCATTAAACTAAACGTAATTTTACCAATCCAAAGAAGTGGTGCCAATCTGAATTTTTAAAAAGTCGCCGTCTAACAACACTGATGTCGGGCATGTAGATTTTTCGAGCCCTGGTATATGTGCATGTGTGTATTTATATATACATATATGTAGAGAGAACAATGGCACATTGAACAGTGCCAAAAGAACAGTACCAAAAATGACACAAAGAAAATCAATTGCAATACTGTCTTTCAATAATACTAAATAGGCATAAAAATTTATTAGCACATATTACTTGCTTTTCTAGTAAATATCCTTAACAAACTGAGCTATTCCATTTGAATAAACTGATAAATTATAAAAAAAAATGCTTTTTTTTATATGTTAACAAAAAAAGCATATTTTAAACGCACCTTTAATAGAATATGTATTATAAAACAAAAAATACACATGAGTAATATTGACACAAATTTCATATTGGCAACACTTGGCCACATAAAATATTAAATCAAAACTTGCAAGACAATTTTGAACCATTTTCTATCATCTGACTGTGTTGAAATTTTGCTTTCATATGTTTTTCTACTGGTAATTCGATTTAACTATAATTTGACGAAAGTAGAAATTATACATTTTTTTCAGGGCCACACAAAAATTCGCGGAAAGATTGTTATTAAGTAGCAGAAGTTGTCATTAAATTAAAAAAAAATCCCTATAAGTTATTAGGATACACAATAGGATTTTTTTAATTTGAAAATAAAGTGCGTTAGAGTTTTATTTCTTTCATATGGACACTTAAAGAAATTCGGACACAATACCGTCTATAGGCAGAAAATTTATTCATCATATACATTCTTATATCTTCATTCCACAACATCCCTCAAAAGTTTTGAAAACTGGTTTACTTTCAAAAAATAAATTCTTTTTTGTTAGTCAAGCGCCAGTGTTATACATATACATAAGTATATGTATAACACTACATATAAATATACACATATATTGTATATATACACATATATAAACATATATCCTCATATACTTATATGTATACATATGTATATGTACATGTGTGTAGATATACCGGGTGATCCAGAAGTTCCGGGAGTTTTGAAATGCTAATAATTAACAAACTATAAACAATAGAAATATGGGGTTTTCACAGAAATGCTTAGAAATTATGGGATTTTTTTTCGATGAAACAAACATATAATGTTAGTTCCACTTTTTGCCAACAGGTGGCGCTAATATTGATAGTATTATTTTTTATGATTTGATACAGATCACTAAAAAGAAAGAATTGGTGTCTAAGGGTTACAAATTTCTATTATGACGCTCATAGCTTAAAAGTACCGCCGTGAGCCAATGTAAAACAACGTGCACCGCATCTACAGAGCAAAAAAAAATTCCATAAGAAATTTCAGTTCATCGTGAAATTACAAGTGTACTGCACTCACCATGAGCTGATGATTTCCATTGAGTATTGGCATCGAATTCTATCACATTTACGATTGCAAGAGACGTTTGGGGTTTCCTGCTTTTATCACGATCTTCCTATGAGCCCTTTTCTCAAACCTTGTTTACAATAGCTTTCACGTATGTAATGGCCATGGAATATTTTACAGTTTTAACTTCACGTATTGTACGATAAGAACACAACTCGACATGCGAAGAAAGCTTGTCTTAACATAGCAGTTACCACTAGACAGCAGCGCCACCTGTTGCTGAAAATTTTAACTATATATATTTAAAAAAATCATTCTAAACAAAAATCCCACATGTTTCTGATCATGTATCTGAAAACCGGACCTTTGTATTGTACATAGTTTCCTAATTATTAACATTTCAAAACTCCCGAAACTTCTGGATCACCCGGTATATACATATATCTTAAATGAGTGTAAAAAGTTACCATCTTCATGCAACTGGCGCATAGCAGCTCTATTTTGCACAAAGTTCATATATTCTTTTATGAGAAAAGTATGAAAATGATGAAAAGATGACAAAATGGGTGCAACAACAATGAATTATAAAAGAAAAACATAAAAAACAAAAAACAAAAAACAAAATAAACTCCCTGCTCTTCAGAAGGTGGGAACAGTAACAGGCATCAAAAAGTTATTAAAAGATGTATCCTCACAGTTTTCGCAAGGCATCACAAAACCGTATACTCCAATTATATAAAGAATATAAAAGAAAATAACATTGAATACTGAATTTAATAAACCAAGAATATAAAATGAAATAACATTAAATTCTGAACTTAATGAATAACCAACAACAAAACCATAGCATAAATCAACTCGTAACATAAAATATTATGAAATTTCAAAAAATAAATAACAACTGTAAAAATCTCAATAACTAAACAATAAACTAAATAGACATGCAGCAATGTGATGCTCCCACCTTTACCTGTGAAGAAAAAAGAAAAAAGATACCTGTTAAAAAATTATCACATTACACCTCCATACTTGCATGAGCAGGAAACTGATAGGCCTAGGATGGTTACAGGCCAGCATCAAAAATTTAAGTTCTTTGAATTGTCCTTCCGTTATTCAGCTCTCTCCATATTCAATCCAGGTCTGTTTATTCTCAAATGTTTATAATCATCGCCCTGTGAACTTTCCTTAAATGGATTTTCATTCACAGATCCTCATCAATTCTTCACCCGAGAAGAAACCTCCTTTATGGCGTTTGGCCCTGCTGTTGCCACTTCAAGAAACCTTTTTTTAATTCATTTACATAATAAAATATAAATTTATGAGGATAAAAATTATTATAAAACAAGTTTGCAGCAAATTTAAAAATTTGTGTCTCCAAAATTTTTTTCGACCCACATTTTATTATATTATCTAATTATTTGACCTAAAATAATAGTTATAAAAACTCTTTTACTTAGATTAGAATGCCAATGAGGCATGGAGTGGGTTTTAAAATTGAAAAAAGTCTTTTATCAAATAATTTGACAACTAAATCACCATTATTATTAATATTTAAGTCAAGATCTAAAAAAACATACAAATTTTTGTCAGAAGCATAAATCAATTTTAAACAAGGTGGATAAATATGATTAATCGATTCTAAAAATTTGTAATCGAAGACAATTATGTCATCGATATATCTCAAAACTCTGAATGATTTGTTAGAATTTAAAATAAATTTATATTCATAAAAAAACAAAAAGATTAGCTGCAGTGCTTGAAAAATTTGTACCCATACCTATTCCACATACTTGATAAAAAAATAGAACCATTGAATTTATAAAATTATTATAAAAATAAAAATTACATAAACTCAGAAAAGAAAAATCTCTATTAATACCTAGCTCTTCCTCGATATGAAAAGTATCAAACAAATCCTCCAGAGTTTTAAACAACAGATCAATAGGAATATTTGAAAAAAGATTTTCAAAATCAAAAGTAAACAGATCTGTGGGCGTTGTGGGCTTGTTTAATTTCTTTAAGACTTCAATACTGTTATCGATACACCAAAAATAACTAGAATTTTTAAATTTAAATTTTAAAAACCATAAATTCGCTTCAAAAAATCCTGTAACTTAACATTGAAACTTTTACCAATACCTCTGGAATTGCAGCATATACATCTAAATTTTATAGGATTTTTGTGAAACTTGGGTGTCAAAAACAGAAATGGAAGACTGTGAAAATTATTAATAGGAAAATTGTATGCATAAAGATTTTTAACCTTTCTTGAATAAGCGCTGAATTTTTTAATAATTGTATTATGATTCAAATTATATTTTTGATAATATTTAGTATCATTCTATTCATTATTAACTTTTTCTATGTAAAATAATTTTCAAATGATTGCATAAGTAGATGAAGCCTTGTCGACAGGAACAATAATTCATGTAAATGATTGTAATTGATTGTGACGAAAATTTCATGTAAAAATTGTATATAGCTGCAATCCTCTTTACTTAAACGGTGATAAGTGTATTGATTATTATTTAATTTTTGGTCAACAAAAATAACAAAACTATTTAAAATATTCCACCTCCATTCATTAAAAGCTTCAAAAGGTACATTCAATTTGTAACACATTTTAAAAATAAATGCAGACAAATCTCTTTTAAATTTTAAAACAGCCTTTTCTTTATTAATTCTTTTATTTAATCTGAATTTGGTACCAAAGCCCATCAAAAACTGCAAGTTTTTATTCTTAATTATATTTAAATTACCAGTTACAACATGCCCATGAAAATCATCTATAAAATCTGGAAAATCCACCCTACAATTTCAAGAAACAGCATCATTCTCTGCTAAAGCTATGTATCTGTAGTTAAAAAGCTTCTTACTAAGAGGTATATCATATTTATAAGCCACAACAATATTTATCTTTTTTATTGGAAACAGAAAATGAAATTGTTTAATGAAATTATTTATTTTGAAATCAACAAATGATTTCTGTTGAAAATTTATAGTAAAAAAAGCTTTTGTATATTCAAAACTATAAAATGACTTCAATTTAAAATTCAAAAGATCATAAAGCAAATCTTTATATTGTATATTTAAAAACATATATCCCCCAACAGCCTTCTTAATTTTATCAAGTGTTTTTAATTTTAAGCTAAAAACAGCATTTTTGACTAATTTAACATTATAAACAGCAATAAATTTTTTTTCGTTATCTTTTATCCAATCAGAAGGAACCAAACAATTTAACAATTTAGAATTGACATGAGAACCCCTTTTGAATCTCTTTATAGCATTAACATTAGCATACAAATTACAAAAAATATAAATATTATCTACATTTTTAACATTGTACCCATTTATTTTAGTATTCAAACCATAGGGATAAAGACTTCTAAACTTCAAAATAAATTCATTCTCTATTTTTAATCTGTCATCCTTATTTTCAACATGTGCCAAAATTTCTATTTGAATATTTTCAAAAGAATGCAATATGAAGTGTAAAATTTCAAATGAAGTGTATTGTGAATTTTCTTTATAAACATTAGATCTATGATTATTAAAGCGTACATTTAAACAACCAGAAGTTTCACGCACATATGCCTGTGTACAAGTTAAACAAGTAATCTTATAGACTACATTGTTAAATTTTCAAAATGTAGTATAACCTGCAGGAACATTCTCAGCAACAGCATCGGCACGGCACACCACACGTTTTTCATCTAACATCTTTTGATTTATAATATCTCATAATTCATCAATTTTATAAAGCGAAGTTTTTATAAAGATTGTTTTAAGCACTTAGGCCTAGTTGCAAAAAATTAACAAAAATACACCCATTTCAAGTAATGATAAATGTATAAGTTAAAAAATTCTTTTAGCAATAACAGCGCCAAGCAGCTTAAATATTGCCCAATAAATATATCTTAAATGAGTGTAAAAAGTTACCATCTTCATGCAACTGGCGCATAGCAGCTCTATTTTGCACAAAGTTTATTCTTTTATGAGAAAAGTATGAAAATGATGAAAAGATGACAAAATGGGTGCAACAACAATGAATTATAAAAGAACAACATCAAAAAAACAAAAATAAGATCCCTGCTCTTCACAAAAATCCTATAAAATTTAGATGTATAAGCTGCAATTCCAGAGGTATTGGTAAAAGTTTCAATGTTAAGTTACAGAATTTTTTGGAGCGAATTTATGGTTTTTAAAATTTAAATTTAAAAATTCTAGTTATTTTTGGTGTATCGATAACAGTATTGAAGTCTTAAAGAAATTAAAGAAATTAAACACGCCCACAACGCCCCGAGATCTGCTTACTTTTGATTTTGAAAATCTTTTTTCATATATTTATTGATCTGTTGTTTAAAACTCTGGAGGATATGTTTGATACTTTTCATATCGAGGAAGAGCTGGATATTAACCCATTAGTGCCTGGCGTCCCATTTTTGGGACAGTTTTAAAATATTCAAGTAAGCGCATTTCGCACCAGTAAAAAGGAGGATAAATAAATGCTTTCTTTCTCGAGACAAAGTCCTCGATAAATTAAGATAAAAGTTATTCTTGCTTTAAAAGTGGTGGGAAAATGCAAAATTTGAATTTTAACGAAGAAAATAATTCAGGCATTAATGGGTTAATAGAGATTTTTTTCTGAGTTTATGTAATTTTTGTTTTTATTTTATAACATTCAATGGTTCTATTTTTTATCAAGTATGTGGAATAGGTATGGGTACAAATTTTTCAAGCACTACAGCTAATCTTTTTCTATTTTTTTATGAATATAAATTTATTTTAAATTCTAACAAATCATTCAGAGTTTTGAGATATATCGATGACATAATTGTCTTCGATTACAAATTTTTAGAATCGATTAATCATATTTATTCACCTTGTTTAAAATTGAATTGTGCTTCTGACAATAATTTACATGTTGTTTTTTTACATCTTGACTTAAATATGATTAATAATGGTGGTTTAGTTGTTAAAATATTTGATAAAATGACTTTTTTCAATTTTAAAACCCACCCCATGCCTCATTGGCATTCTAATCTACGTAAAATAGTTTTTATAAATATTATTTTAGGTCAAATAATTAGATATTATAATATATGTGGGTCGAAAAAAATTTTGGAGACACAAATTTTTTAATTTGCTGCAAACTTGTTTTATAATAATTTTTATCTTCATAAATTTATATTTTATTATGTAAATGAATTAAAAAAAGGTTTCTTGAAGTGGCAACAGCAGGGCCAAACGCCATAAAGGAGGTTTCTTCTCGGGTGTAGAATTGATGAGGATCTGTGAATGAAAATCCATTTAAGGAAAGTTCACAGGGCGATGATTATAAACATTTGAGAATAAACAGACCTGGATTGAATATGGAGAGAGCTGAATAACGGAAGGACAATTCAAAGAACTTAAATTTTTGATGCTGGCCTGTAACCATCCTAGGCCTATCAGTTTCCCGCTCATGCAAGTATGGAGCTGTAATGTGATAATTTTTTAACAGGTATCTTTTTTCTTTTTTCTTCACGGGTAAAGGTGGGGGCATCACATTGCTGCATGTCTATTTAGTTTATTGTTTAATTATTGAGATTTTTACAGTTGTTATTTATTTTTTGAAATTTCAGAATATTTTATGTTTCGAGTTGATTTATGCTATGGTTTTGTTGTTGGTTATTCATTAAGTTCAGAATTCAATGTTATTTCATTTTATATTCTTGATTTATTAAATTCAGTATTCAATGTTATTTTCTTTCAATTCTTTATATAATTGGAGTATGCGTTTTTGTGATGCCTTGCGAGACCTGTGAGGATACATTTTTAATAACCTTTTGATGCCTGTTACCCTTCCCACCTTCTGAAGAGCAGGGAGTTTATTTTGTTTTGTTTTTTTGATGTTGTTCTTTTATAATTCATTGTTGTTGCACCCATTTTGTCATTTTTTCAGTGCACATTTTCACACTTTTCTCATAAAAGAATATACATACATATATGTAGATAGAATAATGGCACATGGCCAAAACAGTACCAAAAATGACACAAAGAAAATCAATTACAATACTGCCTTTCATTAGAAACTGCTAAAAATGCGTTTTCAATTTCAGTATGCGCTATTAAATTTATCGCAAGATTCGCATGTTACTCGTTAGGTATAAAATCTATGTCTTGTATACAGAGATGCACAAAAGAATTCACGTGCCATTGTCCATTAGAAAGAAACTGTTGAAGGAGAATTTTTAACGGAGGCATATATTTCCTAACTGAACTTAATTTTTGCATACATGTTGTTTATACATACAAATCTATGTATCAAACTTAGGGCTGCTTAATGAATTTGGTCATTTTACTCGTATAGATGGGAATTTCAGAAATTAATTGGATTTCCAAATGGCTCAACTAAATATCGTATTTCAACTTATAAAATGGCCAAATTTTGTTACAATGAATGTGTTGGAAAGTGTTTCATAGTCGATGATTGACGCATCATTTTTTCTTTCTTATTATTCTAAATATAGCTTTACTATTTTTGTTTCAAAAAATATTTATTCAAATTATTAGTTATTTTATGTTAAACTTTATTACGTTTAGCAAAAAGATCGGGAAAATAGAAATAGCATTGAAACCAGGGACATTGTGTCATGTTCGTGTGCTACACAGAGCCTTGAGAACACAATTTACAGGTCCCATTTCTGTTACCACGCTATGCTCACTTAGTTCCAGTATCTGTGTGTGCTTTGCAAGGAGTTTTCCTTAATTTTGAGTGCACATTTCGTGAATTTTAGTATTTTTCTGACCATATTTTCTCAATTTTTTTAAATATATTTTAAATTACCGTGTTCACTTTTGGCCAATTGTATTTCATATTCAGTATCAAATATTTTCTTATCCAAATATTTTTATATCAATAATTTTTTTTTACTCTTAATATATCTAATAGAGCACTGAAAATGATTTATCGTAATTTCCTGCGTATAATCCGCGGATCAAACAATTATGTTTAGACCCAGAATTTTTAAAAAAAGAACTGTAACTTATCAGATCGACGGAAATATTTGTCTTCAATATCTAAGTAATGTTTCTGGGTCCAAAAAGAATTGTTTGCTCCACGGATTAAACGCCGGAAATTACGGTATGTGTATGATATTTATAAAACATATATTTATATTTTACATATCCCTTTAATTTTTATTTACATAAATAATCTAATTTTTGGTCTTTAAATCAAATGGCCAAAAATCCGCTTTTCAAAAATAAGTTTATTATAAATATGTCAGCTCAAACTACAACCTCGATGAATTATAAAAAAACAATTGGTGTATATAAGCTCGTGCAAACAATTGAAACATCTGAAGAGAAAAAGGATCATTTTTTTAAATCACATTTAAAGATCAGCTCATGTGCAAGAATTTTTATGGATATAAAAGTTTTAATTTTAATTTTAATTTTTGCAGATAATACGAAAAATTATTGATGTCCCTTATAAATTAACTTATTTATGAAAACTTCAAAGAAATTTATATAAAACAATTTAAGTAAGTCAAATCTCTTACAGATATTTGGGATAAGGCCATGAACCGGAAGCAGTTGCGAAATAAAACGTGGACGAATTCGCGAAAGCTTTTAACGTTTCAATGCATAAAAAAAGGCGATGCATTCAAAAATGGTGCATACAACTTCCTCACGAAAATAACATTAACTAAATTTACTGAAGCAACCACAATGGATGTCTTATTTGGAAAAAAAATAATCACGATAAACTCGTTACAGCTTTAAAAATTAAGAAAAATGAAGTGATATCGCTGAAGAGTAGGGTGGGGCGGAAGAAAACAATATTTTTAAAATAAAAAACGGGTGGGGGCGAAAAGTTGCGTTCATACTAGTACGTCATCTGCATGAAATTTTACCGCTGAAAAAAATGGCTTGAGTCTGAGCTTTTGGTCCAAAAGTCGAAATTTTGATAAAATTTTCACATTAAAAAAAAAAAAAACTCTTAAGAGTTCGTTATTATTTAAAAGTTTTATATAATCCTTTATTGATATTTATTTGACATATTTTAACGTTAAACCAATATCTTTATTTTGTTTAACTGAAGGAAAACTGATAAATTTTGCTAAAAAAAGAAGTCGTTACCACTCTATTCGAAAATACAAAGAATTGTTTTGAATACCGCTCTTACGAAGTTACTTTTCTCACGAAGGTGGCAGCATTTCATATCCCACCCCAGCACTTTGGCATAATGTTTTATTTATGCATTGTATTCGTTTTTTTTTAATCGAAGACGGGAATAATTTTTATATGGATCAACCTAGATCATCTCTTCTTTATATCCACAGAGGTTGGATGATTCATTTGTTATCTTCTTTAAGTATAATTTTACAGTTTGTGTAAAAGAAGATAACCGAAATAATGCATGGAAATGTTATTAATGGAATCTATTTGGCCGTCTTGTTATCTTCTGCAAATTTCCATGCAATTAATGAATTATAATTGGAAGTTTTATTACCACAACAACCAACTTTTCAATCAACTACATTTTACATATACTGATCTAATCCAAATTTGTTTGTAGCTATTTCAACTTTGAGTGAGACATCAGCTATACCTCTTGCATTTATTATACGCTAAAAAATTAGCAATTTAATAAAATGACGATAGCCAGAGAAGGCAGCAATCAGAATTTCTGTCGGTGTTCAAAGCAATCATATATATATATATATATATATATATATTTGTATATATATATTTGTATTTGCTTTATATCGTTTTCTGTGTTTAGTTGTCGAATTATTTCCCATAAGTTTTTAGATCCATTCTTTAGGAGTATATTACATTTGGTATAAACCATCTTGGAGCATAAACTTGGATTACATATTTTGTACGTGAAACTACAGAATCTAATGGTCAGTCCTTATACAAAAGCGGGAGAATTGTTCTCCTTTTTAAGCTAGTACTTGTGTGAGAAGTTTTCTGGATTTGTATTCGCTAGTTCTTCTTAGAAATAGCTTTTCTGATAAAATATATCTGGAAATGTCCTGCAGGTATTTCTGGTCACTGCTGAGTGCCATTTTTTCATTTTTAGGAAATAGTTTTTTTTTTCAAAATTACTTTCTAGGAGTTAAAAAATTGCAATAGGAAGTGAATGGTATGTGGACAAAGATTTTCCAACTGATACGGTGAATCCATGTGAGTTATTCTCATCGATCTTGTCTAATAAATGATGCAGAGGAAATTAACTAGAGTGCATGTAGCATATGATCCATTATAAAATCTATTCTAAGCTCGTCTCACTCAAAATGGCTCACAACAGTGAATAGAACTCTTCGCTTTTAAATGAGCACTTTATCCATTAGAGTCTGTACATTCACTCACAAAGTACTATGTATTCCAACTTTTGGGCCTAGGGTGGTTTGCCATCAGAGGTATTCCATTTCTAAAGAAGAGATTAAAATAAAAATACTGGGAAATTATTTGGCTATTGAGATACACATATATCGGCATAAAACAAGCACTAAAAAAAGTTCTGGATTATAATTGCTTTGTACATGCAGAACAAATTCTGAGTGCAATGCCCTTTGACGATCACCATCACATTAAACAGCTTCTCAACATATAAGAAATGCAAAAGATAGAAAAATGAAACTAGCGATCACCTGAACTTACATCCGGAATATACAGGATGTCCAGCAAATAACACCCTGATTTCAAAATTAAATTTCTCAAAAACAAAGATCAATAGAATTATGCAGTAAATGGTTTGTTTATCAGGTAAGCTGTATAAATCTTATACAAAAGTTTCGAGCGGTAAATATTTTGAAAAGATTGTGTTCTGATTGCAAAGAATGCTTTGATTTGACATTTTTCTTGCTTTAAATTGCTGCCAGAGAATGTGTTTTTATGCTTAAAGTGCCATATTTCATAATTTTTTTAATTAAATTTTTGAGATTTCGAAATTCTAAAAATTTACTTCGAAAATTCTTTAAAATATTGCACTGTAAGCTGAAAAATTATTTCTTTGCAGGCAATCTAAAACAAGAAAAATGTGAAATCAAAGCATTCTATGCAATCAGAATGCAATTTTTTCAAAATATTCACTGTTTGGAATTTCTGTATAAGATTTTTACAGCTTACCTAATGAAAAAACCGTTTACCGCATATTACTATCGATCTTTGTTTTTGAGAAATTTAATTTTGAAATCAGAGTCTTATTTGCTAGACACCCTGTACTTGACTCTCTTGCGCGAAGCCCTGTTGTTGCTAAGCGACTACGAACACTGTCAGACTTCTTTACTCACGACCTGTATGCCTTAAACTCTAAATAGAAAAGGGAAAAAAGGAGAAAATTTGAAACCGGACAAATTTAAAAGAGAAAGTAGACAAAATAAAGACACTGAAAAACGGTAAGAGGGTGGGTGGGGCGATGAAACTTGCGATCCCCCGAACTTTACCCGAAACTAGCGAACCTTCATTCCGAACAAATCTGATTCTGTTGCGCGGAGCGCTGTCACTGCTAAGCGATTACGAGGCCCGTCAAACGTCCTTGCTCACGATCTGTATGCCTTACACTCCAAATCGAAGAGGAAAAAAACTAGCGATCACCCGAACCTACATCCCGAATATATTTGACTCTCTAGAGCGAAGCGACCACGAGCCCATTTCTCACAAATTTCATGCTTCTAGGTCCATTAGTTTGGCTTGCGTGTTGATTATCAGTCGGTCAGGACAAGCTATTTTATAAAGTATAGATAGATAGATTTTAAATATATCAAAACTTTTTAATGTTACCTATATACCTTAAATTTTATTGTTTAAAAATTCTTTGTACTTAGTTTATTAATTTTTTTGTCTGTGTTATTACTTTCTCTATTTTATCTCACTTTATTTACTCACTTAAATGATGCTCATTTCAAAAAACTTTTCTCCGTTTTTAAATTAAACAAATTCAAACCCACAAATTTTATTTATTTATAATTGCTAAAACATGACACTAATAAATATCTTTCGTTCAATAAGCGATAGAAAACCCTACAGCAAGTGCATTGCTGGCTATACATTTTCAATATAGTTTACATGCTTCTCTGTGTGATTATCCTCTAAATAGAAAAATAATTAACAGGAAGAGCAGAGACTTCTCTGTTAACATATCATAGATTAATATGTGATTTGCCCAAATTTTAAAACTAATTTTGGATGGAAAACAATATAAACTAAAGCGAGAACTTGATTAAAAGTCAGATTTACATTCGATTTGATTAGCGAAATTACTGCAAAAGCTTTATTTTTTTTCATTTCTAAAAATTTTATTACGAATGAAAGCTGCTCGTTGGGGGCCACTGTAATATTTACTCATCATGGATATGCATACTATAAAATTTAAAAATAAAACATGTAAAATATATTTACAAAATGCATTCCAAAATAAAATTCAAGCGTATATTTATATGTTTTAACACATAGCAATGTTCTATTAATAAATTGCTGATGAACCAATTTCGACATTTTATATAAAACGCCAGACTACTCAAGTAGTACCGAATTGCATAAAAGAAATATCCTTATATCTGTAAAAAAAATATTTATATTAAGTAACAGTTTACTGCGTCGGCTTAACCCTTTGCGGGGCATGGCAAATTCATTTCTTAAGTATTGAAAGAAATGACTGACACCGGAATTTAAAAACAACTTTATTTGTAAATAAGATAACGCTATATTTCGAGAATTCAATAAACCGTAATTTTTTTTAACAAAATTCTACTGCGAATGTGGCGTTTGAGAATTAAAATTAAGTGGTATAGTATCTATGAAACCAACGCCCCGCAAAGGGTTAAGCATCTCATATCCAATTGAAATATATCTTTGAATTGAAATTTGAATATAATACAGGGTCATAAAAAATCGAAGAATGTGAAAAATATGATTAAAAATATCTCGGCAACAAATATTTCGATCGACTTCATTCTTTATGCAAAATTTGCGTTTTTTTGTTGCCTTTTAAATTCACTCCTTAAAATAAGAAAAATCGAAAATTATTACATAAGTTTCATCAGAACGATAGTCCAAAAAAAAAAATAGTTCCGAATTATCGAGGTTACTGATATTAATTAGGCTTCTTTCCATTATTACATACTAAGTAAATACCAAATTTCAAGTCTGTATCTCAATTTGTTAGGGAGACAGAGCATTTAGAGACAGACAGACACAGAGACAGACGGACGGCAATTTTTTTCTGAAAATATATTTTTCTTAATCTCCAGTGTCTGAAACATGCTAATCCGTTCAAAAAACATTTTTAGATTTTCAAAATGATTGCAAGACTTACCCTATACAACGTACGATGGGTAAGTAAAAGTATGTATACTCTATTTACAAATTCGAATTTGGTTTATTAATATACTAGCAGCCTTTGCCCGCTACGCTGCTCGGTTACTTTAAAATAATCTTGTATCAAACAAAATGCATCTAGTAACGGCTAAAAACTTAATGCCTAATCAAATAGCAATAATTGTTGTTTTAATCGTATAATATCATATTATCCGGTTAAAAATATATATTGACGACAAAATATGCAAATGTTTAACTATTTTTTAGCAGATTTGCTATCTTGAATTTCGCGCTTCTACCTATAACCGGTGCAAAGATGTATTGAAATATCCTAAAAGTATGATGTTCCATTAAACCCTCTTAAAGGGGAAATTCTAATAGAGATAAAATATATGGTGATTTTAGTAAACACATGGAAACTAAAAACAGAAGGAATTAAAAAACAACAAGGCTATAAGGCTGTAAGGCTTTAAGAAAGGAATATTAGTGGAAAAGTCATGAGACGTTGTACCCTAGACGTAGAAAGTAGAATAAGCGCAAATAAGTGTAAAAAAATAAAGTAGTTTAACCCCTTCGCGACGGGAGCCTTTTATGAAATTTTTAATGTTTTGTCACCGGTTTTAAAAAACAGAAATTTGTACTTTCTTGAATCAAGAAAATGCTCCCATTGAATAAGGCAAATTTTGTCGTATAATTTTACCGGTGGGAATAAACGAGGATTCTTAAGCCTTTTTGCAGCACGTATACGTGTCACTCGTCCCCAAGGGGTTAACAAAAATTAGAATTTTTCGGCAGTTAGTACCAAAACAGCCAAAGTAATAAGAATAAAAAGCTCCCCTTGTGACAAAACAGGAACTAAAAGGATGATGAATGGGATCAATATTTTTTTATATTTTCCTCCGTTATTTAAGTTCAGTTCCATAGTTTAAATGTTATTAGAAGATGTTTTGCTTTATACGTTAAACGTATCCCCCAGGAGGGACAAGGGAAGTGCATAATATGAATAAGTGGTCACAAGGCTTAACAATGATATGTCACATGAAGGATGTCGGCTAAAATTAGAAAAAAGCTCCCCTTTGGGGGCAAAGTGTGGGAAGGGACTTGGGAGGCGTATAACATAAAATATTAGTCACAGACCTTTACGATGATATGTCACATGATTAGAGTCGACAAAAGTTGAAAAAACACCCCGGGTTCCAACTACCCCCCCCCCCCGAAAAATATCCTCCTCTTTTTCTTTAAAATTTTCATGCATTATAAATAATATTTATCATAGGGCTCCGCAAAAAAATCAGATTTAAAATGATAAAAACAATGCAAAATTCAAAAAAAAATTCGAAATTTGCCCCCCCCCAAGGCGTCCGAATTGGGAACGAGGAATGAAAGGTCCATAATTTGAAAGAATGGTCCGAATTCTTTAAGACGATATATCACATGATGGGTTCAAAAAAAATTTATATATTTGACCCCCATTTTAGCCCCCCTCAGTGGGTGGAGATTTTAAATTTGCTGAAACATATGTTTAATTATTTTTGTAATATATTTGTTTTCAACAATTTCCCGTTCCTACTTAAAACGGCCGCTGAGATGTGCCAAATGCTCTAAACTTTTCGACCCCCTTTTAACTCCCTTACGGGGGTTAATTGTAATTTTTTGAAATCTGTGTTTAATTATTTTTTAGTACATTTATAATCTGGAATTTCACGGTCCTACCTACAACGACTGCTGAGATATAGCAAGATGTTCAAAAATTTTCAACCCCCTCCATTTAACCCCCTTAGGGGGAAAAATTTTCAAAAATCCCGTCTTAGTGCACGCTTTCATCATAAGAAGTATATTTTGTCCAATTTTTATGCTTCTAGGTTGAGTAATTTGGGTTGTGCCTTGACTATCAGTCAGCCAGAACAAACTATTTTATATAAGTATTATTTTTTTAATAAAAAAACACTTATTGTGACGTAACTATAACAGTTAGACTTATGCTGTCGCGACATTTTTTGTTCTGCTAAGTCGTAGTACATTATTTCGTTCTATCAATCGTATTCAATCGTATCAATCTGTTCTATCAATCGTATCAATAGTATTTGCAGCGCACGCGATGTAAGGATTTTTAAGGTCATTTTTCTACATCTTGGATTACATTATTGGCATTTTAGTAAAGATCCTTTTTTTTAATATAATATAGCCTTTGTTCACCGGAAATAGTGTAGCTTTCCAAAGGTGAAAGAATTTTTCAAATCCGTTAAGTAGCTTCGGAGCCTAGTCAATTCAAACAATCAAATCTTTCCTCTTTATAATATTAGTATAGATTCCCGTACTTTAATATTACGAGCTAACTTTAATAAAACAATTTTATCCATTTGTATAATAACGGTTCCGAATGAAATATGTATTTGTTCAAATATTGCACAGATTGTAATACAGGAAGAAATTCCTCACTGTGTTGTGAGAGAAGTTTACAGCATTATAAAAAATCATAAATTAATTTAAGTTAGCATTTTATAAATAAGTTGTCTAAAACCATTTAAAGTACTAAACTTTAGAAGCAGGTTGGAAAAATTTGGTATTATTTTTGCACAAAATGTACTGAATTACATAAAAAAAACTTTATAATGAAAAAAATAATACTTTAATTTTAAATAAACTGAAATCATTAGGTGCAGTAAACATTTTCGAGAATTTTTTTTTTGTATTTTTATATTTACCCTTTATAATGTTTTTCAATAAAAAATGATAGTGAAATGGCCGATAAAGACAGATAACAAAAAAAAATTCTTTATCTATGAAAATTAATATAAATATACTAACGTTTCTCTCTCTCTCTCTTTTTTTCTTTTACTCGAAGATGATACATTTCATAAAATTATTTACTTCAGTAAACTGCATAATATTCAAAAAATTAATTCATAGCATGTTTTATCTCACTAGAAAAAAAAAACTCCAAACAAATAACCAATGCGCTTCCAAAATATATTGTAACGCTAATTCAATATTAATGACATAATTTGTGAATATTTATTCGGCAATAAAATTTCATAATGACTAAAAGGTTTAGATAGTCTTCACATATTAGGGAAAATTATCTTTGTGATGGCAATTCATTACTTCGCTGTCGTTTATTTTATGAGACTTTTGAAAACTAGAGTTTGGATCGCCTATATTTTTTCGTCCATGGAAGTTCTTTTCATTTTTGCTCTGAAGCGTAGCAGGAAATATTTCGAAAATATTTTCGTTTTATTAGAAAAACTTTTGACTGGGCGTAATTAAACTTCAAATTAAGTATGAGTTAAAAGACAAAAATGGGACATAAATTATTTTTGAATGTAGTTATTTTTATGGTGTCTTTGGATGGCCTTAGATCTTTTAATAATATTCCTTTCTTAATTTGTTTGGCATGAAAAATATTAAACAATAACATATAAGGACACGAAAGGCAACTTACATTTTTAATAATGCAGAAGAAATTTTGTTTTTTCTTCGCCAGTGACTGAAAGAAATGAAATAAAATTAATTATTTAAACTTGATTCAAATGTGTCAAAAAAGGTTTCGCACACTTTTTGGAAAACATATATGTATATATATATTAATTCTCATTTTTATTATTTAGAAAAATATAGTCAGAAGCGTAACATAAAAACCCATTGTTTATTTTTATTATATTTTTACATATATTTTCATTTCACTAACACAGTAAAAATTTTATAGAATAATAGATATTTAATAAAATTTTAAAAAATGTCTTAAAATAATGAATATTTGATAAATTTTTAAAACATGTCATAAAATATATTGTTTGCTTGGTCGTTTACTTTAAAATACTACTAATATAAAACATTTTATTATATACTGTCAATCCCATTTCTACTGGTTACTAATGATTTCATCACTAACTCTTTCCTTACTTTTTATTATTTCTTGTAAAATTCGTATAACAAGAGTTTAGAGAAGAACAAGCCAAATATTTTTTTTTGTCCTGGTTGTAACATTAGTACTTTAATAGGATACATATTACATTAGGAAAAATGTATTACTGTAAAGATCATATTTATAATTACAAAGATAAAATATTTTATTGGCACATATGCGGTAAATTTAACTTAATTAAACTGTTTCATTTTTTATATCATATTTAAGAAAAATCAAGAAATTATTTAAAATATTTATTATAAAAAAGTGTAAAATTTTGTGCGAGATAACAAAAGTGGAAAATGGATTTTTAATAACACTATATTTTTTCAGTGAAAATTTCTATACCCCGCCCCCCTCCCGAAAAAAAAAAATCAGTCAGACATTAATGCGTCAAGTAAACATGTAACATTATGTGTACCCTCTCTCAGTCAGTGTTGCTTTCTTTCTTGATTAAAAGAAAAGCTTTTAACTACACCTGTTAGTATTCTTTAAGTACATAACATAATGTCTTATGAATAAAATGGTTTTATTTGATAACTTCGAAAAATTTATATTTCTTTATAATATTAATAAGAATCAAAGCTGGAAAGAAGTCCCGGCACACCAGCAGTACAATTATCATCACCACACATTACTTAAAGTATATGACGCTTCATGTAATGCCAGAAATTCTGAGAAAAATTAAAAACATTGAATTTATATAAATATTTTCTCATTTTAAACAACTTCTACTAGCAATGATAAATGCGTTTAGTGAAAGCATGGGTTTTAAATTTATTTCATGCGTCAGATCGGGATCGCTGTAGTAAACTGATAATGTAACTTCATAAAACTAAACAATCAAACACCTAAAAACATTAATTAAACTCAAAAAATCAACTGTCGTAAACTCACATGACATGATCACTTATCTTGCACATATGCAAGATTTGGACTTTCCATATACAAAGTATCAGGAAATATGGTAACAGTCTTACTTTAATGAAATTCAATGCGTTCACGTTACGTTTGTGATTAAAATGTCACAACTCAGTGATATGAAACTGTGACTAAAATCTGAACTTCTTAGAAAACTAAATTGGAATGTAATAATTGATTTCTCTGAGACGTCATTGCAACTCACGTCAGATATATGACCAAAAATCCACCACATTTTGAAATCTCGTCGTGTCCAAAATATGAGTTTTAAAAAATCTTTAAATTAGGATGAAACATTTTAATTAAAATTGTCTTGAGCAATTGCATCAAGATAACAAGATTACGTAAAATATCAAAATCTAGTGAGTGACTCAAACAATTTAAAAACTAGTTGGATGTGTCAATCCCAAAACTTTCTTCTATCTCATAAGTACATTTTAATATTTAAAAAAAAATGTGGTGACCACAAAGTTACCCACTATCGAATTTCCTCGAACATTTGATCTAGCCTAATGAGATTCTGGTATCCGAAAAGCCTAAACGTAAAATTTAATTAATATTCTGAAAAAATGAGCTTAGTAGTGCCTCATGTTGGGTAATTTATACTAAAACCTAGTAAGCATCTATTTATGTCAAGACCTAACATAATCTGAAATTTGATGGAATTTCGTCCATTAGTTCTTCAGATATAGTTATAACAAAAAATTTGCAAAACGTAGCACAGCAACACCATATCTTGGAAAATTTATGCCAAAACATAAAAAAGCGTCTAATTATGTTATGGTGTAAAAGAATCTGAAGTTTGATGAAATTCTGTGCATTAGTTTTTGAGATATAGCTAATTTAAAAAAACCGTGTAAAATATAGCCCAGCAGCACCATCAGTTGAAGGATTTATAACAAAACGTAATCATCGTGTAATTGTGTTATATGTCATTTTGTAACGAAATCTGAAGTTTGATGAAATTCTGTGCGTTGGTTGTTGAGATATAGCTATCGGAAAAATCGTGCAAAATGCAGCATAGCTGAACCACCTGTTGCAAGGTTAATACCAAAATGTAATCAGCGTCTAATTATGTTATATATTCTAGTATAACAGAATCTAAAATTTGATAAAGTTCTCTGCATTAGTGCTTGAGATATAGCTATCGCGAAAATCGTGCAAAATGTAGCATAGCAGCGCCATCTATAGGGCAGTTCACACCAAAACCTTATCAGCGGCTATGTATCTCAAGGTATCGCAGAATCTGAAGTTTGGTGAAATTCTGTGTGATAGTTGTTGAAATATAGCTATCATGAAAATCATAAAAATGTGGCATAGTAGCGCCACCTGCTGGCCAATTTACACCAAACTTAATCAGCGTCTATGTATATTAAGGGATCACAGAATCTGAAGTTTGGTGAAATTCTGTGCATTAGTTCTTGAGATACAGCAATCTTGAAAATCATGAAAAACGTAGTATAGCAGCGCCACCTGCAGGCCAATTTTCACCAAAAACCAATAGGCACTAACTCATATCAAGAACTAACAGAATATAAAATTTTATTAAATTTCGAGAATTAGTTCTTGAGATAGAGCGCCCACAAATTTTTTGTCACATATAGACAGACAGACAGACTCACAGACAGACATTTTCTAAAAATAGTCAAAACGTGTTCAGGACATTCTAAAACGTATAAATCCGTCGAAAACCGGAAGTCGAAAATTTTCATGAATCCAATACTTTCGTCTTGTAAAGATGGAAGAAAGTAATTAAACAAAATCTGCTGTTTTCAAAACAATTATTAAGAATAAATTCACCTCTATTTTCAAAATTGCAGGATTTCCCGTAAGCAGTGTTCTCAGTTGGGAGAGCAATTTTTTTATTCAGATTGACTGATTGGCAGCATGTTTTTGAAGTAATAATATTTGCCTTATTTAGAACTTGATTTTTTACAGATTAAATAAAGTGAATTTTATAGTTTATAAAATTAGACAACATGTAAAGAATTAAAGAAAATACTAGAAATAATTGTCTGTGAAAATGTATAATACTTTTTTTTGTTGTGTGTATATTCATATTTCATATTATCATTAAAGGAACTGTGGTTGTAACTAAATATATTTTTTAATTATGAGTTTCATGTCGAAAAGCATGAGTTGTAATAGGCTCATATGTGTTGAAATGCAATGAATTACACTCTGAATAGATTTTGTTAACTCAAATCAATAAAAATAAGTTAAGAGAATTTACTTAGTATATTTTATTGTTATACTCAATATCTAATCATACTTAAACACGTGAATAATACAATTATGAAACACCTGTACCACAAAAACTCCACAATAAATACACAAAACATTGGGGAAAGGGGTATCAGAAGGTGTGAAGGTGGGTGGGTCAACCGCCACGGTGAGCGACCCATCTTCGTCGGCGACCTCTGCCTACGTCCCGAACAGTCCTTTTAGAATTTCAAATCTACAAAATTTTCACAGTTTCTATCCCTGTACTACCTTTTAAATAACATTTTGTTGTACGTTCGGAGTTTTGACTTTTTAGAATCATGTACACCAAACTTCATGAAAATATTTTAATCAGACATACGTCATTTGAAAATGATATGTGCCTTTTAAGGGTGTATTCGAAAAAACGTTTTTCCACCTTCAACAGCTCGAAATTTTCTGATACAATTTCAGACACATTTTTAAAAGTAGAAACATGAAACTTGCTCAGAGTATTTTTGAACTGATGTATAAGATGCCGTGTGATGTCATTTTATGTTCAATTCATTAGGATTTAATTTATAAACAATTATCTTCTCAGTATGACCTACTTTCCTTTCACAAATCTCCAGCTTCAGGAAAATCGGCTCAAAATGCTGTTTTTGATTGCTTTTAATGCAATATTTTCTGCATTTATTAAAGAATTGAGAATCACAGCACCTTGTGCATTTTCTAAATAAGACAATTTGCCAATTTGATGCATATGAGAGCAAAAATGTATTTAAAAATAAATCGGAAAACAAGCAGTTTCAATCGGAATACACCCTTAATACAAACATTTCAGAATTTGTTATTTTGCTTTTTTTTAAACTGTATTTTTGCACACTGTTTGTGTACTGTAAAAAAAGTTGCAAACAGATAGTTTATTTGAACGGATATAAATAAAAGGATCATACTTACAATCTCGAACTATTATCGTCACAAATTGTGCTTGTTGTCATTCGAACTTTGTTCTTTTTGTCTGTCTACAAACGCTTTTTTAACGTATTTAACACAGTTGAAAAGCGTGCTGTAACTTGCTATACATATTTGGAATGTCATATATATACAGGGTGAGTCATAAATATCGAAACAATAGGCTATCTCCTTAAATATTGCCCCTAGACCCATACTTCCAATTGCAAAGTTTCATCAAAAAAAGTAAATTTTTTGATAAGATAAGTTGTAATTCCATGGGGGGTCTATTTTAAAAAATACGAAAATTAAATTTTTATACGGTCCCCAGAGGATAAAACTTCCAATTAGAAAAGTTTTCCCTATCCATTCCTGAATTGAACAAAAAAAATTTTCATCTTGATATCTGTGATATCTTCGAATAGTACCACTTCCTAAATGTAGATGGCGCAACGATACCGTAATCTGTTTTGTGAGGCAATGCATGTTGGCCAAATAAGATCGGGGATGTAAGAATGTTTTGTTGTTCGAAATGCTGCTTAGCGGCAGTTGTATCATAATGTAAATAAATGATGGAAATATAAAGGCTGTTTCCCTGATGGAATTACAGTACAAGTAATTCGAACCCACACGATATAACAAAGTGGCGACTAAGATGGGATTATTTACCCATATTATTTTGTTAAGAAAAATATTGTGAAAAAAAAAAGTAAACGCCGGGAAAAGAAATGGCTGTTGAAAAAGAAATTATTTCACTGGGTCGGCTAGAAGAATATGACTCAAAGGTTCCTTGGACTATTTATGTTGAGAAAATGGATTTTTATTTCTGTGCGAATAATATAAAGAATGAAGAAATGAAAAAGAATATTTTGCTTAGTTCTGTTGGTACGACAACATTTACGATTTTAAGAGATATTATTGTCCCGAAGACGTTAAAGGAGATAAAATATGAAGATCTTTTAAAAAAAGCTAAAGAACATTTTTCTCCTTGTCCAAGTGAAATTGTAGAGAGATTCAAATTCCAGAAACGTCTTAGGAAGTCAGGGGAAAGCATAGCTGAGTTTGTAAGAGAACTTAGAAGATTGTCTGAATTCTGTAATTTCGGAAACACCTTAAATGACCGCCTGCGAGACCAACTTGTGTTCGGAATACAAGATGAAAAGATACAACAAAAGCTGCTGGATTCTAAAGAATTAAATTTCAAGACTGCGGTGGAGATCGCCGAATCGTTTGAATCTGCTGAAGCCGGTGTGAAATCACTACATATAGGCGAAAGTACAGCTGTCAACCAAGTGCGCGCTAAAGGGGAGAAACCGAAACCAGAAAAGTTCTCTCATCCATTTAAGCCCAAAGAAGAAAAATTCGCGTCTGAGAAACCTTGTTATAGATGTTCGAAACACCATAATCCTAAAATGTGCCCTTTCAAGAATGCCGAGTGCCATCTGTGCCACAAATTTGGTCACCTAAGAATTTGTTGTAGAAATCGAAAATTTAAGATGAAAAATGATAAACAGAACAAAAACAGTAAAATTAAAACTGTTCAAGAGGAATATTGTTTTAATTGTGTGGACAACAACTCCAATAGTGTAACATGGCAAAAAAATGTAAAAATAAATGGGGTGAATGTTAAATTTGAAATTGACACCGGGGCGGCGCATACGATTGTAAGTAAAAATGTGGCAGAAAAATTGTTCTCAGGTAAGCTACCTTTAATTAAATCTAAAGTTAAGTTACAAACTTATACTAAAGATTTTTTAACTGAATTAGGTGAGTTAAAAGTAGATGTTTTTGTTGATGAATATTGTATACCTGATTTAAAATTGTTAGTTATTAAAGAAGAAGGTCCGAGTCTAATTGGAAAAACTTGGTTAAAAGCATCAAAATTATTTTGGCCTAATGTAAATATGATTAAAAGTATTTCGAAAGATGATTTAATTAGAAATTTTCCAAATGTTTTTGCTGACGGGATCGGTACAACAAAAGGTCCTCCCGTTTCAATAAATTTGAAAAGGGATGCAAAACCAGTTTTTCTTAAGTCTCGACCTGTTCCGTTTGCTTTGAGAAGAGCTACTGATTTGGAATTGGAACGATTAACAAAAGAGGGTATTTTGAAACCTGTTGATCATTCAGATTGGGCTAGTCCTATAGTAATTGTTCCAAAACCAAATGGTACTGTTAGAATTTGTGGTGATTATAGAGCCACAGTAAATGCAAATACAGAAAATGATAATTATCCTCTTCCTAGGATGGAAGAATTATTCTCTAAATTGTCAGGTGGAAAATTCTTTACTGTTTTTGATTTAAAAGATGCTTATTTACAACAACCTGTAGATAATGAAAGTAGTAAAATTTTAACTATTAATACTCATAAAGGATTATTTAATGTGTTAAGATTAGCTTTTGGCGTAAAGTGTGCTCCTGGAATGTTCCAGAGAAAAATAGAGAATATATTAAAAAAATATGAGTATGTTGGTGTATTTTTAGATGATGTAATCATAAGTGCTAGGAATGAATCAGAACATTCTGAAAGAGTTGAAAGTGTTCTGAAATGCTTTTCTGAGCATGGTATAAGATTAAATAAGGAAAAATTAAAATTTATGGTTTCGGAAGTTTGCTATTTAGGACATAAAATTTCTCAGAAAGGAATTAGACCTATGCCAGAAAAAGTTAATGCTATTTTGAATGCACCTATTCCAAATAATGTGTCACAGTTGCGTTCATTTTTAGGCTTAATTTCTTATTATAGAAACTTCCTACCTAATATTTCAGATGTCTTAGAACCTTTACATAGATTATTAGATAATAATGTTAAGTGGACATGGTCAGAAAAGCATGATAAAGCATTTCAAAAAGTTAAAGAATTATTATGTACATCACCTGTTTTAGAATTATATGATGTTAACAAAGATATTGTTTTGAACTGTGATGCTTCAGAATATGGCATTGGTTCTGTATTAAGCCATATTATTGAGGGTAAAGAGAAACCCATAGCTTATGCTTCTAGAACTTTAAATAAAACTGAAAGAAATTATGCAATGATAGATAAAGAAGCTTTATCTGTAATATTTGGTGTTACTAAATTTCACCAATATTTAGCTGGTAAACAGTTTAAAATTATAACAGATCACAAACCTTTAATTAGATTGTTTGATCCTGTTAAAAAGGTACCTGATACATTATCACCTAGAATGCTGAGATGGTCGCTTATGTTAGCAGGATATGATTATACAATTGAGTATCGCGAAGGTAAAAATAATAAAAATGCGGACGCATTAAGTAGATTACCTCTCCCAGAAACTGTAAATATAGTTAGTAATCCTGCTGAAATAATGTTTGTTTCAAATAATAATGATTGGCCCGTTACTTCTAAAACGATTGCAAAGTGGACAACTGAAAATCCTGTAACTAAACAAATTTTAGAGTGGGTACTACATGGGTGGCCTCGAAAGGTTAAAGCAGAAGAATATCAACCTTATTTTCGTAGAAGGGATGAAATTTCCTGTTTAGAAAATTGTCTATTATGGGGGCATAGAGTAATTGTGCCAGAGGAAGGTAGAGAATATATATTGAAATTGTTGCATTCTGTTCATCAGGGTATGTCTAGCATGAAAGCTAAAGCTAGAGGGGTGGTTTGGTGGCCAAACATGGATAAGGAAATTGAACAAATGGTAAATTCATGTAGTAGATGCCAAATGTGCGCGAGGGATAATCCAAAAATGAAACCCTTAGAATGGAAGTCTGAATTACCCTGGGATAGGATTCACATAGATTATGCAGGTCCGTTTGAAGGGAAATTTTTTTTAATAGTAGTTGATTCTTATACAAAATGGTTAGAAGTAGAAGTAGTGCCCAGGACCGATAGTAGAAATACTATTAGAGTACTGAGAAGAATTTTTGCGACATTTGGATTACCAGTAGAATTAGTCAGTGATAATGGATCCGCGTTCACAAGTGAGGAATTTGAGGAATTTCTTAAAAATAATGGAATTAAGCATACACCTATTCCACCATATCATCCGTCGTCGAACGGACAGGCGGAAAGATACGTGCAAACTGTGAAAAATTGCCTTAGGAAACTGGATAAAAATGACATATCATTATCAATTGCACGACTTTTGTTAGAAAATCATTCAACTCCTCATTCGGTGACTGGTAAAACTCCTGCTGAATTAATGTTTGGAAGGCCAATTCGAACAGCCCTTCATTTGGTATTACCATCAAAACCTAAAATACAGCAACCCCTGCACAAATTTAAGCTTCATGAATTAGTTTTCGTTAAAAATTTTGGAAAGGGGGAGAAATGGGTAAAAGGAAAAATTGTAAAATTATTAGGAAGTAGATGGGTTTTAGTAAATAGATGTGACGGAATAATGTGTAAGCGTCATGTGAATCAGTTGAGACGTAACAGAGAGATAAGTTACGAAAAATCTGAAAGAATTGAAGAAAATGACCACAATAAAAAAAATGTCAGAAAGAGTTGAAAAAATGGGTTATAGTGGTAAAAATTACAATGCTTATGATAATTATGAAAGGGTTAATAAAAACCGTTTTTCTGAGATTAATGGAAAAATAAAAGACCAACTTGATAATGAGAATATTATGGAACCAAACAAATCTCAGCCTTCACATGATATTGTAGCAGGTACTGTTGTGAGTAATAAAAATGATGCTATGACAGATATATCTGTAAAGGACACTGTGACTAAAAATAATAATGAGGACTCGAAGAAAAGTGTTCCAGTTCGAAGAAGCAATAGACCAAGATTGCCTGTAGTTCGTTTGAACTATGAGGAGAGGGGTGTGATATCTTCGAATAGTACCACTTCCTAAATGTAGATGGCGCAACGATACCGTAATCTGTTTTGTGAGGCAATGCATGTTGGCCAAATAAGATCGGGGATGTAAGAATGTTTTGTTGTTCGAAATGCTGCTTAGCGGCAGTTGTATCATAATGTAAATAAATGATGGAAATATAAAGGCTGTTTCCCTGATGGAATTACAGTACAAGTAATTCGAACCCACACGATATAACAATATCTTCAAAATTCAGAGAGTTATGACAATTTTAATAAATCGTGAGGTTTCAAGGGATCAGACACAAATTGAAATGCGTGTAACTGAAGAAACAATCTTGCTGTAAGTTGTCCAGGAAACATTTATTTTATTTATTTAGAGTTCGAATTTGGAATATTTTGTGATGGTTAACCACATAATTTGTAAGCATTATCACATCATAAGCTTTCTTAATAAAATATTTTTTTTTCAAAAAACTTAGAGTAAATTGTCATAACTCAAAATATTATTTGTCGCGATGAATTTTTTTCGTTTGATTAAATAAAAATGTCTAATTTTCAATTTTGATTCAACATTTTAAATAATATTTTAAAAAAATAAAACTATTTAAAATAGCAATTTTAAAAAAATGCAATTTTTTTGTAAACAAATCATATTTTTAAAAGCAAATTTTTTGAGGTGAAAACTTCTTTCGGCGTGTTGGGAATTTTTTTAGGTGTTAAAAAACTATTGAATTCGTGGGACTATTACCGTAACCAAAGGTTATTGATTTATGTCAGTTTAAAAATGAGAAATACTGAAATAAAAACATCTGATGCAGAAAAGTGCATTTAGTTTTAAACAAAGATGGGCTTTTAACGTTTAAATGCTTTTTAAAAGTTTCTAGGTGATTAACTACCTCTTGTATAGTTTCGATTTCAGATTTTGTTTAAGTTTTGCCATTCTTGCCTTCTTTAATTACTATTTAAATGCGTCAGTTGATTTAAACCTGATTTTTTTTATCACGCCGATTTCAATTTTTTTCATTGTTATATCACTGTCAACTTCATTTTTTTCTTGTTAAAATTGATATTACACGATGCGTAAAAGGTACTTCTAATTACGGGCCTCCAAACTGATAGACGGTAGGAGCTGGGTTAAAACCCAATCGCGACCGTCGGCCTAACCGTTCGAAGTTTTCCGTGGTTTTTTTCGAACCCTGGATTTCTTTGCGTAAATACGGGTTAGATTCCCTTAAAAAGACCCTCACGGAGGGCACCCTTCCCCTCACGGCCTATATCCCTAATGTAGATAATTGGCCGGCATAAAAAAAAAAAAATTCTCAAGGTGTTAACCGCTGTAAGCGGTCTCAAAAGCCGCTGTAAGCGGTCTCAAAGGCCGCTGTTTTTTCCCTTTTTAGGTGCGTTCGTAATTATGTAAATACGTAGCACCTATTGGTGTCGCTCAGTCCGTCCGTCCGTCTGTCTGTCTGTCTGTCTGTCCGTCTGTCCGCATATAACAACGCAAAAACTACCCAACCGAATCGTTTGAAATTTAAAATACGTAATTATAACGTAATTTTGTCGAGTCATTTCAAATGTTATGAAAATCGGAAGCATAGATCAATTACAGGGACAATCAAAAGGATTCCATTACATTGTGGTCAATGGGAAAAAAAAAATTTCAAATGCATTTTAATTGTTTGAAATTTAAAAATATAATTATTACGTAATTATGTCGAGTCATTTCAAATGTTATGAAAGTCGGATGCATAAATTATTTACAGGGACAGTCAAAAGTATTCCACTACATTGCGGTCATTTGGGAAAAAGTTTCAAATGCATTTTAATGATGTTACATTCATTCGAACATAATAGAATTGGCATGAATCTATGAAATATATACTAAAATATGCATTCTGTACAATCTGTGATGCAAAGAATTTTTGTTATTAAATTACAGGGCCACACAAAAGTATTCCACTACATAATGCTTACTGAGAAACATTGTTTGGGACGTGTTTTAATTATATTCAACTATTTCACATTTTATGAATAAAATATACTTTGCTGAGGAGTAATAAAAATTACTTCTTGCATATTTACAGAAACGTAAAGATTTCGACTACTATATTGTATCCGGAGTACGCTCTACTATATCAGCAAGATCTGAATATTTTTAAAACTTCGTTATCGTAAGAACGCACCTCATTTGCTACGTTCACGTGCAATTTCCAACTTGTTAGAGCTTAACATACAGTTTACAGTTCAACTACAAATACATTTTAAATTTTGTTCAACTTGCAAATCAATTATCTACTTTAAAACAAGAACAGGTGTTTAATGAATCTTTGGCATATTTAATTTAAACATTTTAAGTTGAAATTATTCAATTAAATTTCTTAAAAGATGTTTGGTCCGAATGCATTAAATCTTGATCAATTAAATATACTTATAACAAAATATTAGTGGGAACTTAGCATAAAAAATACAAAACAGAAACGTTATACTCTTAGACTTTAACATTCGAATAAATATTTTTGTTTTTTAAATGTCGTTTGGAATAAATAAACTACACGGATGTAGCAATCGAGGACTCTAAGGATACGAAATTCCGTACATTAGTACTTGATATCAATGAAACCGTGTAAATTATACAAAATTCATTATAACAGCGCCACCCGAAAGATGATTGAAACAAAAACGTAAACAAAACCAATTCATGTCAAGAAATAACTGAATCTGACCTTTTATGAAAATTCCTGCATTAGTTCTTAAGGTAGAGCTATTGCAGAAATCGTAACAAATTCAGTGTTTCAGCGCCACACGTGGAGCTATGTACAACAAAATATAAACAACATCAATTCATGTCAAGGACTAACTGAATCTGAAGATTGATGATATTCCTTGCATTAATTCTGGAGATACAGCTATCGCGGAAATCCTGTACAGTAGGGTAGCCTGTTAAGCGATTCACACCAAAAACTAATCAGCACTAATTTATATCAAGGAATAAGTAAATGTAATTTTTTATTAAATTCCGTGGATTAGTTCTTGAGATAGCGCGCTCACAAAATTTATGCCATGTACTGAGATACAGGAGCAGTGACTCACACACAGACATTTTGTAAAAAAAATGTTTTTCGGTATCTCTGAGCCCTAAAACGTGTGAATCCGTCGAAAACCGGAATTCAAAATTTTCATGAATCCAATACTTTTCTCTTGTAAAGATAGAAAAAAGTAAAAATAGGTTTAAAACCACATAAATTTTGAATCTGAATAGTAAAAACTAGATTTTTGGAAATATTTCTGTGTAATTTATTAAAATATATTTCCATTAACATTAAAATATACATTAACATTATAATATATTCAATATAACTCAGTTAATAGAAGTGTCATTATCGCTATTACTGTTTTTACTAAACTTATTTCCTGTGGAAATAAGTTTTAAAGACACGTTTAATGAGAGTTTAATTAATATCACTTAATTTAATAAAACTTTTAATAAGTGTTTAATAAGACGGTCCGGCAATAGATCGTGCCATTTACGAGCCTGGCGCCAAGCTCGAGTTATTGCAGACATCTAGCATATTTCAAGGAAGTTTAAAGCCAAAAGCTATACGCTTTTATTTTATATCTAAAAGTTAAAGTATTACCTTGGATCGACATTTAATAATGCGTAAATTAATGGTTAATCCCTAAATTGTATTTCAAATGAGCTGATATCGCTGCGCTCTGAGGTATGCTTAAGTGGTGTAAGTCACGAATTTTGGAAAATTTTGGATTTTAATATCTTTCAGGGATTTGCAGATATCAAGATGAAATTTTTTTTGTTCGATTCAGGAATGGATAAGGAAAAATTTTCTAATTGGAAGTTTTATCCTCTGGGGGCCGTATAAAAATTTAATTTTCGTATTTTTTTAAATAGACCCCCCATGGAGGTGCAACTTATCTTATCAAAAATTTTACCTTTTTTGATGAAACTTTGCAATCGGAAGTATGGGTCTAGGGGCAATACTTAAGGAGATAGCCTATTGTTTCGATATTTATGACTCACCCTGTATTTTATTAATATTTACCATTACATATTCGATATTGATAAGGAATTATGCAGCATTTATAAGTTATTTATAGCGGCTATTAATTTTTAATCTCACGTGATAATTCATTTGCAGTGTATTTTAATGATGTAATACTATTTAAAATATGTTACAATGATATGCATCACTGGGATACATTACAGGTTTCTCAGTGTAGAATATGGACTGCATAGCATTTATCGATTATATTCACGGATACACAAAATAATTCATTTAGAGCATTTCCTATGAGCAATAATTCATGCAAGTATAAATTTAACTGTAGTAATTATTTTTAAATTTTTGCTCATTAGTTGATGAGTATAAATTCTATAAATCATAAACATGTCTACAGAAAAGAACTCAAGTATATATTCGCATACTGACGGAAGCTGCCAAAAAGAAATAATCAACTGTGTTATAATTTCCCTAAATGAGCTAAATATTTGAACAAATCATATTCAGGGCTTAAAAAAATAAAGATAAAAAATAAAAAATAAAAAATACAAGATAAAAACTAAAAAATATGTATTACTTCAAATATCGATTGTAATTGCGGAAATTGAGATATGAAATGTGTTATGCGTTTTGAAAACTTCCAATGTGTTTTGGAGCATATCAATTACTTTTTATTCATAATTTTAATGAACTTTTTAATCATGAATTTAATAAACTTTTTAATCATATGACTAAAAAATTACATTTTTGAAAATTGCTATTTTCTTTTTGAAAGAGTAAAGATGGGAATTTCTTTAATGCCTTTACCAGATATGACATACAAAGATTTGCGAAGTTTATATATATTAAACTGTGAAAATCTTTCTGAGCTGCTAGCTATGATAGATAAAAATAAATAGTTTATTGTGATAAATAGTTCCGAAATTTTAAGCTTTCAATAATCAATAAATTTCCCAGTAATTTCAGTGATCTAAAGTTGACATATATTTACTTATATTTTCTACCTGCCAAATCTGCAATCTTATAACTGTTTTCTAATAAAAATTCTACTATAAAATTTCTTTCTTGGTATTTTTCTTTTGGTTATAAGTCTTAAATTGGTTTATTTTAAAAAAATTTTTAAATATTCCATTTATATCAAATATAGGGGAAGATGGGGATACTTGAGCCATTTTTTTAATTTTAATTTTTTTAAATTTTTTATATTTTTTTAGAATAAAATTAAATATTGAAAATGAAAATTTGATACTTTTTCTTCAACTAAAACCACTTTCAATTAATTTTGAACTATTTTTCTATGTATAATAAATGTTTATTTTTTGTTTTGCATTGCCATGGTGAAGGGATGCTTGAACCACTACGGAAAAATACCTACAAAAGTAATTTTTTTTCGCTTTATTTTTGAACAAACATTTTACAGAATGATAAATTATGAAACATAAAGTCCTTCAAAACCAATTGAGAAAAAAAAGCTAGTAATACGATCATTTTTTGTCGTTAAAACTGGTTGTCGAAGGATAATTTAAACTTGAGTTATAACGACGGTAACATCCTCAGTTCAGAGCCATTTAAATTTGGAATCTGCAATTCTTCTGGCAAATTTCATTTTCAAAATATTAAGCACTTATCCAACAAATATTTTTACAGTTTTCTTTCTGGCATAATTTATTAGAAACCAACCATCAATAGAAGATTTTCTTTTCACATCATCACCATCATTGAAAGAATTTTCCTCTAATGATATTGTCGAACTCATGCTTTTAATTTAGTAGCTGTCGGAACTTAAGCCAGGTGTATCATTGTACTATTTCAAACACTTTTTAGGTGCGTTCGTAATTATGTAAATACGCACCTATAGTGGTCGTTCAGTCCGTCCGTTTGTTCGTCCGTCTGTCCGTCTGTCTGTCCGCATATAACAACGCAAAAACTACCCAACCGAATCGTTTGAAATTAAAAATACATAATTATTACATTATTTTATCGTTTCATTTCAAATTTTATGAAAATCGGATGCATAGATCAATTACAGGGGCAATCAAAAGTATTCCATTACATTACGGTCAATGGGGAAAAAATTTTCAAATGCATTTTAATCGTTTGAAATTTAAAATATATAATTATTACATAATTTTGTCGAGTTATTTCAATTTTTTTGATAATCGGGTGCATAGATCAATTACAGGGGCAATCAAAAGTATTCAATTTCATTATAGTCAACGGGGAAAAAGTTTCAAATGTATTTTATACGTTTGAAATTTAAAACACATAATTATTACATAATTTTGTCGAATTATTTCAAATTTTATGAAAATCAGATGCATAGATCAATTACAGGGACAATCAAAAGTATTCCGTTACATTACGGTCGATGGGGAAAAATGTTTCAAATGCATTTTAATGGTGATACACTCATTCGAACATAATAAAATTTATATGCAACTATAAAGTACATATTATAATATACATTATACATAATTTGTGGTGCAAAGAACATTTGTTATTGATTTACAAGGCCACACAAAAATATTCCATTACATAATGGTATAGGGAGAGCATTGTTTAATGAGCGTTTTAATTGTAATTCACTATTTACAATTTTATGAGATTGATATATGAGAGTAATATTTTTAAAACTTCGTTATCGTACGAACGCACCTCATTTGCTACGCTTCACGTGCAATTTCCAACTTGATTGATTTCACTGGAAAAGATTTTGTCTTCCTCTTTGGCTCCATGCAGGTAAGTTTGAACTGGGATTTTTGTTGCTTTTCTTGTTTTTTGTGCGCTCTTTTTACCAATTTTTCTTCAATTTTCTTAGTTAAAAAAAAGTTACAGCAACAGAGGTTACGATTTCAATATAAAATATTAATCTTAATATGTTATATTAAAAAATAACTATTTTAATATGTTGGACCTAACTGATTAAAGTATTAGAGATTATAGCCTGTAAAACAGTTTTAAAAATATGTTTTAATTTAATAAAAGTTAAATTGAAACTATGTTGAGATGTATTGTAGATAGGCTATTTTGTTAGTCAAAATGAAAAATAAAATGGATATTTTGATTTAAAAAATATACATTTTGAAACATTTTTAGGGCGTTATTTTTTTAAGAAAAAAAATAAAATGAAAAATTATTCTCCCTTTTGTCCAGAAAAAAAATCTATTAGTGAATATAGGATGGAATTTTATTTTTTGTTTGTTTCACCCATGTTTAATTTCTAGTGGGGATGCTTGAGGCATGGCTCAAGTATCCCCACTCTCATTAGCTCAAGTATCCCCACTACCACTATTTTTGTTTCCCAGAGTTTTACTAAATAAAGCATGCAGCTATTAGAACTATTTTAGATTCAAAATACAATTGAAATTATGCTTATTATATTTATGTATATAGTTGCAACTTTAAACAAAACTTTGATTACAAAAAAAACAAAAAAACCATGCACCCAAATATTTACTTCAGATAGGGAAAAGACAACTATTAATCATTATACTTTCAAAATGGTACCAAGATGTGTGATTTCTTTTTTACATGTTTAGAACTATAAATATGTTATCATATTGGCAGTTTTAGAAAGAAAAATTAACCAACTGTAGAGATAATAGGGGTGGCTCAAGTATCCCCACTCTCCCCTATAGCTATTAAATTCCAAGACATTAAATGTGGTATGTACTTTAGGGTGGGCCGAATAAATGCAAAATTTGTTTTTGAAGTCGTAATACTGCTGAAAATTTGCGAATTCGGAAGGCTAAAAACAGGGTAAAGAAAAAAAAATGGGTTTATATCGTCCGGTTGCACATATGCTGTAAAGGTCGCCGAAATGTGGGAAAAATATCACATTATTAAAAAAATAGATTCTTCACGAATGTAATATCTGAATTTCTTATGTATAACAAAACAAAATGTTGAAATATTTAATCGATAATAATATTTAATATTTAATTGATAGTAATATTTAATATTTAATTGATAATTTAATTGTTAATGATTAATAATCTACCGTCGTTCGGTCGCGCTTGCGCTCTAACGTTATAAGGAACTATTATAATTAATTATTGACAAGCTAAGTAAGGTAAAATATTATAGTAAAAAAGTAATTCATGTAAAACTATAGAACACATTCGCGAAGGAATTTAGCAACGAATTTTTTAATTACCTACGTTGAGAAAAAAAAACTACAGCAACTACTTGTGATATAAGTGGTGTGGGACGGAACCGGATATCCATTCCTTTAGTTATTAATAGGGATGGTAGTAGATCTGATCACTGATGATGTCCCGGAAGCTGAATTCAATAAGTTTGAGACATTGATCTACTGAAGTTCCGAAATCAGTACGGCTCTGCACCAATAGTCGCTACTTCTGGGTAATAAGTTTTGAGATTAAGAACAACAGTTCTTTTCTTCATTTAAACATTCTGTTACTGTTTATAGTAACATTAGCGTTTAAGATTCATTCATTAATATATACTGGATGAGAGCGCAACTTCACATTTATCTTCCACACCAAATTAAAATTTTTTTAAATATAATTTTCATCTTTCAGCTAATGTACACAGTAGAATATCATGGAGAATGCACGTAATTTTCTGCAATTAAAAAAATTAAATCCGGTTTTAATATTTTACTCATGATAGCATTACATTCTGATTTAGAAACTATTTCGAACTCGTTTTGGATTATATTAAAAAAATTGAAAATAATGAAATAAGTATATTCAACTGCAGCGAAAATTTAATTTTCACAGAAATTTATGTAACTTTTACTTCATTTGTGCTTTCATAATTATTCCATAACGGCATGTTCTTACAAAATCCGTGTTTCAATAATTAATGAAATTTTATAAGGTAAGCTGCAGTAACTGGACCGACGAGGTAACTGTGTCATAGATTGTTTTATAAAATGGCTTTTAAATTTTAATTTTTGTCAACTGTACACTCCAATACCTATTCATAAAACAATGTGCGTCAACTCAATCATAATGCAGTCTTTCTTCGTTGTGAAATGTTATCACAAATACGGACTTCATGATTTTCAAACAACGTCAGTTTGGTTGAACTTCCTCCGCTTTTTATTGCAATACTGAAAGTGCTTTTATTAAACATTAACTTTTCCTTTTTTTAGAGATCAGGCATATTAATAGGCATCGATTCAACATATTTACTTCGTATTTCAAACTTAAGACATATGTTACAGTTATCCCATAAATGTTTCAAGAATGGGGTAACTGGACCATGTGGGATCCCGTTACACTCGCAGTAAATATTTTTCTTTGGATTTCTCTTACTACGAGAAATTAATATCTCCATCTTTTATGCTTGCAGTGAAGGAAATGAAATTGACATTATTATTAAAAAAACATATCAGTGGTTATCAAACCAATTCGTTAAGTGCGATAGCTAAGCCTCAAAATTTTACGAAACAAATGATTAAAGGTACATAAAACTAACATACATTATTAGAGAATTATCGAAATGTATAAAAATAATTTTTTTCATTATAAATGCATGGATACATTCTCCATAGTCTTATCAGACTTAACGAACTTTATTGAGAAAAACAAAACAGAAAATGAGATATTTAAGTACTTACGTATCAAACTCATATTGAGGTTATTTTTTTTCTATAATACTCATGTAGTTTTATACTTATTACCTATACTAAAGTACATATGTACTTACGTAATAAGTATATATGTACATATATAAAGTACGTATTCTGTTATTTTTTGTGCAAATAAATTTAATAGTTTCACATTTGGTGCTTTTCTAGACAACTTGAGAGCAAAGTTTTCCCTTACTGCGCTCTTTTGTTGATACTTAATTTACATGATCTGTCTGTTTTAAATTTTTTAAAGTTAGTTATAATTTTTCAATCAGGATCCCCATATTAAAATAGACAAAGGCGTGCGGAACATAGACTTGCTTGTCCAGTTGCTTCATAAAAAAGGGGCGAACGGACCCATGAAAAAAGAAAGAATATATATAGATATTTTTAGGCATTAAAGTATAATGTTGAAAGTTTCTGTCAGCTAGAGTGAACCTAACTGAACATATTTACAAAGAATCAGACTTTAATTCAAGTTAACATTACATTTTAGAAGTTGAATTGCCATAAACTTTTCTACCAAAAATTGAACCGACTTCAAAAACTACTGCAAAGTGAAAAATAATTTTTTTAGATAATAGTAATAATAAATTAAATTAAGAGCGTAGTATTTGCCATGCGTATTATTATATTTATGTACATTAATTTGATTTTTTGGAGTCGGTGCCAGCCAAGCCAAGTTACATGTAATTTTCAATAGCCACACATCCAAGTATCTACGAGTTTTTTTACGATTTAATATTTAGTTAAAAATTTTAACCTTATTCTTTTACTATTTGCATTGGATGCTTAATTTTAACTTTGAAATTGGCATGGCTGGTACCGACTCCAAAAAATCAAATTAATGTACATAAATATAATAATACGCATGGTAAATACTACGATCTTAATTTAATTTCTCATTACTAATATCTAAAAAATTATTTTTCACTTAGCAGTAGTTCTTGATGTCGGTTCAATTTTTGGTGGAAAAGTTTATTTTTCTCTGTTTAATTAAAAGTTAACGATTTTTTGAAGTCTGTTAGTAAAAATTATAATACGGGAAAAATGTAAATTATACACGAATGTCAGGAGGGGTTTCAAATCAACGCTCTCTTTCGAGAACCAGAGTTTAAATCTTACGCCTTAGACCTCACGACCATCTGACGGCACGTATACCATCCTGACTGAACTCAATTCGGCGAGCTTATTACACGTCCATGTTACTTTTAATTTGCAAGAAATTCCTAATTTTATTAGTTTTTGTTTAACTAGTAGAAAAGTACTGACCCAATTTCGATGAAATGGAAATAGTAACAATTCGAGTAACCTCTTTAATTAAACTCAAAAACCTAATTAATCGGTTGGATGTTTCGGAGTAATCAGTGAACATACATAAAAAAAATATGTATATACATACGCGTCAAATTGATAACCTCCTCCTTCTTTTTTGAAGTTGGTTAATAAATATTGTAATACGGAAAAAATTATTGTAAACTGTACATGGGTTTAAATTACGTCAGGAGTGGGGTACGAACCCACGCCCCCTTTTGAGATCCAAAGGTTAAATCTGGCTCCTTAGACCGCTTGGCCTCCTTGATTGCACTTTATTCGGCGAGCGAGCTTATTCAACGCCCGTGTTACTTTTAATTTGCGAGAAAACACTAATTTTATTAGTTTTTGCCTAATTATTGAAAAAGTACTGAACCAATTTCTATGAAATGGAAGTGGTATCAATTCGAGAGTAACTTCTTTCATTTAACACAAAAACCAAATTAATCGGCTGGATAGTTTCGCAGTAATTGGTAAAGATACATAGAAAAAAATACATACGCGTCGAATTGATAACCTCCTCCTCCTTTTTTGATGTCGGGTAGTAAAAATTATTATACAGAAAAAAGTATTTCAAATTATACACCTATGGCAGGAGTGGGTCTTTAACGGCGCTCTACTTCGAGAACTAGAGCTTAAATTTGGCGCATCCTGCGAGTTTATTCAATGCGCATGTTATTATTAGATCCCTTTTTAAATTTAAATTCTCAAGTTTAAAATTTAAATTATCTTTCGCAATTTCAAATTAATAAAACCTCCCTTTTACTTTCTAAAGAGAATATATTTATCTCTTTTCTCTTGCGCGTTAAATTCCAGTTACGTAGATTTCTCATACTTAGGCGAAGCCGTTAATAGAATAAATCAAAAACAAATCTTTTTTCATCCTAAAATCATTATCTGAGCGTGTATATTTTCGTTTGTTTAAAGAGTACATTGAAATATATTTTAAAACCATATGTTTCTTTGCGGCGATAACTTAGCCTCATTTACAGATTAACAGACATTACAACTCTTTTTCGGCTTAAAATATAACGCTCTTTTTATATTAAATCGGCGTCTGACATCTGTGTTATGCATCTAGAAATATATTTCCCAGCAATCAGTATTGGCATGCATATTAGGGTGGTGCGAAAAAAAAAAAGTTTTTATTTCCGAATCGCTATAGTGCGGAAAAGTTGCGATTGGTAAATACAAGAAAAACTAAAAAAAAAAATTTTTGAAATCGGACATTATCTTCCGATCGCGCAAACAACCTAAAAATGCAAAAAAATTGAAAATTTTCGATTTTTTCAAAATTTTTAAAAAATATTACATATACATATATTTTATCACTATGGTGAAAAATATTTACATATTGTACTATTTAATAATAATAAAAAAATAAATTGCGTTAAAAGAATATCTTCCGATCGCGCAAGCTCATTAAAAATCGGGAAAAATTCAATTTTCAGTTATTTTTGATGCATTAAGAATATAATTAAATAAGTTTAATTTGCGGTCTCATGTTAAAATTTAAATGTAAATTAATACTATTGAGCATGTTATGCTATTTTTGAACAACCGAGATCTTACCACGACGAAATTGCTGCAGGGCGAAAAGGTTTAGTAGTTCGCGCAACTCCTGTTAGCCACGTTGCGAAACAGCGTTGAAGTCACCCTATGTGTCCACATCCTTTTCTCTCCCCAACCTCGTCCTCTTGCACAGTGCGCCATTTCGTATCAGTGAGCCCGTGAACCAATTTCGTTTGTTAATAGTAGATGTATTGTGTTATCTAAAATACATTAACATATGACAGATACACAGATCTGCATGTCAAGATGTAGTATCCCAGTATTTGTCTGTTTACCGGGGGTCACCCCGTAAGGGTGTAATACTCTTTTATTTTTCATTAATAAATGCCACATACATAGTTAGATTTTGGTCCTGAGTCACTCCTACCTGAATTATTGCTATCATACGCAAAGAATTTTTATAGTCACGTCTGATTTGTAAATATATCAAGCAATTAATAAACTTTAATTCCCCTTCTCTAAAAACATGAACGAAAAATATTCGTTACATAAATTTCGACGAAATGGAAGTGGTACCAATTTGACAGTAACCTCTTTCATTTAACACAAAAATCAAATTATTCGTTTGTATAGTTTCGGGGTAATCAGTGAACATACATAGAGAGAAAAATACATACTCGTCGAATTGATAACCTCCTCCTCCTTTTTTGAAGTTGGTTAAAAATTATAATACGGAAAAGATTATTGTACACACGCATGTCAGGAGTGCGGTTCAAGCCCACGCTTTCATTCGAGAACCAGAGATTAAATCAGGAGCCTTAGAACGCTCGGCCATCATGACTGCGCTCCACTCGGCGAGCTTATTCAAAGTCAATGTTACTTTTAATCACTAATTTTATTAGTTTTTGCCTAATTACTAAAAAGGTACTTAACCAATTTCGATGAAATGGAAGCGGTGCCAATTAGAGAGTAACTTCTTTCCTATAACACAAATACTAGTTTAATCGATGGATAGTTTCGATGAACATGCATAAAAATACATACGCGTCTAATTGATGATAACCTCCTCTCTTTTTTTAAATCGGTTAAAAAAATTATAATACGGAAAAAACCCTGTATATAATACACGTATGTCGAGAGTAGGGTTCGAACCCACGCTCCAAAGCTTAAATCTGTCGCCTTAGACCGCTAGGCTATCCTAACTGCAACCCATTCGGCGAGCTTATTCAAGGTAATGTTACTTTTCGCTAATCTATTATTTTAGTACTCTTTCACGGATAAAGTATTGAACCGATAAAAGATCTCTGATACTCTTTGCTAATGGTTAAATACAAAATATTCTTAATAGCAAAATTAGTATTTAATTTGTAAAATATATATGTAAAAATTATAATACGGGAAATGTTATTTTATACATGTATGTCAGGAGTGGGGTTCGAACCCACTCTCTCCGTTTTGAGAGCCATAGATTAAATCGAGACCCTTAGACAGCTCGACCATTTTGTCTGCACTCCATTTAGCGAACTTATTCAACACTTTTAATTAGCGAAAAATCATTAATTATATTAGTTTTTGCACAATTAATAAAAAAGTACTGAACCAATTTCTATGAAACAGAAGTGGTACCAATTCGAGCAAGCTCTTTCATTTAACACCAAAACCAAATTAATTGGTTGGATAGTTTCTGAGTAATCGGTGAATATACATTAAAAAATGCATACGTGTTGAATTGATAACCTCCTCTCGTTTTTAGAAGTCGGTTAAAAAGATCTCTGATACTCTGTGCAAACGGTTAATTGTAAAATATTCTTAATAGCAAAATTAGTATTTTATTTGTAAAATATATATGAAAATTTATAATACGGAAAAGTTTATTGTATACATATATGTCAGGAATGGGGTTCGAACCCACACTCTCTGTTTCGAGAAACAGAGCTTAAATTTGGAGCCTTAGACCGCTCGGCCATTTTGTCTGTATCCCATTTACCGAACTTATTCAACACTTTTGATTAGCTAAAAATCACTAATTATATTAGTTTTTGCCTAATTAATAAAAAAGCACTGAACCAATTTCTATGAAACGGAAGTGGTACCAATTCGAGGGCAAACTCTTTTAGTTAACACGAAAAACAAATTAATCGGTTGGATGGTTTCGGAATAATCGGTAAACATACATAAAAAAATACATGCTTGTTGAATTGATAACTTCCTCTTTTTTTGTAGTGGGTTAATTATAATACGGAAAAAACATTGTAAATTATACATGGATGTAAAATATGTCAGGAGTAGGGTTCGAATGCACGCTCTCTTTCGTGAATCAGAACTTAAACCTGGCGCCTTAGACCGCTCGGCCATCCTGACTGCACTCCACACGGGGAGCTTACTCAAACTCCATGTTAATTTTAATTTGCGAAAAATCACCAATTTTATTAATTTTTGCCTAATTGCTTAAAATGTACTTAACCAATTTCAATGAAATGGAAGTGGCACCAATTCAAAAGTAGCCTCTTTTATTTAACACAAAAACCAAAAATATAGGGTGGATAGTTTCGAAGTAATCGGTGAACATACATAAAAAAAATACATACGCGTCGAATTGATAACTTCCTCTTTCTTTTCTGAAGCGGGTTAATAATAAAAATTGTAATATGGAAAAAGTTAATGCAAATTATACATTGATGTAAATTACAGCAGGAGTGGTGTCCGAACCCATGCTTTCTTTTTAGAGAGACCGGAGCTTAAATCCGGCGCCTTAGAACGCACGGCCATTCTGTCTGCTCATCCGTTTGGCGAACTTATTCAACATTTTTAATTAGCGAAAAATCACTAATTTCATTAGTTTTTGCCTAATTACTAAAAAAGTACTGAACCAATTTCGATGAAACGAAAGTGGTACCAATTCGAGAGCAAGCTCTTTCATTTAACACCCAAACCAAAATAATCGGTTGGATAGTTTCGGAGTAATCGTGAATCAAATATAAAAAAATACATACGCGTTGAATTGATAACGTCCTCTCCTTTTTTGAAGTCTGTTAAAAATCTGTAGCGTCACATTGTAAAATCATGGCTCAATTAACCCACGTAACCTTACTTGTGAGAAAATTAAAGTTATAATACAGTATCATTTCGATGTGTTTACTTACATTTTCAGTTGTTCATTTAACTTTCTTCCCTGAAGTTGAAATACGCAATCTGTATTTATTTATTATAAAGTAAAATTTTCCGTATTATAAAGTAAAAGGCTAAAATTTATGACAAAAATTTTAGCGCACAAAAAATTGTTTTTTGCGCATGAAAATGATTTATGTAAACAACATAGGGGAGACCGGGGCACGTTGGCCATAGGGGTAGGTTGGCCAATTTGCTTTAATTTTCAAACCAGTCACCAGATGTCGCCACAAGTCCAGAAACATGTTAGAAAACCTGTTCCCCTACCTTTCCACGAGTTTCAGTTTTCTTAACAAAAGGAAACTAAGAACAAAGTTGATTTTTCACTTTCGTCGATCTCGAAGCAAAATTTTGGTAGTGTGCAGAAAGTGTTAATGCTCTCAAGAAATACTTCACAAGAACAAAAGTGAGTAATATTTTAAAAGGTCAATTTATATCGATTCTTTTGATATAACAATCAATATTACATGTTGCTAAGATATGTGTAGAATAGCAAAAGTACTTCAAACATGGCAAGGAGGCAAGTTGGCCCGGTCTTTCCCGGCTCATTGTAGCCATAAGCTACAGCCATTGGAACGCACAGTTTATGGTCCATTCAAAAAATATGTTAATCCAGCCTGTGGTGGTTGGGTGACTACTAATAGATGCCCTATGACCATATACGATATTCCGGGAATTGTGAAAACTACCCCTTCACAATGCAATAAATCCAGTTAATATAACATCAGGTTTCCAGTTTTGTAAACATAATTTGCAAATATATTTTTCTACATGCAGTAAAGTTCCTATTCACTATTATGAATTTTATTTAACTTCTAAATAAACATAAAAAGAGCATTGCAGGCCAACTTGCCCCACTCAATAGGCCAACCTACCCGTGCACGGCGTAGGTTGGCCCACATGACATCATACCAAAATTAAATTTATAAAGCTCTTAAAATTTCATATTAACTAAAAGTAAGCGTTTTTCTCACTAGTTAAATGTACTAGGTATTGTAAAAAAATACTACATCTGAAAATAAACAACACTTAGGTACTGAAAAAAATAACATAAAAAAACTGGGCCAACGTGCCCCGGTCCCCCCTATATTTTAAGTAAAACAGTTTTGAATGATCTCTCTGAAATATCGTAATTTATAATTAAATTAAGTACTTTTTAAGCAGATGTGTTAGCAATACATTAGTTTCCCACGAAGCCAAAGAGCAACACAAACAAATATTTTTTTCTATTGACTTTTCATTGATATTTTGTTATTAAGCTGCACTCGAAAGAATATCTCTTCTAACTTATTTTGTTGATGTAACTCCTTTCTAGAAAACTATTATATTCTTTGAGGTTCTAAAAATACAGTTTCGAAATTTTTTCTAAAAACTTACGATTTATAACATATAAATATTTTTTTCTTATATTGTGCTTACATACATGTTTATATATTATTTTGAAGCTTACTTTTCTCTGAAAGAAACAATATAATTATAAAATATTAAAAAAAATCTTTAAAAAATTCTTATTATAAAAAAGATTTGACGATAATTTAAGAAAATTTTCTTTATTCTGCTAGACTTTACTTAAGAAGATTTTTTAAGAGTATTTCAGAAAATAAATAATGTCATGCACACGTTCATAAAAATGCAAAATGCTTTCTTCATAATTTTATTACCATTAAAAAAATTGTTTCACTTTTGTTCCTTTTAAATTTCATCATTATAAATCAGTCTTCACTGACTTGACCCATAAAAGTTACAACTTGAAGAAAATAAATGTCATTTCTTTCGATAGAAGGCTGTTAAATTGAATTATAAGCACTTCAGAAATACAAATGACTGAAATAGTATTTCTTCAGGAGATTGCTATCATATAAGTTCATATAAATTAAGAGTACTTATATTAAACAGAACGAATTGGAAACTAAGGAGATATTATATTCAATATTTATTCGCAGTTTTTTTTTCATATTTACTTATAGTTTTTGTTTATAAGTGCGCCAGAAATTCATATAGAGATAAAAATCATAATCCTGAACATTTTTTCTTAAGACCACTTTATACTTTGTGATTGTGAATATTCAATTTCGTCATACAGTCTTATAAAAAGATTTGTAACACGGTTATATATATATATATATATATATATATATTTTTTTTTTTTTTTTTTTTTTTTTTTTTTTTTTTTTTTTTTTGCCTATCTCACTTATACTTTTTGTATATGTATTTTTTACATTTGCTATTATGTTTCTGCAAAAAATATTTTTTAAACAATTAAAAACGTACTTTGTTAAAAGACACTTTTTACAAAAGTATTGAAAAAAGAAAAAAAAAGAAAAACAGATATTTTTAATGATGTTTAACGTTATTTACGGTTTGTTTCCAGTTCTCAATTAAAAAAAAATATCGAGAAAAAACACATTGGAGGGACTTATTCGAGAAACGTAAAGATATTTTTATAGCCTCAAAATCGCTGATAAACAATATGTATAAAATGTAATGTTTTCTACTTCTTTTACACAAGTTTTTCTTGAAACAACATTCATTTATCTTATTCCACAGTTTCTGAAAAAACTACTCGGTGTATCTAAATGAAATTATTCGACAACATTAACATATATACAAGTAAATATTGTTAGAACGGAGAATATGCAAAGATTTTCAATATAACTTATTACTTTTGCCAAAAAAATATCCAGTTTGCTACACAATATTTTCCTATAAACTAAAAAAAAAAAAAAATGTGTGTGGCACTCGGGGACTGCCGCGGTAAAGCTATTGCATAGCATTTTTTATCAATTTATGCAAAAATACCGCATCAATGTCTGCCGAAGTCTATCGAAGAAAACAGTGCCGAAGTCTGACGAACTGAAACGTCGTTAGCCGAAGTGTTAGGATTTTTTCTCGTTACGGAATACCTAGATTCGGTCGCCGCGCTCAAAGCCCGCGATAAAAGCTATGCAATAGCTTAATAAATTACCAAACAAAATTTGGTCGCGCTACGAAAATTAGATCGCGAGTTAAAAGCATTTTAAATTTTTCGACCCTGAAGGTGAGGGGGTCTCCTGTCACCAAAATCTAACACTGTCTCATAATAAATTACCAAACAAAACTTGGCCGTGCTACGAAAAGTAGATCGCGAGTTAAAAGCATTTTAAATTTTTCAACCCTCACCGTGGGGCTTCTCCTGTCACCAAAAATTAACACTGTCTCCTGATAAATTACCAAACAAAATTTGACCACGCTACGAAAATTAGATCGCGAGTTATAAGCATTTTAAATTTTTCGACCCTCACCTTGGGGGGTTTCCTGTCAACAAAAATTAATACTGTCTCATAATAAATTACCAAACAAAATTTGGGCGCGGTACGAAAATTAGATCGCGAGTTATGAGCATTTTAAATTTTTCGACCCTGAAGGTGAGGGGGTCTCCTGTCACCAAAAATTAACACTGTCTCATAATAAATTACCAAACAAAATTTGGCCGTGCTACGAAAAGTAGATCGCGAGTAAAAGCATTTTAAATTTTTCAACCCTCACCGTGGGGGGTCTCCTGTCACCAAAAATTAACACTGTCTCCTGATAAATTACCAAACAAAATTTGACCACGCTACGAAAATTAGATCGCGAGTTATAAGCATTTTAAATTTTTCGACCCTCACCTTGGGGGGTTTCCTGTCAACAAAAATTAATACTGTCTCATAATAAATTACCAAACAAAATTTGGCCGCGCTACGAAAATTAGATCGCGAGTTATAAGCATTTTAAATTTTTCGACCCTCACCGTGGGGTGTCTCTTGTCACCAGAAATTAACAATGTCTCATAATAAATTACCGAATAAAATTTGGCCGCGCTACGAAAGTTAGATCGTGAGTTATAAGCATTTTAAATTTTTCGTCCCTCACGGTGGGGGGTCTGCTGTCCCCAAAAATTAACACTGCCTCATAATAAATTACCAAACAAAATTTGGCCGCGCTACAAAAATTAGATCGCGAGTTATAAGCATTTTAAATTTTTCGATCCTCACCATGGGGGGTCTCCTGTTACCAAAAATTAACACTGTCTCATAATAAATTACCAAACAAAATTTGGGCGCGGTACGAAAATTAGATCGCGAGTTATAAGCATTTTAAATTTTTCGACCCTCCCGGTGGGGGGTCTCCTGTCACCAAAATTTAACACTGTCTCATAATAAATTACCAAACAAAATGTGGCCGCGCTATGGAAATTAGATCATAAGAAACATAAGTTTGAGACTTGACATCCTAATATCTGAAAAATATCGCGTCAATGTCTGCCGAAGTCTACCGAAGGATACCGTGCCGAAGTTTGCCGAACTGAAACGACGTTAGCCGAAGTGTTAGGTTTTTTCGTTACGGAAGTGTTAGGTTTTCTCGTTACGGAATTTCTAGATTAGGTCTCTTCGCTCAAAGCCCGCGATAAAAGCTATGCAATAGCTTAAAAAATAGAAAAAATCTCGGTTTTTACAACAATTATACATCTATGAAATTTAAAGCTGTTCCTAAATTCTATTTTTTTTTATTTATACACTGTAAAAAAAAAAAATCTGTAAACCTATAAAACTAGTTTTTGTAAAACTACAGAAATCTGCATGCTTACTAAAATTTCATTTGTAAACAGGGTATAATATTATCTCTCGCATAGTACGAATACATGAAATATTCTAGTTTCACCTGTAAGCCAATCAGAAAGATTTTTATTTGTGACGTAATGTCTATTCACCCAGCAACAGAAGCGTAAAAGGCATCCATGTTGAATCCAATGTTGATAAGGATTTCAAGTTAGGACGTAAGTAAATATTTCTTATTTAAGAACTAATTTTGTTATATTTTTGTTTTACTTGGTTCATAGTTATTAACACAGTAAGGGCTGTTTCAGTTTGATTTATAATGTAACATGACTTAGCAGGTACCGATGGCTAATTTTCCTATTTATTTCTGATAGTTAATCGCAATGTGGTTAGCAGATTGAATCCTTTACTATTAATTTGGGATGCAACGAATAGTACTTCTCCCCACACTTTGACTTATAATCAGAAGGCCAAATATTGGACTATTCTTCACGGTATATTTAAAATGTACACCACAAATAAACTTCAGTTTTTAATGAAATAAAAATTTTGTTTTGATAGGTTATTAATTATTTAATCTCTTTGTTTCAGAAGGGTGATGTAAAATTGTTTTACTTACTGTTACAGCCGTTCCGAGTATTCGGTACTTACTGTAATAGATTCCTGCATCGGGTCATGTTATATTTATACTCTTTTGTTTCGGGTCTAGTCAGTTTTGGATTGGGTTTTGACCCTAAATCAGCTCTTAGATTTAGATCCTTAGGTTTATGTCTACCCGAATTTTCAAAAGAATGTTCTACATATATTTTTAGGTTAGAAATATAGGTATAAGGCAGACGTACCTGTAATGGACACCCTCCAAAATTAAAAAAATAATAATAAATATGTAAAGTAAAAGTAAATAAATTTTGTTTTTATATTTTTAATCTCCTCCTCCCTCCCCCGTCCTTTCATCTTTTATAATCGGAGTTATTGTTGTTACTCTTAATTCAGGAAGCAAAAAATTATCTTCGGAGATCCCCCCCTTTTTTATTAAAAATGTTCATGAATATGCAAAGAGCTGGCCTGTGTTCATAAATTTATATATTTTTTTATTTTCTTGTAAATTTTTAAATGTTTTTGCGTTAGTAGTAATGAAAATCTTGAATTTTATATACTATTGGCTATTTAGAGAATTCTGGCAAGCAATGAAACAAATCAAGAAGCGGAGAATGTTTAAGCAGAAAGGAAAAAAAGGGGGTTCATAGAGCTCAGTACTTTCTCATTTAAATAAATGCATGTTTAAATTAGAGAAATTTTGAAAACTGTATTTGCTATCTTAAACGTCTGCTTATTCATACCTGACAAAAAATAAGTATTATAATACTAATATAATTGATAGTAGTAATCGTACCAGTAAATCTGAAGATCAGTGGCCTCAAATGTCAGTCCTGAAGTTATATATTGAAATTCTTTTAAACTTTCAGCATGCAATATAGTTTCTTTCATATTTGTAATGAAATTAATATAAGTAATATATCAAGTAGTATCGGAGCGTTTAATAATACTACTAAAAATACAAAACAGTTGGAAATACAAATGTTAAAAACTCAAAATAGTGTAGTGGCTTTGCTATAATGTTTAAGTTAAATGCAAAGCTTTACACAATTACATTTTGGAAAACTTTATATTTATTCTAAGTTAGCTATTGTATAAAATATAATAACTACTTATTTAATATAAGCTATTAAGTTACCTTATCCTTTGCTAGATTTTTAATATGGAATGTAAGTTTATCTATAGATTGATGCTTAAAAGTAAATAGGTGAGGAAAGAGTAGGGTGGAGTGGAACTGTGGGAGGAATGGGACAATAAGATTTCCTCTTTATTTTAATTTTTTACCATTTCATCCAATGGTACACAAGATGAAGTAATAGTAGCCAAATTTTCAGTTGAAAAAAGTTCTGATCTGTATAAGCTTGCAATTGTATAAAGCAAAAGATTATTTCAAGAATCAAAAATAAATTTGTTTCATATACTTTTCATACTTTTTGCACATTAGTGACTCGTTTATGCACAGCTGTAATACTTTTCCTCCACGCTAGACTATTTGTGCCTTATAGAGTTGTTTTATTGCTGTCTTATATCTCCCTGTCAGTGGAGGAGTATGCGAAATATTTTGAAACTTACAATTTCATTAATTTAAAATACCTTTTTCATGTTATGTTTACATATTGTTCAGGGAGATTAAAAAATGTTTAACTATGGGCGTGTTCAGCAATGTCACCGGTAAGTAACCGGTAAGATTGGTTAGTTACCAAAGTGTTCAGTCTGCTAACCGGTACGCAACCGATGTCGTTCAGAGGTAGTTACCAATGTGACCGGTAAGGAACCGAACTAACCGAGGAAAAGTCCCGGTTAGTTGGGTCACGTGATTGGTAACTTGAAAGTTTGTTTAAATCAAGTTGGCTATCTATTATTTCTACAGATGGCGCTACGTGACAAAACTAACCAGTGCGTCCAGAGAATCTGTAATTGGTT